>CALSCE010010649.1:4347592-4511723 GCA_943593645.1 Bovichtus variegatus
TTTATTCAACACCTTTAAAAACAGAGTTAACAAAGTGCTTTAACAGACAATCAGCTTAGCTATAGCTACGTATATATAGCTATATATAGCTATATATACTGTCAGATATATAAATCTGTATAGCTATATATAGCTATATATACGTAGCTATAGCTAAGCTGATTGTCTGTTAAAGCACTTTGTTAACTCTGTTTTTAAAGGTGTTGAATAAAAAAAGTTATTAATATTATAATAATAATAATAATAATTATAATAGTATTAATAACTTATATATATATATATATATATGTACACACACACATACATACACAATATGCAAAGAGAACAATGCAAATATTTGAATCAATTTAGATTCTAAAATGAATCAGATGGTATTAAAAAAGTTATACGTTCTGATGACTTGGATGTTTGGAGCCGCATTAATTGGGTTAGGGTTAATTTTATTTTAAAGGAGAAACACATTTTGATATGACTGCATCAAAACACGCTGACTTGACACAACTTTTTCAGAATGTGGCTATTCTTTAGGACCTTAGCTTCCATCTCCTCCGTACATTTAATCTAATCTAAATATTCATACCTAGTTTACAAGTAAATCCTAACTTGAGATGGAATTTCAACCATTGTACCTTTTATCTCCCATTCGTGCCATCAACCCAGAAATGTAAATGGCAGAAAAAGAAACATATGCCTAAGTCAGACGCATTTACTCCTGACCTTCCCTGCCAGGGTGCTCTGCAGCTAAGCTGCAGGGATTTGCACCAGCTCAACATTTACACCATATGGATGCTTTATTACAGAGTAATGATGTCTCTCTCTGTCTCTCTCACTTCTCTCTCTAACTAGAGATGATTTGAAAAACCAAACAGCCTTATGTGTAACCAGGTGATTAGAGAGACTTAAGGGGATTTAATAGAATTCTACTGAGGAATGTAGAAGCATAATTCTACTAGCTTTATGTGAGTCGCTGTCAGATTCAAAGTGCCCCCACAAATGACTCCACATGGACTCATTAAATCAAATACACTTTACTCATAGACATATTTGACTAAATCAACTAATAACAAGCACCAAAATCCCCAACAAGTGAACAAATAACGTTAACTTCTTTTAGGCGATAAATCACAATAGCAACATAATGTATGAGAACAGTGTGAGAGTATATACGTGCACTGTTATGAAAATAAGACATTACTTACTCCCTATGTGTTATGAATATACTAAACAAAGACTAGTGATGAGGCCATTATACATGGGCAAATTAATATAACAGATGCATTTACTCAATCATTTCTTCAGCTTTAGCAATAGCAATAATTGGATTTATATTGAAATGAGAGCTGGGATGCTTATTGATTTTTAGCTACTGCATATTAGCTGTGAATAATCAATAAAGTGGATTCAGTGCTTATTAAACTGGAATAAGCTGGGATGGCCTTTTTCATTTGTAACTCAATGACTGTTAGTCTCATAACTGTTCTTGGTAATGCATTGTTCCTAATGGGAGCATATTATTATTGACAATTGGTCAAATTACAGCAGTTGCATGGATTTGTGTATGGAAATGTATATGTTTGTGCAACAACAACTATGGCTTAATCTTGGTGTTTTATACGTTGTTTGAGGGTCACTTTGGCACCATTTTACTACTACCTGTTGCCATGAAAAAGGATCCAGTGTGAAGTAATACATTTACAACATTTTCCACAAGGAAAGAACTGGTTACTGTGAGCAATGACTTAAAAAAAAAGTCCAATGTGTAACAAAAAGAGAGAACCTTAGTGAAAACAAGAATTTAGGGCAATGCTGTCAGGCCAAAGCCAAATTATAGCTGCCATTTACTTTCTTTATCAGCCTCTTAGAATTTCACACTCTGGGAATTAATTGTAAAGGGGTCGATTTGCAAATGAATACGATTTCAGTTGTGAAAATATAACTGTGGGCTTTGTTTGGGACATTGGGACAAACGGCTCTGAGACAGAAGAGAGAGAACGTCCTAATTTATTAGTGATCTGCAACATTTTTCACCTAGAAGCCAAGGCAACTGGTGTGTCGAGACTGAAATGAAATTAGTGCTCTTCTTGAGCAGGAGAAACAAAAGCGTCTCCTAAAGCGAGTGAGGTCCCAGTCTGGCACAGTGAGGTCAGCAGGCTGAGGCCTATAGCCAACCCTAAGCTGGGCTGCAGCGCTGTGTGCAGATCAACTGCTTTTCTCCCCATTTCATTTCTCATGCACAGCGTTTGTGCTCCTCTTTTCATGAATGTAGGACCCTATCTTTGGCCCTCCCCTCTGAAAGCGCTTTTTGCAGTGACGAAGGTGACCTGCCACTGAGAAAAAGGAGGACCTGCCATGAACTGAGTGTCAGCCATTAAATATGATTTCGCCCCTGAATGGCGCGCAAACACATTCAACCTCTGAAACTCATTAAGCCCGCATAATCTCTCTTTTCTTAAGCATAACAATGATTTCAGCTGGAAAATGCAATGGTTTTGGGAAGCTGAGCCATTGATTTGAGTTGCATTCAAAGTAATAAATCAAGTCCAACTTCACATCCAGGGCCCATTTGCCTAATTCAGCGCCTCTCACCGTACTGGTCAATTAGTTTAGAGCGAATATATTCAATACACAGAGCAATTCACTGACAAGGCATAATAAATCCCGTGGCTTGGAAACTGTCCAAAATAACCTTTTGCTGCTATTCTTCCCCTTTACTAACTCCACGAAAGTACCGAAGAGCAACCTTTACTGATGAAAAGTCACTGTAACAAGCATGTTTTGCATCAACGCAAATCTTTTTCCAGATTTAAAGTTACTTAAAAGACACTTACAAAATCATAAACTGTAACGTGCCATGTGGTTAACTTTCATGTTGTTGTGGAGGTTGATCCAGCTTAAGCTCAAATGAGGCCTCTGGCAGCGAGGGAGACGGAAGTGTGAAGGTGCCAACTCCTGTCTGACAAAGTGAGCTGCCCGTTTGATTCCTCTCTGTGCACTCTCACTCCCGTCTTCTCCATCTCACCCTGACACACACGGCTCGAAAAGGGCTGTATTTTTCTTAATTATAATTTTTTGTTTCTCCTTAACAAAGTTTCCGTTCAATTCCTATTGACTTTGCTTCAAAGCCTCCAAGGGGAAGCTAGTGGCCCAGCCTGCTAAATTACAGCCGTGCGAGGCGGGAGCAGCTGTGAGGAAGGCTCTCAGTAGTCAGACCATTGTAATCTGCATTAACCACATTGCAAAGGAGTGCAAGGGGTCAAAGTCTTTAAGTGCCTGCAGGGATGGGAGCTTGTGGATTACATGTTATTGCTCCAAGAGGTTGTAATAATTGTACAGTGCTGCTTGCTCACTACCTGTTGTTCAGCTACGATGATTTACATCGTGCTGTCGCTTTTGAAGAGAACCGTCATTGTTGTTTGGGTCTGAGGAGCGGAAAGGCTGGCTGATAACATAGATAAGTAGGGAATAATAGTTCAAACAAATATGCATTTTTGCAGCAGCCTATAGATAAAAGAATAAGAAAAAAACATCTCTCATTTGTAAAATGACGTGTGCTATTAATAATAATTGGTTTGATTTTTACCTAAGTCGGACGACATGCTGACGGGATCAATGCATAAGTAAAATCTTCTTGGTAATGCTGACCAGATTAAGTGCATTTCCTAGAAGGAGTGCTGGAATAGCTTTGGCGGAAGGTATTTCCTAAGATGATCTGCTCTGTCTTCTTTAACAGAGCATTAAACAGTGAGAGGCACCGAAGTAACACTCCTGCCGGCTCTGCAAAGAAACCGAAAGGACAGCGGTTTCACTTTTTTCCGCGCAAATTTCAACATGTTTTTTTCACTGCACATCATTTATCAAACAGGAAGGGAGTGGGAATCATTTCAAAGAATTAATGGACAAAAGTCTTGCTTTCCAGTGAGACTATGAATTATTTATAGCAACATTTCAGAGTGATTGAAATTGTGAATTAATCCCATTAACCTCTCTGATAGCAAGAATAAAAGCATATGTCTTGACGAATGTTTGCTGGCCTCAAATTTAGTGCTATTGAGAGCCGCCCGGCAGACACATTGTATGCTGTGTCGCACGGAGCTTATATAGATCCTCGCAGTCTCTGTCTGAGTCTGTGGCGGAATGACAGAAAGCTCAATGGAGGCGTCTGTCTCCCAGCCCGACACTCTGTCCGGTCCTCTCCCCGTATACCTCGAAGCCTGTGATGAATGCATGCAGGGCCGTCTCTCCCCCACATACATCTGACATTATTAACACAATATAAAATGTGATGGAGCGCTCTGCCACACTGCCGGGGCCCCCTGATCCGGCACAGCTATGTCGTGATTTATTCCCACAACCATGAAAAAGTAAGCGTGTCATTAAAATCACAGGTGTTTGGAGGCCACACGACTCACCGGGCACGATCGATAATGTCACTCTTTTACATGGCTCATTTTGAGGCCGCCGCCGCATCATATGCCATTAGTGAGGCCTTGATCTATTGGGGAGCAAACCTCTGTCTGGCTCTGAAGCTATGGGCGTGCATAGATACAAGTTAACAAGGTTTATGCACATGCATGCACGTCTACTCGTCAACACACAAGCACGCATACACTCTCGCAGAGCTAGTGTGTACTGTGTCTCCACCTGCACTCACACATAATTCAAAGGCCTTAATGTAGGAGATAATGTACTGTAAATGGCAAGGGCTCTGATTGATACCTGCACTTAGAACAATTACTGGGATAAAAACTTTGGGAAAAGACAAAAGTTTGCGCTACTTACCGTGGGGTTACCTACTGTGGCCCGGGAAAGTGATTTGTTAGTGTTTGTTGAGCGTGTTCCCAAGGCTATAAAGTGTGACACAGGTAACAAATAAGGACTAATGTTCCAGTTCCAAATGAATACTTAGCACAACCTGTTAAAGAATGTGCTGTCTCTGCCCTTTCGCAACCACACAAATTATCAACAAATTAAATTACTTAATCCATTTTAGAGTAAAGATAACAATCCATTTCTTCATTTAATATTCATCAAATACACGGAATAAAGTTAAAGCAAATGTTATAATTCTATTAATGGAGGATTCAAAGTCTCCAGTGTCCTTTAAAAATGTAAAAACTTTTCAAATGTGTGATATTAATTCATATGTCTTTGTATTGTATATATATATATATATATGTATATAATCTATCTATCCATCTATCTGTCATCTATCTATCTATTTATTTATATATATATATATATATATATATATGAGAATGGTTGCATTAAATATAATTAAAAAAATGTTCACGTTGTAATAATCTAACGTTGCTGTTTTATATCATCCACAGGTTAAAGAACGACAATAAACGTATTAACTCCAGATTCTCATGGGTCATTTTGGTGCAGACATAAACATGTTTTTATTTCCATGCTTATTCAGATATATTCAGGGAAGGTATGCAAAACATTTCTGAAAAGGAAGACCATTGTTTCTGCAGCAATTCCCTGATAAAATAAAACAGCAGATTATGGGAACGCGAGGATGGGGCGGCAGTTCTCCTAAACTTCCTTGTCGCTGAGAACGCATTCCGGATGACATTGTAGTCAAGTCGGAAAAACAAAGCGTCTATTCGAAGCAACCCCAGTGGAAATGTGGACGAGCAATTGTCTGAAAGCAAAGCATTTGAATTTTGGCTGAAGAATGAATATGAATATTGTTTTATTATTTGATAAAAAAATTATAAAAAAAAAACAAACTCATAAATGATACCAAAAAGAAGTCCATTTAAAAAAAAAAAGAAAAACCTGTGTTTTGCTCTTATGTCTCCCTCTCCGTTTTCTTTCTCTCTCTCATTCTCAGTGCAACTGCCATGAAAATGAACTATTAATCTGTTTCCCAAAGGAATTCCTCATGCCACGCAGGCCTGACAGCCGCAATACGATGGTTGTTGTGTGGTCAACAAACAATTTTCCTGGGCTTCACTGCCTTTCAAAGGCACTTTTTCATCCGGCCCTGATCATGTGAAAAATGTCGTTGTCAAAGGTTTCCCTGCTTTTCTTCTCACACAAAGATGTCAGATGGAGAGAGTTAGAATTTCCAAACATGTTAATCCGTGTGAGCGTAAACTCAGCCCCTTCCTCCACACTGCTTGAGAGTTCATTCAGCATGTTGGAAATTTCCTGTGCTTCAGCGACACAAGTGTGCCTTTGAGTTAGGATGCAATATGTCCTTAAACTGGAAGAATACGGGATTATGGAGTTACGCAATTCGATCGAACGATTCATGCGTGCTCAACTCTCTCACGCCTGTTTTCTCGATGCTGCCCTTGATTTTCATGAAACAGAATGACACCTGTTGCGTGACAGTTGGACACTCTTAATTGCTATGAAATGACTACGTTGAGAACATGACGCCGCAGAGCTATTTTGTTCAACACAGTTTTGGAGACTAGAGATGAGGAAAAGGTGGGAAACAAAGTGGAAACATTAACTGAGCTTCTGCGGATGGACGGATGGAAGTGATTTATCAGACCACGCAAACTAACTGAGGGGGTTGTTCTTCTGCTCTCTGCGACGCCCCCAATGAGACTATCTCTTACCGGGTGGACGGGAGTAAAAGGTGGGCCGCCTCATTACAGCCACAGACTCCCCCGCCTCTTCCTGCCTGCAGTCCTCACACCCCTCAGTCCACCCATCATCCGTTCATCCCACCCTTCTCTTCCACACCAGCCTCTCATCACCGATCTTTCCTGTCATCACACACACACATCCCCGTCACACCGCCATCTGATTGATGAGGCCACTTTTGATAATGGCATCAGGAACTGGGGCGTCTGCCTTGTCATTAGATACTATCAGAGCTGTCTTATTACAGCGGAGGAAGACCCCAGGCAGACAGACGGGTTCCTCCGTGCGCAGATATGGCCACAGATAATGAAGCTCCACAAAACAGTGTACTCTAATATACCTGGCTGAGTTAATCCATCCATCACACGTGCCAAAGTTCAGTGGGCTCCCTCAGATCACATGAACTTCCTACTGTCAAGGTGACAGCTGTACTTCCTTAAAGGAGGGATGGAAGTGGTTGTTGCTGAGATAGTAGTTTTTAGTTTTTATTTATTAAAGCATTTATTTTGCTACATATCCTGTTAAACCAAGGGCATCAAGGAAATAAGTAATAAAAGATGATCTATAGAGTAAGAGTATTACTTTTATTGTTGCGCCAGTTGCATGTGTGGTGAAACTAGTTGGGCTTTTGGTATGTTTCTGCATTAACACTGAAGAGGAATTATGCTTCCGTGCAATTCATAATTGTAGACACATTGTTTGTATTATGTTACTGTGAGCTGAAAAAAAAAAAAAAAAAGGAAGTTGAGCTGTACATACGATGCGATGCAACACGTCTGACACATTTAATGCATGATTAGGGACAAACTTCTCCATTCTGTCCTTCGAAAAATACAGTTTGAATTCCAGCTAAATTCACCACCAGAAACACACTCACTGGCAACGGATGAATAATAATGCTTTGTGTTATCTGTAAGGTTTCTATGTGTTGAGGACAAAGGTGAGGTAATGATCAAAAGACAGCAGAGAGAGGGGCGTGCAAGCCAGGATAAGAAACCATACAACACTCACAAAGGCCCCGGCTTGCCAGTGGAAGAATAACTATGGTTTGAATTATGGATAGATCTGAATGGTGTCTCTTCTCTACAGATGGCTGCACACATGAGAATCCCAAGGCCTGTATAATTGTATTGCTAATAAGGAGTAAAGCCAATTAGGCATTTAAGTGTGCTGTAATCACTTGGACGGGAAGAGATGAAGAGAGGAGCTTGGAGGACATAGAAAATCAGGCCAAAGGACAAATGAATGCCTCCCCTATTTCTCTCCAACACTGACAACCATAATTAGACATACACTGTATGTGTGCCCCTGAAAAGTCCCCACTGGGGGAAAACACCTTCATGTATTTTCACTGCTTCTGCCCTGATTCATTCATTTTGTGTTGTCCAAGAGGCCTGTATGACGGGTGAAACAAGGCTAGAATAGAAAGGGCCGATGTCAACGCTGCAGAGCAACCCTACAAAAGAAAAGCTGTGTGGGAAATAATGACCGTGGAAATGATATTAACGGAAGACAAAACAAAAATGCTAAAAAGTTTATATTGTTGCCTCACAAAGACGGAATCATGTTATATTATGACAATCCCAAAAGTCATGTTGTCGATGTCGAATCGTGTCCTTTTCACGTAACTTTACAAATTTTACAACTTCATATATTTAAATGTAACTATAACTATTTAAATACAGTTGTTTTCATTAGTTGTTAGCTTAACAATAAGTGAATTTCCTGATTTCTGCTCACCACAGCAGGAGTACCCTTATTCAAACAATTAGCATAAAGCAACCGCTGATGTTTAAAGTCATTTAGGGACATTTCAGAAGTGTATTGTTGGTTGATATTTAGTGGTAACATGAAACTAAATGTAGCAAAGCCACAATATAATTGTGTCGTAAACATGGTCCACATACCATGTGAGAGGGTCTAAATGCATGTATATGGTGAACTCATGGTGAACAATTTCGGAAGAAAAAGAGGGTCATGCATGTCATCTACGTTACAACTGTTCTCCAAGAAATATCATAGTTTAATAAAATTATTTTGCTTAAATATTTGGGACTTGTTAATCACAAAACAAAATTGCACTGACAGAGAAAAAGGGCAATCGGGGTTGCTGTTGAAAGGCCAATTCTGAAAAGATTGTTGACTGGCAACATGTTGCTGGTTGCTTAACTCTAAATAATATGAACACATTTACAGTCATTTGGCAGTCATGTGGTTTACATTGTGCTAAGGCCATTTTTTGACCGAGCCCTTTTCAAATTGTACTGCTAGATCTTTCATTTGATTCACAAAGCCTGAAGAGCTACATGGAAGAAAAGAGTAAACACATCTTAAAAAGAAATGCATATGAAAAAAAAACAAATGCACCTTTCCATGCAGCATTCACTTTGGAGGGGGCTGGTGTAACCATGTACTAACAGTGCAGACGGGCCATAAAATCCTCCAGACAAGCTGTCTGTCACAACATTTGTTTGCCAGATTACATTCCTTTCTGCCACTGCGAGTGGCAATAAAATGGGTGAAATTCTCCAAGCAGCGTTGCTCTGGTCTCTCAAACTGCAATATGTCTTTAGTCAAATATGTTTAGAGGTAGGATTGTCAGCACAATGCTGTATCCCGAGTCCTTTATCCATGTTCTGGAACTTTTTAGACTTCAGCAGGCCAGGAGGACAAAAGACTGAGACGTCTACGAGGACTATCAATACATTTAAACAGGGGCATGCATTTCTCATAAAGTGGTTCCAAAAGAAGAGCGAGCCAATCGGAGGGGGCTGCTTGATCAACCCATAAAGGGAACTTCAGTTATGAACCAGAGAAAGAGAAAGAGGAAGAAAGACTTGGGCAAAGGGGGAGAGGAAAAAAATTGAAAGAAAAGGTCATGAGTGGCAGTTGATTTGAGGAGTTTCTGCGACCCCACAAAGGGCCATGACATCATCAGGTATTGAAGTGAGAGAGGAGGAGAAGGGGTTCTTTAAAAAGCTGGCCGCTTACCGAGGCCGTAATTACATTTGCGCTAAACATGCCCAAGTGCTCCTGTGCTGTTGGGGGAATCATTTTCAGGGGTGGGGGTTGGAGGGCTGAATTAATCAGCTCTGTTTGCCGTGGGGACTCTTTATTACAAAAATCTTTCTCACCAAAAGCTTATGTTCCAAAAACACTATGTTTCCTGTGTCCTCTGTCCTGTGAAGAGTGAATTTCCCTAATGTGCATTTGTCTTTTAGACTAGTTGTACTTGTCAACTATGAGAGCAAAACCACCCAGAAAACTCAAACTGTCCTAATGTCAGGTTGAAAAAAAGAAAAATGAAAATGTTTTACCCACTCTAACGCCACCCCTGCCGACCCCTCCAACTCTGAGCCTTTCCATAGCACTAGGAGCATATAAAGCCTTTGCAGTGCATGGTGGGTAGGCATAGCGTTAAGTGTACAAGGAAGGAATGCTATTAAGTAAGTTATGCACATAATGAATCTGAGCAATGCTTGGGAAAACTTCAGCAACATTTATTCCTCTTTGAGTTTAGTCTATTTCTCAGTGAAAAGAGCAGGCCCAGTAGTGAATACAGTAAATCACTCTTTAGTTCTGCCAGAGCTGCTTTCACCCAAGGCCAGTGCCCCCAAAGGCTTCATCTACTTACAGCCGCATGGTGGGTCCAATCTCATGGCAAGTTTATAAATAGGCTCAAAATATACAATGCTACCACTGTTTGTTGTGTCAATTTTAACACTGCAGAGACTAGCCAAAACAAAATGATCCCGTTGAAGCAGATTGACAGAGTTTTCAAATATGGTTAAACTGTGCTCTCAAAAAGTGAGAGAGTGTTATAAATCAAGCATTCAGCTTATCCAGTTGTGGTGACTGCGGTGTAATGCGAGGGTGACAAATTCACCAGTAGTATGATATTTGCGGGCTCGGGGCTTTTCCTCACTGCTGCCGACACGCTACAGTCCAGCGTGACGTGTCATCACCATCCTGACAGACCCACAGGAGCTGCACTGCAGCACACTCCGCCAGCAAATCCAATTAGCTTTCCCATGATGACACTGCTCTGCCGTCGGGATGACACAATGTAATATGATGAAATTATACACAAACATGTCAGACTCAATCTGAGCCCTGTGGGACATGACTGCCAAGAATCATACAGCAACATGCTAATTCAAAGCTGACAGTTTACATTCCGTGTTATCCACCTTCTGCTGGGCGACTAAACTGAGGATTCTTCTTTACACCTTTGGATGCATCGTTTTTAGCACAGATGCATGTTTACTTTTGGTTAACATAACTATTTATCCTTTTCAATGTTGCTATACTGTATGCTAGCCTTCAATGCTGGTACATGTATTTTGAGTGGCTATTTGCTCGGGTTACGAACACCATCAATGCTATCCAACCAACTATATTTGAGGGGCACTTTGATAACTGCCTTTTATCAATGAATGGATGATTGACTGATGTTGCTCTACGGTATGAAAACTTCTTCATCTTCTCCAAAGATTGCTGAAGCCTATTGCCATAGTGTTGCAGTTAGTAGTAAAACACGAAAAATGACAGAAGTAGTTTTGTAAAAAAAATGTAAAAAGAGAGTTTAAGAGAGAAGTCCAAACTCTGCCTACTTTCTCACCTCCAGACACCGGTCAATTGCTGCGTGACGAGGATGTGAATGTCAGATTGTTCGGAAAGTTAAAAACAGTGTTAAATTATCCCAAATACATGCTGATAATAACATTGGCCTTTATTGAATATTTGAGTGGCAAGTGTCCCCAAAGACAAGCCAAAATGTTCCCACACATAGTGGACTTTAGTTTAGCAACCAGCAAGGATTCCCTACTCAATGGATTGGATGTTTCTAGCCTCGAGCTCTTATCCATTTTCTCCTTGCCATGATCTATTTTATGGATGTTCCTCCATGATGGCAGCATGTTGCCATCGATGATTTCTTTTCTTTATTTCTCCAAGGACTAAGAACACCTGTCTGCTTTAATCACTAAGTCCTTCCCAGCAGGAATGCCATCACTGAATGGACACCAAGCTGCTATCTGACATTGATAGAAACAAGATAGTATAGATCCACATTCGGCAACAACAAAGAAACAGCAAAGAGATCAACAAGACAATCCGTCTGTTCTCATGGTACTAAAGTTGTCTCTGCACAGTCTGCTGCCACATGACTCACTTATATCATAAAAGTAAGTGACTGGATTTTTCAGGAGTGACTCACTATGTAAACATGAAACATGGATGAATGAAATCATATTTTCACAAGTCATTCCAATTATGTCAACGGTCATGCTATTATTCAGGATGACACATCCGTTGGATTTTCCCAGAAGTTGAACCAGTCATCGACAACATATTTTTTTGAGAAATAATAAAACTAGAATCCAGGAAAAGCACAATATCTTGTGGTTTTTCTTTGTTTTGTTTTTTGTGCCCTATAAACCCGGCATTACAGTGTTTACTCTAAACTGCTCCAGTACATCTGCTCATTGGTCACCAGTACAACAAAGGTGGAAACTGGTAGCTTTTCGATGTTAGTGTTTGTACGTTACTGTGATTAAGAATGTGTTCAACTTGCTGGGTTGTAATATGTCCTTATCCTCCACACACAGCACACACTAACTCTTTTCTGTCAGAATGGAGAATTTCATGACTTTTTTTCTGGTATGACATCACTTCAGGAAGTGACCACAATCATTGAGGGACTTTATTCCCAGTGAACTACCATGTCACTAATTGTTTCAGTGGGCAGCAGCCTTGGAAGCTATTAAATAATCTACCAGTAAGGCAACAAACTACTTTGTTGACCACTGGGGACAAATGAATCAACTGTCACCATTTGACTGAAAAAGAGAAAAATGCCCTCGTGAGCTGCACCTCAACGGAATTTTTTTCTGAATGCAAATAATGACTAAAGTTTGCTCAGTGATGAACAGATTGTTCTATCAGTTTTTCATGGAAAACAATTTGTCCTTGAATGCACAATGTTTGTACCCATGGACTTTTATGAAAGGTCCCATTTACAATTTCACATGAATCCCCCCCCCTCCACACCTCCCCCTAGTGAGAGATAAGGACGGAGATTAATCAATATCTAACCCTACAGAAACACAGACACAAGTGGCTTGTTGTCATCAAACCGGCCACAACTTCAAGGCCACAAAATGAATGATTTAAACATATTTGATCTCCAAAAGTCTTTTCACCCATATTTTGTCCTTCCAAAACTTACTCAACAATAAATGTGTCAAAGTCCATGTGTTTGTGTGGTTAATGTCAGCAGTATATCATCTGCAGTGAATAACAAAGTGGTTGCCAGAGGGGGCAGCCATATCCAACATTCCCAAACATTCATTTTCTTCTCAGAAACTTATATTTTAATTGGAAAAGCATTTATCTATATTAAATATTGATAGTAAAATGTTTCATATCATTAAATGCTCACATCAAGAATGAGCAAGATTACACTTGGTCCTTAGCTTGAGGCATTGGCATGGCCATTTTTTTCCCTGCAAAAGCCAGTGGAGGTAGCCTTCTTAGCAGCAGTAAAAGGTAGGATTATCACCCTGCTTGTAAAGACTGCCAACCTATTTGGGTAAAGTGTAAAAAGCGACAGGAACCACAGCTGATAGTTAAGTCAAGGCAGGTGTTTTGGGAAATTACAGCTGCCGCACACAGAATGGGTGATGTGTCAGGGGTGTCTGCTTTGTTAGTTATACTGTGGATCTGTAAGGCTTGCTTTACTCATAATGACCCACTGTATACAGTGTACTGGCTTAGCATGTGGTTGTAATCTCCATACTACAATACACAAGGAGATTCTTTTAAACACACACTCTGTATATTTTGCCACACTATGCTCCGGAGATGGCAATGTTGGTGTGGCAGTTGGTGCAATAGTCCACCACTTTGGTCCAGACTGAAATATGTCAGTAATTATTGGATGGCTTGCCATGAAATCTTGTATACACATTCATGGTTGCCCGAGGATGAAGTGGATTTGGTGATCCTTGACTTTTTCCTAAAGAACAACCTCCAGGTTGTGTTTTTTAGTAAAGTGTCTGGACAACTATTTAATTTCATTTTATTAGGATCCCGATTAGCAGTGGCAGAAGCAGAAGTTATTCTTCCTATCCGGCCTATTGGATAGTCTGGCCCAAAATTTTAATTCATGGTTCCCATATGATGAATCCTAAGGGCTTTGGTGATCCCTGACATCTCCACTAGCGCCACCATGAGTTTAATATTCATGTTTGAGTTAAATATCTCAAGAAACTATTGGATGTATTTAATAAGATTTGGAGCAGATGTTCATGTCCCTCTCAAGATGTGTTTTAATAACGTTGGTGATCCCATTACTTTCCATGTAGCGCCACTGTCAGGTGAAATTTATAAATTGTCTAATACTTTGGTTTGAGCTGCAAAACTAATGACATTGCCATCAGTCTCAGCTGTAAGTTGTATTATGTGCTAATTAGCAAATATTGGTTAATATCATCAATTTATGTTAGCATGTTGACATTAGCATTTAGTACAGCCTCGCCGAGTAAAGTAAAACTGTAAAGATGCCTGGCTGTAAAATAATACAGACAATTGATATTTAAGCTGAGGCTTGAAATAAATGATTAGGACAAACATCTCGACTATCCTGACTATCTAAGTGATGTAAATAAGATGGAGCACAGTAGTGTGATGGTTAATAGGATTCTCTTTTCATTGAAAGACTATAAAACCCCAAAGAGGAAACCAGCCACTTTCACAGAGACAGTGGTTGCGGCGTTTGGATAGAAACCCCTCAAAGGTCAAAGATGACAAAGTTTCCCACTGAGAAACACCAAGAGACTCAATTCAACTTGTCTTTTTCTGTTTGTTTGCAACAAATTTCATCTTGTTTTTTTTAAAATAAGATTGTGCTTCATTAGGTTTTAAAAAGATTCACATTTCTTGAAGCTCCCCTATTTTACATATTTCAGAGGCCTCCGGTGGGATTATTCTCCAGCTGTTGGGCTTGTATGCCTGGGCATGTTTGTCCAGCAAACAGGCTCCTACGCTTGCTTGCCAGTGACTCTGGCCACTGGTCACTTCTGCCTCCAAATCTGCTTATAGATTTCCTTTGCTGTGTGGCCTGAGACAGGTCAGGAGGTCAGCCTCTTGCATGGCATTCTGGGAGTGATTGTTCTCCAAAGGCCTTGGGTGTGGAATCTATCATCATTAATGCACCAGTCTGCTCTTGTTAACCGGCTGCCCAAACATGATGGATAAAGAATGGAGGTCTTTTGAATTGGCTGCTTTTGAAAGGAGATCAAATTTGTCATTTCGTCTAATAATTGGGCCAAATAGGAAAATGCCAAAGAGGTCACAAGGTCAGCCTCATATGCTGATTAGAGACTAGGTTTGATATCTGAGATTGGGAAAATGGACGATTAGCATTATTACGTTAGTATTGCATCAGTAAATGGTGCGAGGTGTAGATATAAGACATATAATTCCATTTTGTGATGGATAAATGTATAATTACTTAAACAATATACAAGAACCATCTGCCATAGGTCTTTCCTGCAGAAAGACCACCAGTGTGATGACCATGCTTTGGTTTCTTTAGGGTTGCATGACAACAGCTGTGGGTTCTCACATTGATGAATATGGTCAAATGTATGCATCCTTGGAAATGTTTACTTAACGATTGTGAACCTGGGTTAGAAATTGCGACCCAGGACTAACATTAGTGTCCTCCATCACCCGGTCATGCACTTATTTCAGCTTACTGCTATTAAAACTGTCCACATGATATAGGTGAGAGAAGCCAGCTGCTAATGTTAGCGTGAGGTCTTTCTTCCCCCGTCCGTGGTCGGCAGCAAGAGATTCAACCCATTTTATCATTGTTTCAGTTTAACCTTTGACCCCACATGGGAAACAAAATAATGAATTCCATATTTCCCTATGGTGACGGCACGACTGGCTGTTAGTGACCATCAATCAAAGCCAGCAGAGCTGAATGGTCACATGACTGACCACTGAGATACACATAGTGTGCACTGCCTGAAGAAAGAGATGATGAGGAGACATCATCAGGACACACACAGGGAAAGCTAAAGTACAAGAGTTCAAATCCAGGCATAAAAGTGTAGAAGCTAAAAAAAGATTAGAGTTTAACGCAAATGTTATCAGACGGGAAGAAGAGTAAGGGCTATGACATACTGTCTAGTCTATGTACATGCTAAAATGGTGTGAAAGAAAAAGAGGTTTGAAAATGTTGGATGCCAATGCCCAGCAATCACGTTATGTCAGTAAACCACAGTCAGTATGATGTTTACTGAACCAGATAATCATTTTTATTACCTCATTACACTAAAAAGATACCGAAGGAGTGACAGAAGAAAAGATCTCACATCAGTAAGTCCAACTTGTGGTTGAGGTCCTTACTCTGTGGTGTTTAGTAGAAAAAGTGTGTTTTCCTTTGATGAATGAGCCTATTTATTGTGGGTAGAGAAGATTTTCTGCTAGTGCCAATACTTCATACCAGCACTAAATTTGGGCAAAAAGTACAAAACAACAACGTCATAACAAGACACATTTTCTGCAATTCCACATTGTGATGCATTCAAAAAACAAAAAGGATGAAAATCATGCACAGTGCTGGTTTGGAGGATAAGCACGGGAGAGCAACAGAATAGCAGATGAGAGACAAAATAATGGAAAACCAGACCTGAGAAAGACCTGTTAGAGTGAAAGGGAAAGACAGATGTGTGCATTACATCTGAAGTGACACCACTTTCATTAGTGGAAAAAAAGAAAAAACTTTCTGAAACTATTGCCCCAGATAAGAACCGTGTGAAAAATCGATGGGGGAGCTCAGTTGTCAGTATGACGGTGTGCTGACTAACTCTCGGAGGAGCGAGGCAGAGTGGGAAGAGGGTTTTAAGGACGCCCACTGGAGATAAGAGACCATTCACATGGGAACAGCAGTAGCCCTTTTAATTTTTTTTCTAAAGTCACCAAATCTTTAGAGGAACAGAGTTGAGTATTTGCCTTCCTCCTAATTGAGACTGGGATGACAGCTCAGGGCCGGACGGAGAGCACTGTCGACAGTGGGAAAAGGGGAACGGGACCAGCGGAATAATCTCCTCCTAAGCCTTGCCTATTTATCACGGAGGTAACGATAAGAATCCGATTTAAAGGTGAACCCTGAGATGGGTCAGAGCCTCACACAGGCGGTAACGCGATCTGCAGGAGAGCGCTGATAACCTGGGACAATATGGGGGGGACACCTGTCAGATAAATAAAACAAACGGTGCAGAGCTATAAAAAGGGGGGCCCACGTGGCGTCCGCCTCACAGAAGAAACGCATCACTAAGGCTCGGGAGAGGAAGATAGGGATGGTAAGGATGAGATAAAGGAAGCACAAGAGATGACTTATTTCAAAGGGAGCCATGAGACGGAGCACTTTCAGAGTGGTGAAACGGATAGACGGTCAGGGAGCGTGGGGTGAACATCATTGATGTGCAATGTCAACAGGAGTTTGCGTTCCAGTGTGATGCTCTACATTCATCGAGCAGTAAATTAAGAAGAGTTTTACTCACAAAGTGCAATGCATTGGTTAATCGAATATTTTAAATTGGTTATTGAAAATGACTGGTCCCATTCTAAATATTAAAACTACCTGATTATGAAAGCTGCACCCGGCACGATTATTATTTAGAAATGCGATACGATTCGATCATGCAGTGGGGATCTGCGCCATTCACACTTGGGATGGTGTGAACATTTGCCTAAATGAATTTGGGTTGTTAGACAATTACAAGCAGAAACTTAAAAAAAAAAAAAAATAAAAAAATAATAATAATAATAATAATAATAATGAATGGGGATTACATTGAAATTCATGGGGTTGCTCCATCAATTTGGTTTACAAAGGAAACAAAATAAAGACGGCCATAATAAAAAGAACCTAGGGAACCATGTAACTCTAACAAACTTTTGCTGCATTCTATGTTATTTGCCAAACACAGTAAAAAGCCAGAATACAGCATAACTGTCGTCCACTTCCATAGGCCACTAAGAGCCATATTGTATCCAGGTTTTTTATTACAACCAGACACAACCCCAGTTGATTTCACGGCACACCTTCAACCAGAGACGCGGATCTAATCAGTGAAATCGTCTGCTGCAGTGGTGTACTCGGATTAAAACCTGCAGGCTCAGGGTTGAACACTGCTGCTGCGTCCTATTTCCAGCTGCCGTGTTAACACTGGGCTGCTGGTGGGCGTCTTGAGCAGATTGCCCTCTGCTCGATACGTCGCCTGGTGAGGTCACTCAATGGCCTCGGGGACCCTCGGGCACTTCCCCTCTGAGGAACAACAGTGCTTTGACCTCTGGGAATCTTCCCTCTCTACAACGCGTGTGAGGTCATGTTTTCCAGACCCTGCGCATGTTCTCGTGTTTTTTGTCCTCCCCGGCGCACTGTATCAACAGGGCTCTGCAGTTATGAAAATATAGCAAGGCAGAAGAAAAAAAAGCATATCCTGTGCCATCTAGTGAACAATGGAAGAAAACATGTCACTGACACTGCGCAGATTTGGTCACTTGCAAGATAAAATGGCTGCAATGTGTAGGATGTGTTTGTCACTCATAAAAAGTCAATAGCATTTGGAGGCGGACAGTCACCTCCCACGCAGGGAAATAATGGGCAGAGCTGCCGAGCATAGATGACTGATGACATCTATGGAGAGCTCGGGAGCCTTACTGCCACTGTCACTTTAGTGTCTCTTGCGGGTCTGTGTCACTGGATCATGTCATCCAGCACCAAGGAATCACCTTTGTGTGACAATAGATAAAGTTGACGCTTTGATGCTCCGCAGACTGCAGGCTTCAATCAGCGCTCTGGTTACAAAGCTTGTTCCAAATAAGCCACTTGTAAGCAATGCAAAGGATTCCTTGTAATGCACAATACTTAAACCCCAAGCTTTGAGCAATTCAAAAATAATCCGTTAAGAACACCTCGAATAAATATAATGAAAAGATGAATTGAGGATTCATTTAGAAGCACGTTTTCAGAGTATTTTCTTCCCCTTCCTTTATGTGAGGGTAATAAAGCTGTTGTGGAAACTTCTGTACAGGAAGTGCATGGCGAAATTGCTATTTCCTGCTTTTAACAATGCCACAAAACATATTTCTGAAGTGGAAAGGCCTCATCCTTAGGGTAGTTTAAAGATGCCCTTATTAGTTCACTTACAGTACGTGCGGATGCCTTTAAATGCTGTTAATTTACAGGAAGTCAAATCCAAACACCACTGTGTGACTGCGATGACTCACTGATTCACACAACTATGATGCTATGCTGTTTATATCCCCCCAATGAGGTCATGTCTTACTCATATCATCTAAACACACGATTTTGATGCCAGTCGTGACCAATCATGACATCTAAAATCCTGTATTTATAAATTAATCACATTTATATTCATATTAGACAATAGATTGAGGATAGGATTCAAGAAAGGTTTCTTCTTTAAAAAATATTTATTTTTTAAAAAGTATATTATGTTTATTTTTTTATTTTTATTTTTTATATTATTTTCAAGTGTTTGATCTAATCAATTAAATTAATCCGGTCAAATGTAAAAAAAAAAAAAAGAAAGAAAAAAACACTTCTGTGAAAGACAAACAGTGCATCCTTTCAATATGGTTTAAATGGTTGTTTTTCTCACATATTTTCTTCAGATGCTGAACAGTAACTAACTGCATGCAGTAGGTTAACAACTTGCAGTAGACTAACAACAGTAAACAGATTCACACCAACCCCCTCCTCACATTCCTCAAGTTTTGATTCCCATGTGTGCTAGAAACTCAGTTTCAGCTCTTTGTCACATAACTACATTACACTTGCATAATCATAAACGTGTACACTTTTGCCCCCAATATGCCATTGTTCTTCTTTTCTGTCGGTTGAAAGTTATTTCTCCAATTCAGCGTGAGTTCCTTTTCTTATAACATCAGGGTTTTCCCCTTTGCTCTCTGTCTCACTTTCTCCTTTCTTCTCATTCCTCTTTCTTTGACTCTTTCTGCCTCTTGTATGCTAGTGTCTGCAGCTGTATTTTTAATCAAGTGAAGGATCCATAGAGAAATGGGCATTTCTTTCAGAGCATTACATTCTTCCCCCTCCTGTCTGCGCTCATGGATCACTGGTTAGCTTAGAAATACAGCCGGCACAAAAGCAGCAGCTGACATGTGGAGCTTAATGGTAATAATGGCCATTTTTAAGCCCAATCAATCACATTTAGTGGACATCTCCATTTTTGCCTGTGAAAAGGTGTAAATAATAATAATGATAATAACATTTTTTAAAAAAAGAAACAGGAGTGGAAAATGTGGTTGGTGGGGGGAAAAAAAACCCCACCTCTGTAAATATTTTAACTGCTTATTAAGATTTGGAGCTCACCACAAAAGGAGCATCTGTGCTCCACAGAGCAGAGTGAAAGGAGAGACCCAGATGGTTCTTAGAACTAAACAGTGAAAACTGAGCCATGAACTGGGCAAAGTAAAGCCCATTTATTTAACTATTTATTTATTGTGTATGTGTGTCTAGGCCTGTGTGAGTGTATAGACCTGGTCGTGTGCGGATGCAGTCGCTTTTATACATGGGAGGACTGTATGTGTGCTTTTGATTGTGCAAATTGAGTCCTGAGAGGACAGAATTCTTTGGACAGCCTGTAAAATGTGCAATGAATACCTCCGTTTGTTTATCTTTGCAAGGTTCAGATATTTCAATGTCTCTTCGCCTCTCCTTTTATGAGTCTCCGCGACTTGTGGTGCGATTCTTAGACACGCAACACAGAGGGCAAGCGGAGGGGGGTGAGTCAGGTTGTCTTTGCACAACAATGTTCTGAATTTATGGGCAAGTACATGGCCATTTTGTTGCCATGAGGAAAATAAATGTATGTCAAAACAGTAAAGAGAAAAGCATCTGAGTTGAGTGTGTTGGGGATGACTTGCTGAAAGTTCAAATTAATCCCACTTTGGCTCTGTCCTTCAGAGTAATTAAGGTAAATGTAATAAGAGAGAGCAGAGAACATAGCTTTTCACAAGATAATATGGAAAATTTTACAGCTTTCATCCCTTCCTAATCCTCCCTGCTCTTTTATCTTGTTGGCTTTTTATTGGCTGTGCAGCTCCTGGGAACTTTACCCTAATAAAAAACAATCCTGCGGAATTTTCCAGAGAATTTATGCAGTATGCAAAAAGATGGGTATGCACTTTCTTCACTGGACAGCACGCACTTCTGTTTTGTTTTTTAATCAGAGTAAATACGTGCACATAGCCGGCACAGTTTTAGTGATAATAAGAGAGAATCCATTTTGTACACAGAAGCATGAAATGTGATGAGGGTGTACTGAGTATTATTGAGGTGTGGAGCTCTATCATACAGTGCCTGCAACACAATAATCTGATAGGTTTGTCAGAAAAAAAATAAAAATAAATAAGAATAATTGTTGAACTGCATGATTTTTGTTATTTTACGTCAAATTATTTTACGTAAAATTACTGCACTTAATTTACTTCACAAAATATCTATATTGGATACTATACCGGAACACGGAAAATGCTAAATGCTCATGATACTACTCTACAGGATAAATAAAACAGAAGATAAACAGATGCAACGTGGAGGGGGGGGTGATTTATACCATTTGTACTTTGTTTGATTTCGTTCTTTAGAGGTCACACTCAAATCTTTGTCCAGGTAATACATTACATTT
This sequence comes from Bovichtus variegatus, assembly GCA_943593645.1. Taxonomy (NCBI): domain Eukaryota; kingdom Metazoa; phylum Chordata; class Actinopteri; order Perciformes; family Bovichtidae; genus Bovichtus; species Bovichtus variegatus. The sequence goes on from CALSCE010010649.1 coordinate 4,368,955, forward strand.
CATCTGCAATAGCTCTGTTCATTTTCAAAATCAAACTCATAAAAGCATCATATGAGCAATAACCGAAGAGAGCCCTCGTAGAAATTTACATATTAATCCAATGTTAAAAATCCCCCTCTATTAAAACTTTTACTGGCTAAAATAAAACTGAAAATACTTCATGACAAAATTAATCTGTCCTCTGCCAAGACTTTGTTCTGAGGAAGCTGCATTTCTATAGGCATAAATCCACAGTGTGTCCAGCATGGTGAACTGTAACGCAGGCTCCGCCGCTGCAAGGCAACATGTCCCACCACATATTTCAACAGTCACTCTCAACCCCGGTGCTGGCTGTTGTTGCCAGGGAGCAAGAAAACTATCTCCTGCTGTAAATAGAGTCACTTAAACTTCCTTCAAATTAAGTTTGAGTTACAAATCAGCAGTGGGGCGACACTGAATTTAGCCACACACATAGCATCTCTCTGAGGGGATATTTCCAGGCTACAGTTGTTTGTCTCGAGCCAGATTAAGCAATATGCCATCATGGATGAGTCCAAATATATTACTACGGACCACATAGTATTTCTCCAACAAATAATTGTGACAATAGCAGACAGTGGAAATGACACTTTCTCCTGTTAGACATGAGAAAAGGTTAGTTAAAACACTATATCTTTGTCTAGAATAGTTATTGTCTTTGAAGGGGGAAGTGATGCCTTTCAATGTTTTTTTTGGAAGCTGCAAAAACATAGTAAACAAGCAAAGAAAAAATTAGAAAACTGTTACACATAGAAAGCCATCACAGCTGAACAAAGAAAGAGGCATCACCTACAGAAACTCAAACTTTTAAAGAGAAAATCTAAAACGAATAGCTTAGAGGGAAGTACATTAAAAAGGAAAAAAAATTGAATCAATATTAGTAGTGCATAAAAAATGTATAATATATGTATATATATATATATATATATATATATATATTAAAAAAATAAATATATATATATAAAATATATTTTAGGAGTAGTCAGAGTTCAAACAAATGTTTTTTTGTAGTCATAGCTTCCTCCTCTTTTTGTGAGGAACAGTTGAACTTTTGGGGAAATATTCAGCTTCTTCGCTTACCTGCCAGGAGTACAATGAGCAGTTTTGATGCAGGCTTAGCTTAGTTTAGCATAAATAATAGATGGAACCTACCAGCACCTCTAAAGTTCACTAATTATATCACTAGCTCTATCTCGTTTGTTTAAAAGACCAATGTGTAGTATTCGCGGGGATCTGTTCGCAGTATGGAATATGGAATGGAATATAATGGAATATAATATTCATAACTATGATGTCATTAGTGTATAATCACCTGAATCCAAGAATTGTATTGTGTTAGTTTAGAATAATCCCTTCAATTCTACATAGGGAGCGGGAGTCCGCTATGTTGCACTGCCATGTTTCTACAGAAGCGCAGACGGACAAACAAAACTATGGTTTTCGATAAGGTGTTTCGCATTACATTACCTGAAGGCCACCATAGTTCTCTGAAACGCTTAAAAGACATAAAAAGGGCAGTAAGTTTTGTGGAATATCTGTTATTTGTCCTGAATTTTCACATGGTTTGCATCCAACTTTGATAGCTTTACTTTGTACTAGTCGGTCCAAGAGGACGGACTGTCTCTGATGGACTGAACACTCTCCGTTGTTGAAGTGAACATGTGACAAACAAACATCAGACGATGTGGGAAGAGGGGTAGCATTTTGGCTCTTTTCCTCAGCTTTTTTCATGAAAATACATTTTATTTATATATATTTTATATGTACGCGCATTTTAAGTTCTCAACTTTATATTTTCACAACTTCACACAATCATTCTAATGTCATAGGATTATTAGAAGAGCTCACGACACACATTGCACATTTCTCTGAATAAAAACATATGCACAACGCCAGGCAGAAATGTGCTACAACTATTAGATGTGTTAACTGGTTATCTGGTGATAACCAGCAGAGCAGAGGGATATTGACTGTGGGTCAGAGACCATGGCCTGAGAGCAGAAGTCCGAAGCCCACCTGGGGTTAAGATGGTCACACCCCATGTGCCTCTGTTCCGTGTAAATAATCCAATTATAGCTGCTCAGCATCAGATTGATGTGAAACTGATTCATTCATCATGTGAACTGACAGGTGAGGCTCCGCGGCTGCGTCCTGCTACTTCCTAGTTTTCCCTTTCTCTTATTCTCTCACTAAACACCCCCACAATATTTCTGACAAGTCATGAGGAGAGTCCGGGGGGGGGGCCATCTGCTGCGCCTGCTTGATAATGACTTACGGACCGAACCAGGATTCGAGGAAGAACACTGTTATTAGCCAGACATACAGTATGAATCAACCATTTCAGTCTTAGTTTTCGGCGTTGTGTACCTGTACGGTCACATGGATCAAAAATGTTAGTTCTAAGTTAGTTTTTTACTTAATTAGTTTTTGTCCGCCAAACTTTATTGATTTCACAAGCTGAACCAGAAGCATCCAGGCTTTGCAACTGCATTTTTTAAACGGTGACATAGAAATCTCAAAAGGAATATTGGGTAAGGGTCAGGCAAGTCACAAGTATAAATTCCAAATCAGCAGGTGAGAGCACCTTCTGAGCACACTGCTAAAGGGAAAAAGAATCCAGCGTTTACAAGCGTGCTGCCACTCACGGCTAAAGATAATGCACCACACACTTCTCGCACATTTACATGTTTGCCTAAGGGTTTGTGAGTACTAGTGTGTGACTGACAGTAGCTGAACACTCCTGGTATACTGTCAGTGTTTGAGACTGACAACCATATTTACAACTCACAGGGAGTTTTTTTTGTTTGTTGTGCATATTACAGTACAGTGGAGTGAAAACAGGGTCAATTTTCTTAGCCAGACATGCAATGAAAATTATTTATATGTGCAACCGTGTTAACGATTAGTACGAATAAACAAACACAACTGCTTTCTTGTACTTTGACGTTAATTCACTTTATGACTTGACGAGGCGTTAACTTTCATGAGCATAGGAGAGGAAATAACGTTATGCAGTGCCAACAATACTCTAATAACCTTTAGTCTTGATTAGGAATGTAAAATGTAGCATGAGATTGACAGCCAGGATCAGTGCAGTGACCGAAGTCACGCAGGTGTTGTACCTGACTGTAATGGTGAAGAAGTAACTGAGCCTTAAGGTGAATCTCTCGATTTACCAGTTGATTTGCGGTCCAACCCTCACCCACGGTCACGACCTTTGGCTAGTGACCGAAAGAATGAGATTGCGGAGCTTCCTTCATGGGGTGAGTGAGCTCAGCCTTAGGGACGAGGTGAGCTGTTCAGATATCTGGAAGGAGCTCTGATTATAACCACTGCTCCGTCGTGTTGAAAGGTTGAATGGATAGAACTGGATGAAGGGTTTTTGGAGGCATTTGTCAGAAAATAAAAAAATGGCAGAGAATGATATCAACTACGGTTGAAGTTGTATCGAATGTTGGCTGGAGATTTTTTAGAAGGATATAAGGATGGAAGGCTAAGGATGTTGGGCAGTTGATCAGTTCTGCAGTCTGTCCATACAGCCCTTTGGCCCAGAGAGATCTCAACTACCACATGCCACAATACCCTGGAATTTGATGTGGGAATGATGAGATTCATGGAGCTACTTACACACAATATGCCATTCTCTAACGGTCAGATTGAGGACGTAAACCCTTTTCTTTCAACTCCATGAACATTCTTCTAGTGCCAACTCAGGACAAAATTCACATTCCACAACTGACCAGGCTCTACGTACAGTATAGGAACATCCTCAACATGTTGAAGATTTTTGTGTTGTAGGAAGCCATTAGCTTACTTGTTGCAGTCCAGACAACTCACTTTTCGTCTTGTTTGAATAATTGAAACATTTCAGTTATTCAAAAATGCTTTATTCGTCCCACAGCAAGGACATTAACAATTATTTTTGAACCAATAAGGAGCTCAGCAGAGCAAACCCAGGACTAGTTTGCAAAAATAGTATATAATAAAATAATATATTATTCATAGTTTATGAAAGTGCATCTATGGAGACAGAATCGCGCATGGTTTGCCATCTGAGTCTTGTTGGCTGTGTACAACCGGCAGTAAGATAAGTCAACATCTCAGTTTTTTTCCCAGACGCCTGTAGCCTCTCAAACAGCTGTGTCTGCCATTGTGGCATATCGCACTAAACTGATTATAACACCCTGCAAAAAATCAACAACAGAAAGGACTCTGATATACATAATTGTAATCATGTTTGACAATATTGTTGAGTAAAATAGCCTGCATAAATCAGGATCTGGTGTTGTGCATCCACTTCACTGAGGAAGGCGAAAAAGTAATATTTGGTTAGCGACACTGGCTTCCAAAGAGGGACTTCTGCTTTACATTCAAGTCCCTTACACACACATACAACAGTATCTGCTGTGGGATTGGAGCGTGTAATGAGAGCCAAAATAAAGAGGCACTTAAAGTGTGGCCCCAGCACCAACAAAGGCTTCCTCAGTGCGGCATATAATAGGGCCTGACCGTGTAACCCCTGTACCCCAGCCCACCCCCACATCTGTGTTATTAATGTAACCGTGCCATGCATGGGCTGTGACTTAACATCGCACTGCCAAACACAGATATACCGGTTAGAAAACTATTTGACAAAAGGCCACAAGTATTCATCATGGCATTGGTGTTGAATGACACATGTTGTAGTCAAACCTCTAAGTGTAAGTGAACGTTTTTATTTCGTACAAAAGAACATTGAGGACATTAAAATGTATCTCTGCCGCGCCATAAGTCACACGCTATTGTCCTGTGGCTGTTAGAGCGCCATCCCGTCTGTTTTTATTGTTTGTCATTTTTCTGGAGCTGACATAAACCTCATGGTTCTGTAAATCATGTCACTTAAAGTGCCAATGGAAACACAGGCTGGTGTTACAGCTTGATTGGTGCAGTGAGGGGTGGAGAAGGGAATAAGGGCAATGAGACCTGTGGATTCTCGGAGATATCTCTTCTCAATGCCACATGGACCATTAACTGCCTATCAAAGACCCAGCAGGCTCCCCTCTCTGATCTGCTATCAGTGTAATGGGGAGACATTCAATCACACGCGATTCTCTGAGCAAACTGGCCAGCGTATCAGGCCTTGGTATGAAGTGAGTTACTGAGCTGTAATTTCAAATGTTTAGTGTGAGTTTCTGGCAAAACATGCATGTGCAATTAGCTGAAAGTGACACATTTTTAAACTAAAATTCAAATGGTGTTCATTTGATTTTTCATAAATTCAAAATGGAGTAAAGAAAAAAAAACTGGATAGGGAAACAAAAGTGGCAGTTACAGTGTGTCCATTGATTTAATTCCAGGTGGGCTTTGTGTTTGTCTGTTAGACAAGCACCACTGTGGCTATCAGCTGGCGTGTATGGTTAAAAATCTCTCATAAATCGTATTTGCCATTCTCAGGACCAGAAGAAAGGGAAAAAGCAGCCCATTGCTAGATCCTGTCGACAGTGTCCTGCATTTTATATAATTACCATGTTTATTGGATTTTTATTTTGCACAATGACAAAAGGGCCATCTGCCTACAGCAGCTCTCCAGTCGAGCTCTAAGATCAGCTGTGAAACATACTGGGGAACAGATCAAAGCTCTGCGACTCCCCCCATCAAGCTCCAGTTCAAGAAGATTCAGTGCCGCCTATTCCCTAGCCAGAAACACAACCATTACATATTTCAGACAATTTCTCCATCTGCTTCCTTTACGTGCACAAATTTTTTTGATCAGGGTGAAAACAATGTGCTCTTTATCATTGCCAATCGTGATCATTAAGTTAAAACTATCTGTGTAATTAGCTGCAAGTCACACATTGTCAAGCTACAAGTCCAGTTTCTATAATTAGATTTGTCTTAACCTCAAAATAGAGTAAAAACGCCCTTGCTAGGGAAACAAAGGTAGCAATTCTTTAATATCAGAAGTAGCTGAGAACATTTTGTTTTTTAAAACTTCTTTTTACATTTTACATTGTTGTGCATGTGTCCAGTGTGTTTTGTGATCTTTTGGAGCCACAAACACATTTGAAACATCCATCGGAGGATTGAATGGTATCAAAGAAAACAATTTCTCTACAAACAATGAGATGTAGGTTTGTTTCTCAAGATACGTGGTTTCCCTCCTCAACGATGTTGTGTAATAGACCACCTCGGCCTCAGAAACCAAATCACCCATTTGGCACAAATATAGCTTTGGGTGAGTGAGGAATGATGACAGAATTTTTTCAAATGCATTGTTTACCCAGCAGTAGGGCACCTTATCAATTGTTCCATTACCTCACATGCAATGATGTGAATAACAGTATTTTAACACTCATGTCAGCTTGGGTCTGTCTGGTAGACACGTTAGACAAGAAACACAAAATCAATGATAAGAGCACTTCAAAGTTTGCTCGGGAGCTGTCAGGAAACCTAGGTCAAATTGAAGTTGTTCTAAGCATTTGTTTTATCCCACTCAGAGCCGCAGATGGCTGGAGTAAGTTAACAAGCACATAAGCTTCTACGTTGACTTTTGAATGTATTCTTGACATTTGTTTAACGTTTTAATATGTATTTACCCGAATGGCAAACTTGATTAGTCAGTTAAGTTCGAGATCGGGAAGCTTTGGTCTGAAGAAATATATGAATCCAGTACCCGGTCTGTGAGAAGTAAAAGAGGAAACTAAAATATTTTAAAGATCACTTTTTCCTCTTTCAGCCATTATTATTGACTTATTTATAACTACAGTATTTCACGAGTATTAACCAGTACATGTTATTACAGAGCCTGGATTCCCTTCCCTTGTCCCAACTGGCTCATCTGTGTCACTGTGCTGCCCTTCGACACGGAGAGGTGACAGGCCTGTTAAAAGACGCTCCGCTGGGAACGAGGAAAGTGGAGAGACTGCCCCTTTCCCTCTCTCACTGGGATCGTATTTCTGAGGGTTATCAAGCGGCTCATTTAAATGAGGGCTGGTCACAGCAGGAACCAGCTGAACAAAGTTACTATTACCAGCGCCTCTCCTGTGCTGCTCTTACTCTCCCCTAATTGGGTTTGACTGCATTTGTTTAAATCCACAGTGGAAGAAAGAGAAAGGAGGGTGGAGGGGTTGCAGTGAAACTGAAGTGTGTCAGTTTGTCCAGACACGGTGGCACTTTAGAAAAAAGGGCTACCACTCCCTGGGCTTATTAAACAAAGGTTGGGGGGGGGGGGGGGGGGGGGGGGCGAGGCTTGGTGGGCCACGGAACAGGCCTCGTCAGTCAGTGACTGGAACAAGCCAATCCTGGCCTCTGCTTGCACATGCACAATCACCTCTGGTGGTCCCAGCTCATTTCCTCAGTCAGCGGGAGCACTGACACACTATGTACGGCGGTGCATGGACACCCACATAGGCATGTAACACATGAACATGTACACAAACACTACTAATCCATAACCACTCCCACAGTTACAAAGCCATTAACGTGTTCAATGCTGAGCTCCAAGGTACATATGGTTGCCCTATGGCTCTTGTGACGAGAGGGCGGCTTTGATTTGAAGTATAACAACATTTGACAAGAGTCAAGAGAAAGTGAGAGGACATTAAAAGCTCAATATGTTTGAATCAGCAGCTTTGTTTACCCCAAGGACAACACTGACCCTTTCACATATACTGAATCCAAGGCCCGGCAATTCAACACAGTCTCTGACATACTGCAAAGTCAGATGATGCTGACCATCAACCAATGGCATGCTGAGGTAACCGGGGACAAAGCCGATCAAATGCTGTTTAAATGTCAGCCATCCGTAGTTCCCAGTTCACATAAACAAAGACAAATGATAACTTTAATGGCCTGCTACTTTTCCAAGCATGTTTTTCCCCTCTTGACCACACTTTGCCTCGCATCACGCTAAAAAGGGATTCCTTGTAAATTTTATTGCAGCAGTGTCAAAAAGACTCCCATCGAAGAAGCAGTAAATATTCTAACAACGTCTAGATGCAAGGCCATTCCTGCTGGCTCCAGGCACTGAATTAGGCCGGCCTGTTTCTAGTTAGACAGTCATTAAAGAGATCTTACAGCCACAGCAAATGGTTTCCTGTCCTGAGTGCTTAACTCCTGTAGTAGGAAATGTCCTAGGCCGTAAAGGGTGAACCAAACTTCCTGAACATTTTTTAAAGTTACCACAGAGGGCATACGGAGTGTTCCGACTATTCGATGTGACCAATCAAACGGGACCCTGCTTGACCCTAACATGGCACTGACCGTTTAAACAGGTGGTGTCAATTTATTGGACCAGCGTTGTGTTTAATATGGGAATGACAGGCTTATTCACTTGCCGGGGAAAAACTCAACCTGGTATGAAAAGAATAACATCGACAAAGAGGAAGAATAAACAATGGAAGTTTCATTGGAGAGAAAATATCATTTGTCAAAGCAGAGATGAACATTTCTTTTTTAGAGGATTTTCTCTTCTGAGTGGTGTTGCTGGATCTAGTGCACGAAGCATAGTGGTCCAACAACAAACTGTATTTAATGTACTAAATAGAGAACAATTGTGTGTATGTATGGCCATATCTACACTTAATTGTATACATTTTACAACTATACACAAAGAGAACAGCTCGATTCTTGGAGAAATCTACTTCCCCATCTCCACCTGCCTTCTAACAGCCAGTTTGCAGGCAGCCTAATCACTCCCAAGACAGTAAAGGTGTTGAGACCTGAGAGGCAGAGCACCTGCTGACTCCACTCTACAGGTGACTCCGTCTTTCTTTGACCTTACAAAAAAAAAAAAAAACTCTAGGTCTCCTGTTCCCACCGCACACTGTCTGGCCTTTGACTAGAGGAAAACCTGGCCTGGCAGACAGCACACATCATCTATTAGTCATGTGGAAACACATTCACATTCACACTCAGCTTAGCCGGATGTATACTGCAGCACAAAGGCGAGGTTTATGGCGCTATGGTTTGTCGGGCCATGCATATGTCTCCGTGCCTAGGGCAGAGAGTTGAGACAAAGAGCGAAAATATGATATTGCAGCATCGGTGAGATGTGTGACTAATATCCCAGGAGCTGAGTTCTTACATGACTGTTATGAATCAATGCACTCAAGAGTCGATAAAAGTACTGTAAATGTCAGGTTAATAGCTGGCTGCTATGGACATCTGAGTTTTAAAAGGAAAAGATGAACAATGCTCGCATTGTAAAAGAGGTGGGGTTGTTGGCAGGTCAGATTCCTGGAGTCCATTAACAATCCACACACCATGTTTGAGACTTCAGAGATATGAAGGGTATAATTGTCATTGTCTGAACCGTGGCTTGAAACAAATAATTCACAAAAAAAAAAAAATGGTACTCCAAGAGAATAAATGAAACATGAGAAACGCTTGGTATAATCAAAATGAATGATATACTTGACAACTGTGATCAAACACATGTTCACACACGCACAGGCACGCATATGCTCGTACAAACACTTATATGCACACATGCAGTGAGCGGGGTGCTGCTCCGTTTGTGGCATTGTGTCACTGCAGGCAGATATGTAACTCCAGAGCATTGGGTTGGTAATGATGCTGTCCAGTCATTAATCACTGGCTCTAGAGAAAACAGAGAGTTCACTCATGGCAGAATCGGCCTGGCCCTGGGACGGAGATTAGAGCTCTAATGAAAGCAAAACAAAGCTGGACATGTGAAATTTATTGGCACATTTATAAAAGCAGCCCCAGAAGGACACTGCCACCAATAATCATTTCAGAATCCCAGTCAAGTGCCGTTTCCTCGGCCAGACGCAATCTTGAGAGGGGATATTTGTGGAGTGGCTGAACAAACACAGATTTGCTGGTATCTCCATCTTTCCCAGCAGCTGGGAAGGCAGAGGGAAGGCAGGTCGCTGGTGTTTTGGCTTACGCCCCGCCCCGCCTCACTGCAGTTGACTTCTGGGAACAACACTCTCTGTCCTCCTGGCTCCTCCTATGACCCAGTGTGGTGTAGTATGTAGCAGCTTACTCTCTGCCTGCCACCTCCCAGCTCCTTCCTCTTTGTGTCTTTAACCCAATGGCAGACTGTACATTCTCACAAAGAAGTGGGATTCCCATCCAATCCACACATTTTTACATAGTTGTATAATGCTGAACCAAACACACATTTTTCGCCCCTTTTTTTCCGGCCATTTATAATGTTTGTGAAGCTGACATGACCATCACAAGTAAGTTAACTACTATAAATAACAAAGAATATGGGAAAACCTTTGTGTTTATTTTGTGTAATTTTTTTCAAAGTTGTGTGTGTGTCAAAACCTACTTTAAATTGTCAATCGTCACATGTCATTTTAAAGATCTTCAAAACTGACCAAAAGCAAACAAAACTGAAGACATCAAATGTAAAACATTATTAAGACGATATGGTTTCTATTAAATTGTTAGCAATAAGTAACAGTGTGGACAAACTAAACTTGTAAAATAAAATACTAACTTGAGCCATTCAATGCCAAGTTATCATAAATCTGTCCAACACAGAGGGCATGAATCGAGATAGAAATGAAGATATTTGGCCTAATGGCAAGTTGCCTAATGTGTACCACATGCAGCAGGCTGAAAGGAAAAGGAAATGGTACTTAAAATGGCCATTGTTCTAATTCAGAGCCAATCTGGAGATAATGACACCAACATCAATAGCAGACAGTCGATTCACGGATAACATCTTTTTTTTCCCCTTTTCGTTGAGCCGTTATCATCAGCTCGGGGAATTAACCATTTTGACTTTGAGGTTATGACCTTGTTGCTGTGATTGTTTATGATTTTAGTCCTTGAAGATGTGTCTAAAAATCCATACGTCTAATTAATGCATGAGAATTTAACACAAGGCAGGTGGTGCAAACAGGTGAGTTGTTTTTGTTGGGTGAGTTACAAATGATGTGCGCAGAGTGCACCATGGCTAGAGTTGACTCAATACATGAGTGTGAGGCAATATACAGTTCCATTATGTCAAACTAAGAATGAAGAGCAATGTGCACACAAAGGAATTCAATCATAATCCTACTAACATTTGGTTTAGATGAGCATCTCTGTCGGGATGAAACCAGTGAAGGATTGGACACGTATCCAGGTTCAAACCTTCTTTCTGTGACATACCCAATTCAACTAATTACAAGTCCAATCAGTTCATTAATTCCCGGCTGGATGGTGTGATACGTGTGTTCTTTGTGTTTGTCTTGAGTTGATGGTCAGTTGCAACGCCTGTCTTTTGTTTCACTGTGTATACTGAGCCATTCTCCATGGTAACCACTAATTAGGGATGATTCCTACTTGTGCCCTTTGCCCTGAGGAAATGTGCCTTTTTCATCCCCATTCTACTTTTGTTGTAATGCTACACCACCCCCCGTGAGCACAGTTTAAATTATTCAACTCTCTAAAACAGGCTCCTGGGTGCATGAAGCCTGACTGACCTCTAACCTGTGTGACTCGGTTCCTTTGGCAGAGAAATCTATATTTTTTCAATTTAAGGAAGTCCTGACATTCAGGAGAAGGTGAAGCAGAAGAGGATGTGAACATAACACCTGGTTGTCACCATGCAGAGCCCCATGCTGCCTCTGAACACCGCACTCATTTGCTGTGGATGCAGGGCACCATGGATATCTGTACTTGTCAAGTAGTTGTCAAGACATTTCCCTTAAAGCCAAAACAATTAACCTGCTGATGGGGAATAGTCAGGGGATCACCAACATTATTACAATTCATGAGCAGGGAATGTATACGTGTTTGTGCCATGTATGCATGTGTAATGTATGGCCAACCATATTACAGTTGTTGAGATTTCCCTCAAAACACAAAAATGTGAACCTCATGGTGGTACAAGAGAAAAATTCATGGGCTCCCCAAAGTAATTAGGATACATCCACTGGGAACCATGCATGTCTGTACAAAATGTTCAATTTATCCAGTATAGGTTGAGATGTTTTTTTTCAGCATAGGGGAAAAGAGCTTCAGATGACAGAGGAGGAAGAGTAAGGGAATCACCAAAGTTATTAGAATTCATCCTCTGGACATCATGGATACCTGAATCAAATCTAATTGAAATTCATCCAATTGCTGTTGAGGTAGTTCAGTCTGGACCAAACTGGTGGTCTATTTTTTTTTTGTTGGATTCTGCTATCGTGTATGACTGGCTCAAGACTTGATCCATTCACTCCATGTGTGGAAGCTAGCTAGCAGTTTATAGTTTTGTTTTTATGATGTGATTAATGTCTGGATTGCAGCGTTGAGATTGTACACTATGTGACAATGCGCTAGTGTAATCCTGTCAAACAACTCTAGCTGGACAACTGGCTGGAAACACTTGTACACTATTTGTAAAAGAAAAAGAAAAAGAAAAAGAAGCTTTGCCACATGTAACCTCAATTCTTGCGATTCAGACATTTTAAACACTGTGCAAAAACATCGAAACGATTAAATTAATGGGATGAAACCGCGAGCAGAAAGATAATTCCCCCAAGACAAAACAAGTAAGCCTAGAGGTCACTGCGGTGTACATGATTGTGTCAGTGTCTGAGCACTATTTGGTGCTTGGCGGTGCAGAGGCTTGGAAATGCAGCAGGGTGCCACCGCTGACACGGAGACACTTCGACCCACAGGCTCTAATCCCTTTTGAACCATCCCAGGCACTAACGTGGGACCATATGTTTGGGAGAGCACAAGAGCTCTCCTGTGCTATTTTACAGAGGAAATATTTTGCCAGCCTCTCTTCCCCTCCACCCCCGCAATCGGATCAGTCATCAAGTCATCCTGCGAGCGTAGATGAGAGATCTCCGAAGGGGAAAAAACAAACAAATACTCTCCCTGGGAGAGCAGGGAAAAGTAAATTACATAAAGCAGACATATGTCATTCTGATTCCACACAAATTGTGGATTACTGCTTTGATTAATCACTCTTTAATCTGAGTGCTGCATTTATATGTCTCCCATCGCAGAGAAATAAGCTTATTCCTCTCTAGCAAAGGGCCGTGATTATTTCTTTCTTCTCCCTGAGCTATTTTTCATTGCCCGAGGATTGCAACTCAATTATCTTTGTGTCAGGCGATTATCTCCGAGTTTAATTTAATCTTCATTACGCCCCAGTCATATTTCAATTAAACATGCTATCATAGCGTTAACACATACTGTACTTAAACCTGTTAGTTCTTTAGTGAATATTGTGCTAAGAGCTACCGTGGAGGGTAACAGATGTCATAATTATACACTTACTAAACATATTTCACACTTGTCTGTGCTGGCGGTATGTCAAGACCTTAGTATGTGGTGGTATTAATCTAATCGCAATATGCTTTAGTTGTGATCTATAATACTGCCGCAATCTGCTTGGGTCTCAGTTTAATTATGATATACAGAACAAGTAGCATCAAGCCGGGTTAGGGAGGTTCAAGGATTACTAGATTACTCATTCATTGTTTCTCAATGCTGCTGTAACAATCTAATCTGTGAGACTGCTCCTCAGAAATGTGAATATAAGAATATGAAGAACCAAATGCAAAACACGGCGCACACAGGCTATGCGGCAAGGGATTTGTGCCGCTTATTTATGACATGAGCATGGCGCAATTTGGGTCGGGCACAAGTTTTTCTGTCACCTTGTTATTTTTAGCGATTCACCGTGAAGTTTTCAGAGCTTAAGAGGAAGGAGAGTCACAGTACGCGGTGTGCCAGAAAACGCTCAACCAACGCAGGGCAGTTTTAGTGCGAAGGATTACTGGGTTTTGTGCTGGATTTACTCGCCTGTTTAGACAAGGTCAAATGTTCCCAAAGTGCAGTGGTGGTTTGAGCCATTTTTGGGGTTTTATCAAGTAATGTACACATTGCCAGATCCATAACACACCTTCAGTTACGGATGATATGATGGTCATTTTGACTGTGATATGATCAATCAGGAAAAAAAGGAAAAATAGGACTATTTTCATTCTTAACTTTAAAATCCAACACAGCACTGTTTCAATGCAGCATGACTTGCATTCAATACGGGTTCGAGACCTGTGTAGTATTATTACAATGTCATATTTCTAAAGTTCACATATTATAAAGCTATCTCTGGATTCTGTCCATAAATGCAACAAAAAAATATGAGAGTAAAAATAAGGATAAGGGTGAAGAGCTTGTTTTAAGAGTAGCTCTAGATATGCTGAACATCATAGGAGGCTTTTCTATTCCAGTAAGTGTATTTTTAAAGAACACCAAGGACACGGAATTAACTCATAAACATTTATTATCTTTCTAAGATAAGATGCTGGAATTGATTGAATGTTTCAGTTTTGTTTATGTCAAAATTATTGTATTATTGCTCCTTGAACTAAATCCATGTCCCTCTCCTCAAGGTCTTTTTATCTTAGAAAAACAGCTTTCATCCGAGTTCCTGCATGGTATTATTTATAATAAACAATGTTATCACAGCGGTCGGATGTTTAGTGCCTCTAATCTACTTTCATAGAATAAATCCTTTTTTTTTTTTTTTAAATCAATATTCAGAAAAAAAAAAGGCATAACAAGGAAATAAATGTTTGACAACCACAATTACTCTTGTTGACTTGTGGATCTGTTATTCAGAGATGGATTATCCACAAAATCTGCTTTTTGGGCCTTTGATCTCCTCACAGATTAACCATGTATTTTCCTCCAAAGGGTAAAACATCCTAATCTTCCAATAACACTGCTGCAAAGGCATATTGCATGTATCATAGCCCCGTGATCAGTAACAATGGAAAAACATTGACACACGAGAGATATTTTCCTTATTTCCTCTTATCTTATTTTTGACAAACCCTCCAACATCTTATGGAAATCTACCGCTGCTCCAAACTACTCTGAAAAGTTGAGCTATATGGTCTTTAGTTGCAATCAAGGAAAGCCAGCCAAGTATGTCTCCACATCTAACCCAGCATGATAATGCACTAACCCTGTTGCCAGTTCAATGAATCCAGACACTGGCTGCCTGAGTTTCCTCCCGCTAAGAAGGGAGAATAGATTACCAATAGCTCAGGCAGGGAGGCAAACAAACATACAAATAAGCTGCACTCAGTCGAAGAACGCCTAGCAATTAAAGCAAAATGCCTGTGATGCCCACCAGATAGGAAATGTGTGGGACATGAACCAAATGTGCAGAGCAGACCTGCCAACCGGCCCACATTGAGCGGAAGAGCTCCAGGGCAGGCTGTCAGACATGTAGGAGACATTATGCAAGAAAGCAAACTTACAATCTTGAATTAGTTAAAGCAGAAAGAAAGGATGTTGTGGAGGTCTTAATGAAATTATATTGTAGAAATTCATATCATCGGATAAATCTAAGGATAATAGTTGGACGGAGTACCAACACCCATGTTTGCCTTTGCTCAGTGTAAAACATCACCTGATTGATGCCCCGAAAACAAAAGTTTGCCAGCTAATGGATGCTGTGTGGTTATTTAACTCAATCTGGGAAGTATTTGAAGTTGAGCTTGATAATCTCTGCAATCTCAAAGGGATATCCTGGCGACTAATTTTTTAGAATCAGCAGTAATATGAATAATATGCGTGAGAGGCCTCGGGCAATTGGCTGTTCTGAACATTGTGTGCAGGGCAACAGTGAGCAGAGTACCCACACATACGCATGCACAAACACACATGCAGGTGTGTGGGTTAAGAGAAGACCAAAAAAAAAAAGAGATATTTGCTTGTACTTGATATTTAGCAGAGTTTGAGGGAGTTACAGAATGGCTGGATAAGAAACAAGGGTGAGCAGGGGAGGATTTCCAGACTGGAACATTTTGAATTGTGTAATTCTGAAACCTAGCGCTTGCATGCATGAGTGCAGGAGTAAGGTACACGTTTTTGTTTGTGCACATTTGTTTGTATGTTTTCTTTGTGTTCGTGCATGTACATGTACGACTATGTGTAGTCCCAAAGGAGGGGACGGAGAGGTGGACAGGGAGAGTGGGTGAGAGGAGGGGGGGAGGCAAGGAGCAGAGGCAATCAGGGATTATTGTTACTGACAGGGCTGCACCTTGATGGGCTAGGCGCTGCATTGTTTGTCACCTAACCAACCTCAATCAATCAATCATCTCCCTCAGCCCGCATCACCAATCAATCAGCTCGGCGCTACGCCCACAGAGGGCCCTCCCGTGCCCAGCCGCCTGGCTCCGGTTACGCCGGCCAATCAAGTCACAGCACCAAGTAAGACCCACATTAAAGCACTTAGGACAGAACTCAATATTCAAAGTGTGGCTGATGAATTTTAATGTGCTTTTTGCTAAAAAAAAAAAAAAAAGGAAGAAAAAAAAACGAATTTTAGGGGAATGTTTAATAGTCATGTAATTTATCTTTTCATGACAAATGAATAGTGCAGAGCCAGGTGGACCACAGCAGGTAATTATCTATACTGATGTGTAGTGATCAGAATTACACTCCTCTAACACTGTAGTGTGGTAATGTAATGTTTTATGCTTGCATGCTGTTTGCGGAGTGTCTCAGGATACTTCCTCTGCTGCATATTTGCTTTTTTAACTCCTAACACATGTACTGTAGCTCTGAAGCATTTTTCAAAGAACGTCTCTAGTTAATTCTTAGGAAATGGCGTTAAGTCAG
The DNA here is from genome assembly GCA_943593645.1 of Bovichtus variegatus. Lineage (NCBI taxonomy): Eukaryota > Metazoa > Chordata > Actinopteri > Perciformes > Bovichtidae > Bovichtus > Bovichtus variegatus. The sequence goes on from CALSCE010010649.1 coordinate 4,385,557, forward strand.
AGATATGTGTGATGTACTCTGATAAGTTTCACCTCAAATGTTATCAGTGAGGAAGCCAATACAAATGTCAGCACCTCAAGAAAAATTACTATCAACCTTACACATTTAATGAACAACACTTCTCTGAGGTATTTCTTTACACAGTTGTGGCTTATTGCCTGAGCTGTTATATATGTTAATTGTTTTTAAAACAATGAGTGTCAGGATCTAAAAGCTGCTTTTGCTACTGGAAGGCTGTAACAACAACACGTGCTTGGAAATGCAAATACTCCGAATAAAAACTTGATGAAAAACATTATTTTTTTTGTTGTGAAGTTCAATAATGCGTTCGGATGACAAATAATGCGTGTATACTAATAAAGAGCCTGATTTTATATCATCTGTATTCACTCGCTTTGTGAACTGTGCCTCACTACAACGTGTCAGAATATAATTCCTCATATGATTTCGTCCATAATGGATATAAATGTATTGAATGACCACCTCCAACAGCTCTGTCTATTGATCTCCCTCATGTTGTGTGGAAGCTGTGTTTCATCCGATGAGGATTGTCTCCCTCCCAGAGCCCCAACTGGGGCTGATGTTTCTTTTTTCAGCACATTAGGTTGCAGCCTTAGGGGTGCTTTGACCAGTGGATCAATGGCTCTCGCGCTCTTGTCACCATTCATTTGGAGTGAGCGAGCGCTGGCTCCAGTCCTCGTCTGCCGCTGGCCCTCCTTTCACCTGGCCTCCTCTCTCTCCCTGAGCTCCCCTGACAGCTGGCTGCCACAACCAGCAGCAGACAGACGACAAGTCCTTGGGCTCCACAAATGCATGCACGCCCTCCACAAACACACACATCTCTGCGGCGAGTGGCTGTGATGCATCTGGATGCTGACGCCACGCACCCCCACTTTTTTTTTCTTCTCCCACACACCCCCTCCACTGTTCCTCCACCCCCTTTCTACCCCGTCTACCCGTCTGTCTCTGCCGCTCTCACTCTCTGTCTGGGTTTTTCAGCCTCTTCCTCTGGTCTCTGGAGTCAGGAAGGAGCAGATCATCTAGTTGGAGGGGAACCAGCTGTGGGCCAGAGTGGCTCCGACGTCAGCTCACACCCGTGATCCAGCATGTAACCACTCCTGCTGCTGCTCCTACACGGGCTAGCTCCGGCATGACATTCCCATCATGGGGAACACAAACCCAAACCTCACGTTAGAGTGTCAAATAAAACCCCCCAAAAATATTGTCAGGGTATGTGTCTTTTTGGAAGTCTTTCATTGGATCAGATATGATGTAAAACAAGTAAGTGTAGTTGGAATACAAAATTAAGTTTTCAACTTCTGTTATGCGAAGCCAAACCAGATCAAACTGCTTTTACTGCAACATTAAAACTGTTTACTATTCAGGAACAACAAGCGCTCCTAAATATCCCCACTAGTTATTGTGCCCTTGTGCTACAGAACATATTGCACTGTATGTAAAAATGAACAAACATCGGCTGGGCGTCAGCCATCGACGAGGAGGCTTGTTTTATCGCCTGTACTTTATTACAGTTTGCCATCTGCACGGAGGTATGTTAATAGCTAGCTGCGACTATTTACACATATGAAAAAGTACATCCATCTGCCATGTTCCGCCAATCTCACATGAATCAGTCCCGCCTTCCCCAACGAACAACTGCTGTTTATTCACAAGGTGACAGGCAGCACGAAAGCCTGGCGACACCTGCACCTTACATCCTGCCGTCTGACATATGTGAGCCTCACACACATACACACATACACACAGAAACATCTCACAATGCCATGTCGCACCCTCCCCATAACCCACCCTCTCCATCACCACATTTCTCAAGGTTACAATACACAATATGTTTTGGCCTCCTCGATGCTTGTGTCTGCCACTTCGTTTTGAGAGGATTCATATGGAGAGGCACTCGTGTCAATTGAGCAAGAACCTATCAATTCTAATCAGTCAAAAAGGGATTATGAGGTTAATTACTTATACAGTCATTTAGGTTAATGCCTTAGCCAGGACTTGGCTTAACACTCTACCAGGTGACAAAGGCTGGCTGGGTACACTGGGCCATTTAAAGCAACTGCAAGATCCATAGCAATTACTATCTTGCAGAAATACTGTATACACATTCCTTATAAAGTGACAGAGAAATGCCTTGAGGAAAAACTAAGATGCTTTTAACAGCAGCAATAATCAAATAATATACGGTTATGCATAACATGCTCTACTCTGCATCAAATTACAGCTTCTGTTTTTGGCATGCATATCAGTGCACTTTATTGGATGAATAATAACAATCCATATAAACTAAATATCAGCGTGGAAACTGAAAAAGTAAATCTTGATTATGTACACAAAAACATCCCTGGCTGCAGTGTGTACAAGCCAAGCATTATGCCATAAGTGTGGGGTAAATCACCCTTTGTGAAAATGTATGGCCCAACATCAGTCAACAATAGCAATAATCGCACTAATGGGTGGTTTCTGCAGCAACAAGAACACAAATAGGAGGGCTGACAGGCTGCTAAAGAGGCAAAAGACTAAGAAAAGCAGTGTGCAAATTCTCCACAACTAACTCCAAATCTAATAATAATAATAATAATACTGTAAACTTAAGTTAACTCTTACATGATAATAAATTCTCTTTTTCTTTTTTTTGTGCTCTTCTGTTCATTTGAATTTGTATATCATCAAGCTGTCATCATGGGAGGAAACTCCTCCATTACTCCCAAACTGTTACCTAACACAAGAAATCCATCTCGTCAGGTCCAGAGCCAGGTAGAGTACAGTGTACTATGTCGGAGGTGAGGGAACATTAAGCATTAATCCCCACCTGACACTAATACTTGATGTATGATTGACCCTGAAGCAGGACACTGCACATTACAATCTGTGCCATATGGCAAGACATTAGCCCTTCAACCCTCCAGCAGGATAATCTCTCCTTTCTGGCAATGCTTTTTCTTCGCAGATTTCTTTGCACAATAATTGCATGACAGTATTAACGTATTGGGACAGATTTAGAAACGCCCTGCGTCACTGGACAGGGGAGGGGCTTTGCCAGAGGAAGTAAGGAAACATAATCTGCGATCAGGGAAGCCACGCACACACACACACACCCTGTAGAAGACTTATATAGTATTCTCCTTCATGTCTGGTTTATTTTTGAACACAAATATGACATTTTATATGTCTTATTATGAAACTAAAAGTGATGGCATATAATAAGAAATATTGAGCTAATAAAAGGTAATGATCTTACATGGAAAAGCACATTTTATAGTAGCTCTTTACACAAATGGCGGCTTGAGACTGTTAATAATAATATAGTATATACTTCAGCCAGGCCGCTGAGGCAGTTCTCAAAGGCAAAGCCACACAACTAAACTGGTCCCTGAATAAAGCTGGCCGACTGTTCCCCAAACACCTTCAACCTCCTTGATATGCAACTCTCCTCACCCTGACACACTCATACAGCCTCCCTGAAACCACTGTCACAACCACATCCCCCCCCTCCCGCCAAACAATACACACACACACACATATCACGGCTCCCAATCCCCCCGCAGCTCCACACACACCCACCGCAAACACATGAATACACTCACCACCACCATCAAGCTGTCCCCCCCAACCCTTCAATCCCCCAACCCCGAAACTCTAGTCCTCCTGCAGAGGAGAGCGGGTGAAACCTCAGCCCTCTCCTCTCCAACCCCAGCTAGTAATGAACAAATTCACTGCGCATTACTCTGGACTTGATCTCTAGCAAAATAGTGCTGGAACAAACAATTTGGTTTGTCAACACCTTTCTCTGGACTCCTCCATCAATGTCAGAGGTCCAAATTTAAACAGCAAAGTGCATTTGACTGCAGGACCCTGAGCTGATTAGACTTCCCAGCTCAGCGAATTGCTCTAGACAGGACGGCAGCTCTGATTGCTAACCCGGCTTGAAAATAGTCTCCGCTGCCCAGGATTAGCATGAATATTTTGATATAGATCGATAAGCAATCTCCACTCCATAAGAAATGCCAGCAACCTTCATTTGGCTGATCAAAGGCACATCAGCCGGCGGGCGACAGCTGGCTATTGTTTTCCAGCCTCGGCTATGTTGAGGGAGCGAGTCCATGGGAGGGATCCACAAGCACGGCTCCACTACTCTTCCCATCTAATCGTGGAAACAATCACTGCTTCACAGGATCCCATCTCCCAGGGATGAACCCACTCAAATGAGGGAGGCAGAGGGCCCGACCGCAGGGGGACAGAGTTCATTACCGCAGTGGTCTCAAACCGCTCGGCCACCGGGTGCTGCTGACCCGGAAGTAAAGGCAGGGTCAGCAATCTATCTCTTTACTTTTTCTGCACCTAAACGCATTTCATTGGATTAGACACTAGACTGATCAAGGGGTCGAGGTTGATCACACTATGCTTTTCGCCGGTCAGGGTCATTTTTATGAGATATTTCTACTCTTATGGGAGATGAATGAGGACAGGGGATTTGGTGCAAACTAAAAAAGCTACACAGAGCGACACTATATGCCTCCGTCAGCAAGCTTACATCTGTAATGACCATAAAACCATGTTCACATACAGCCACCCTCAAATAGAAATGACTAGCATGTCCTTAACAACAGCGGCGACTGGACTGATCACTCCCTTCACAACACTAACCCCACTGATTTGCCAGACCCCATAAAAGGGCGCAGGTGTGACCCAAGCATTTAGCAGTTAACTAGTGCGGAGTGAGACCACACGCCTCTGACAGACCGGAGGCTCCCACACGGGACCAATATGAGAGGCTGAAAAAAAACCACGGAGGGGAATAGTGCACCAATTGTAAATTGCAGGTTTAATTCATTAGGAAGTGTCACTTTATTCTAGGGCAGCCTGAGCAGGCCGATTAAAAAGTGGTAATCAGGATTAATTAGGAGAATATATATGTGAGGATTAGCAGGCCTATCCCCTGCATGGCCCAACAGCTCTCCCTTCTACCATGCATCTCTCTCTCTCTCTACTCTGTATCCCTCTATTACCCTCTCTGCCTGGTGAGAATTCGGCTCTACTGACCTCTTTCTCACAATCTTCCCTCCCTATTCTCCAGTCTCTCCACTCCTCTTTTTGCCCCCTTTCATGGCATTTATGACTTCTATTTCAACCTACTCCACACAGCTTCTGATTAGTGATGAACTGGGATTTTAGCAAATGCTCAGCGCATGCCTTCGAAATTAATATTATTATTATTTCTTTTACTTTGACTTGATTCTACCAGAAAATGATATCAAAGATTGTGTGTGATTAATAGATAGTCAAATTGCACCTGAGTCATATCTTCATAACAATAAATTGGTTATTTTGATTTGGTTCCATGTTAGGCCGAAAGATGGAAAAAGCTTTTTACCGTGTTGTACAGTAAAGTAGAATATCCTCTTTTTTTTTTTTTTTTTATTATAAACTTGGATAACTTGCAAATGTTCACTTGTGTCTTTCTTCTTCAGGAGTGAATCCAACGTACAACATTGTTTTGAAGTCTTGCACAACTCTGATTTGATGAAATTATTAAAAAGGACGGTGAAGAAGAATCAAAAACACAAAATAAGCTTTTCATCCAGCTGATCAGCTAGTGGAACGATATCTCGAAACACTTTTATGGCGTTCACCTTGCTGGGATTTTGATATCGTTTTTGTGTGTGTATGCCTTCTCAAAAACATTGTTTTTTTTTGGTAGGGGCACTTTAAAGGGTAAAAGAGAAGGGGCTTACATTTGGGAAATGTGTGGCAGTATTATATTTATTCAATCATCAATTTATAATATTGATTACCTATTTATTTATTCATTCACAACATTCAGTAAAAATATGCCACTAAAGCTGCCGCAGCGTGAACATCGGATAGATGCAGAACAGATGCATAATGGGAGACTTTAACACTAACAACCACTTGATGTCATCACAAATTTCAGTCAGGCCCCCTCTGGCCAGATTTATTACTGAAATCTTCCAAACTGCTGGTTTATCACAGTGTTTATATTATTACTTCAACATGTTTCAGTTAACATAACCTTGAATCACTGCAGTTCAAGTGCGAGGATGGGCTGTTTTGCTTGCGGTGCAGCCCATCATTGATGTTAGCAGATGACGCATGCCCTGTTCTTTGGCACCGGCTCAGACCAAATCTTTCATCCTGCTTGCCTCTCAAGTGTGGTCGGGTGGCCCTTAACATTTGAGCTTGAATACAAATTCAACAACCAGACTTCATTTTTATTTTGGTTCAATGAGAAAATAATATAGCCTGCAGAATACCGTAGTGTTTTAGTTAAATATATGAGCAGAAGATAAGATTTACTATGTGGTTAAAACAGTTTGACTCTCAGGGGGCCTCCTTCAAAACCAGGATGGTAGAATATAGACAAGGTCAAAAACACATTAAAAGCGTCAAGTGCTGTCATGTAGACTAGTTCACATTCAAGCCCATTGGGGAAAAGTCAGTGCAAGGACTAAAATGATCGGACCACACAAGATGGATAAACAAAGAAATAACAAAAATAAAAAAAGCCCAAGTGCAGGACAAATCTGTCAATCAACACAAAGATGTTACTGTTAACTGAACCTATTCAAGGCAGAATGACTTAGACAGGCACTAAACAAGTCAGGAAGTGTCTATTAGATGCAATCAACAGGGATACATTATAAGCAGTTTAGATATTTCCTCCTCATCCAATACTTACAAACACAGTTTACTTCACTGTGCAATTTAATGATTTTTGTGGATCTGGAAACAGGTTTGGGTGAAGCTGAGGACTTAAATAATAGCAGGAGTGGTATTGAACCTCTTCGAAGAAGATCAAATGCAGCTTTCATTAGTTTAGTACAGCGCCAGGGCTCATTGATGACTTGTCAGACAGTCTTCCCTTCAATACGCAGCGAGAGGCTCTAAAAATCATCCTTTTACTGAGCCCTCTCGGCTGTAAATTCAGCCCAGCTCAATACTGCTCCCCCCCCCTCTCTAAACCTCCATTATTTCTAACCATGGATTAACCCTATGCTGCTGATCAAAAGGAGGCTTCTCCATGTATCTGCTCAGGCCGAGACCCCTCCATCCATTAGCCATTCATAGTGAAATCTTCAACTTATTATTATGGAAAAATCCATTGTTTGTCCACAGGTACCATATTTAGTGAGAGAGCATGATCTTCCGGAGGATTAAGGAAATGCTTCAGGGGGGTTTTGCTGCTCTTCAGAGGGAAGGAGGAGGAGGAGGAGGAGGAGGAGGAGGAGGGCGGTGGGGTGGGAAAGGGGAGGGCTGAGATTGCTTCACAAAATCAGGGGTCTTATGCACCTTTTGTGGGGTGAGACTGTTTCCAATTAAGACAGCATGAGCCGCACAATATCACATTGTCACGCAGTAAACAGAGCTCTGCTTCCCACAGAAATGGGATTGCGTTCCCCTTTTTGTGGCTAATGACTGTGTCACCGTCCTATTTTCCTGCACTGTCTGAACAACTTAATACAGACATAACCTGAACGAGCATCAAAGCGTGCTGAACTAGCATGAGATACTGATCATATTTAGGCGCTGTGTTCAAGATTTGACCTGTGCATGACTACGATCCTTACTCATTCTTGTTGCATTAGGCTGCCCTTGTGTTTGAAGTGTACTTACAGTAAATATGATACATACACCAGGGCTAAAAGCTTTACATAAAACTGTCTTCAAAGAGCATATTAACCCATCTTTGTTTACAAGAGACAAGACAGAGAAAAAGACAATTTGGCACAATGGTCGTAAAATGCGCCGCTCCCCACCTCGCTGGCATGCACACACACACACTCACACACACACACACACACACACACGCACACGCACACACACAAACACACAGCGGCATACACTCTGCAGACATAACACAGACACGAGGCTAAATCACTAGGGACAGGAGCATTTAAGACGGAGTGTCACATTTCTATGTAATAAATAGCAGAGATTGATTTGACCTCCCAGGCAGGTCCTGCAGTTTACTTATATACAAGTTAGGAAAAATGGAAGCTCTGACTCTCTGGGGATCCCTTGGAAGGAAATCAGATAGCCTGTTGTGGGTTTAAGGGCCGCAGCGGTCCAGCAGGGTCAATATGGCCCTGCTATCAGGCGGCCCACCTCTCTACCAGCTCCTCCAGCAAGATGAGAGGACCAAGCCTCAAACATCTCCAGCTGTTATCTCAACTCTGGGTACGAGCGACGAGCAACGGAGAGGAGAGGAAGGTCAAAGGGTTTTTGTTACTGTTTCTTCTGGGACAACAGACCTATCTTTTGCATTATTCACAGGAAACCACCATCCTCATATTCCAAGTTTAGCCATTTTCCCACCTTGCTTTAGAGGACAACAAGACAATATGATCTGTCATCGATTTATAAGCTGACTAAATCAAAATACGGTTAAAAGGTACAGGCAGTCAACATTTCAGTGAATTTGCTAAAAGCCCGTCCGCCCCGAGGCCTGGAAATTAGAGTAGATGCCAGCAGGTGTAAAGTAAGATCCCAATTTGGAGCACATCACCGGAAGGCAAATGGCTTCTTCCTCTTTTTACAGCACATATCTGCAACCATAAACAGGGGGCGGTGTCTCTGTAAGCATTTACAGTGACATAAGGGGAGGAAATTGCCTGAGACACAGGGCAAAAATGTATGCATGTCTGGCACCCAGCTGCAGGGCGAAGCTGCTGAAACACACCGTCTGCCATACTGTACACCAACCACACGATGTGCCGACAATGTGTGACTAACTTACCACTGTTTGAAGCCACACACCTGTGCCTCTCATCTCCCGAGAACACTGTAGGTACAGTGAACATAACATCAGAGAGTAAATGCACAAGCATAATAAGAGAAAGTGGTCCACCTCAACAAGAGCGAAAATACACAGAAGCGGTTCACAAACAGCAACATGTGGTGCCCATAAACCCCACATCCTCTTTGGAGTAATTATATTGCTACAGCCACATGAATTATCAATGACGCAACACGTAGTGACAACATCTTCAAAATATGTCTGCCACACCAAACAGGAGCTACCAATTAGGATGACTCCAGTTTCCATTACAGAGCTAAAATTCCAACCGAGTGTCGAAAAGGTCGAAGAGGTATCTGTGTATCTATCTGTCTCTACGCCAAACATCTACTGGACATGCACTACCACCAACTTGAATGGCGCTACTCCTCGCCGTCCTTGCGATTTTACCCCTCGAGCAAAAGTAACTTCATGTATGTGCATGTCAGCAGGACACGCAGCAAACATTTCTAATTACACAAAAAATGCCAAAATATTAACTTCCTACTATGGGATTCAACAGGGATACAGCCTCATTACCAGGGAAATAAGAAAGCGTCTTTCATTTTGAACGAGGTTCACACACCGTTAACGCTGCAGGAAACGCTGGAATGCTGTGAACACATTGGCCGCTATTGACTACGCAGCTTGCTTCCCTCTCAGCTCTGCAGAACGGAGGGAAACCAGCCAGTGATGAACGATGGCAGCACAGTCAATGAAAAATCAACTGGGAAGCACAAAGCTCTTAATGCTCAGCCATATTGGCTGCTGACGGGAGCAAATAACATCAGCATAGCACTTACAGAGACCAATCATACATTTCCACCAGCAACGACACAGGTTCTGGACCGCAATAAATTCTTTCCCCTGATTAAACAGTAAATTCTGCATGCCTATCAGGCTCCCATTAAGTGGGGGGCTGCTTTCAAAAACATCATTAATCAAGCGCGAGATATGGAGCGAAATATCAGTCATCGATTGTAACTGCTTATGACAGTTTACACAGCTTTATATCTGGAGGGAGTGCTCGCTGATCTATCAATTACCAGCAGCCCTTACCGCATGCTAATTGTGCATTTTCCCCTCTAATGCATTTGCACTGTTATCTTATAGGCTAATGAAACCAAACAAATCAATAAATATAAATTATACATGCAAAGATGTACTGCTGTGAACATAAAGCCTCTAATTAATTGCACTTGATTAATTTATATACTTTAATTATCTCTCCTAGCTGCAGATGGCATAAATATCTGGACAATCTGCTTATTGCTATGTCAGTCATAAAACGGCAGACGCAGTGAAACTATTAGGTGAGGCTAGCTTTGTCACTGGAAAACACACAGTTGCTGACATAAAAAAAGCCTTGCCTCTGAATAATTTAAAGAGAGCAAATTGCCAGACAACGCCGGGCTCGGGACTGTTGTAATTTCTTTGCTGGTTTGTTATGGTGAGTAGTATGTCCATTTTGCATGAGCAGAGCAAAACTCACCACTACATGCTTAGTTTCCATGCTTTATGTCTTCTCCGTTAATGGTTGGGCTGAAACGTTTAAGCAATTTCTCTGAGCAAATTTTTGTGAGGCATTTGTGGTTAAGTGAAGCGAAGCATTGCATAGTGGAAGTCATATCTGCTGAAACGCAGATATACTGTGCTGCACTTCTACTATTCCCTTCCAAAGTAAGCCTCATTATTCACAACAGGTATGACATTCTTAATTTTATCCGTACTTCCTTCACCAGCCAGTGTGTGTAAGCATGTGTGCCGCAGTATGAGTTGCGGGTGCTTCTGTTTAAACTCTTTAGTTAATTGGTAAACAGCCTGTTAGCATTGTTAGCAGTCTTCCTTTAAACCAATTGCTACGCCACAAGCTAACAAGCTTGCATGTGTATTTCTGTGTATTGTGAAAAGAAACACAGAATTGAAAAGGACTACATGTAATTTCAATATAATACAGCAAATTCATTACAGCCACATTGAAAAAGCAGAGTTGGCCAAATAAGTCTTCCGAGGGCGCACAAGGGAAAGATAGTGAGGCTTCTGGGGGTTTACATCTTGATGCTGCTAATGAGGGTGTTTTTAGTATAATTACCCCAACAGGGTGCTTGGCAGTATAATTACCAGAAAGACATTACAGAGGAACATTAGTGTGTCCAGGTACAGTAAATATGTCGAGATACAATGTGACGAGGTCGGCTCTTTTTCTGAAGCTGAATCTTTTCTAAACAAGCTGTTTTTTTTTGTTTTTTTCCCCTCACATGTGCCAAATGGTTACCAGGAAAATTACAGTTACAATTTATCCTTGGAACAATACCAGGGTTCCCTGATAATGCACTACATCTAAAAGATTTAAATGTGGAAGAGGACAATGGGTGCGTGTGAACATTTGAATCTGCGATGTAGTGTGTCCAGTTGTTAGATGTGTTGGGCCAGAGTCAAGTGGGAGTCCAAACAATCAAGATTTTATAGCAGAGACTCAAACTGCAGCAAATCAGCTGCTCACAGTCGAATGTACTTTATGAAGTAAGCGAATACCTGGCAGGGATGTCTAGCACTTTTGTGTAGGCGACTCCAGACATATAGTTTAAACCACATAAATGCCACAATGCCTGTAAAAACACCTGGACTTTTTGGCCCCGACTTCAAACATTGCCTGTGCACTCTATTTACCCTTACATGTGGTGAGGTTTTAAAAAATAAAAATAATAATCTCATCGCATCATAGCATGAATGTGGGGCATCTGAAAACGGGGATGGAGTGCTTATACGTACGCTGCTTGCAGATGAGTGGATGCAGGTCAATCCTTTGTTGCCGCCCGGTTCAGGTTGGAGAGTTTTATTGTCGTTCATACGCAGTTAAGTGGGGAGGAACTGGAAGAAAAAAAAAAACACTGGAAACAATAGGGCAGACTGCAGCTCGCACAGGATGTCTCACACAAAACGAATAGTCCTGGTGTGAACAGAGAAACCCCATTGGCGTTATTATGAATATCCTTTAATTCGAGTTTGAGATACTGAAAGCTGACGTGTCAATATGCAGCGTCATCTACTCCCCCCTCTCTTTTGCGTCGTATATTGTCCTTGTGTGTTTTAAAAAATTCTGAAAATGTTCAGTCATGTTAAAGTCCTCTGCTTTTGTCGTATTTGGTAATTAAATTGATTGATTCAAATATGGGTCCCGTTTGACCACACATCCACAACCCCAATGGGGAAACACACCGCAACCATACAAACAGAATTTGGGGGTAGAAGCACAGCGTCTCAGACAGTGTGTCTTTACTTTATCTTCCCTCCCCTCAGAGCCGAGACTTTTAATCATCCCGATATGATTTAGTCACTTTTAAACAATAATGATCATGGAAGGAGCGTCATTTGGGAGGAGGTGATCAATCAGAAGCTCATTCAGCTTTAATTCATGTAGATGCACACCTAATACTCATTACAAAGATGCAATTTCCAGCCAGTCAACGTAGATTAATGGGGAACCATCTCTCCTAGTGTTTCTCTGCGCAGTGCCATGCCTGCAGCAGGATGGATGACTTTCATACAGACAGAACTGGTCCACAGGCTCATTTATTTAATAGACATGCTTATGACAAACTGGTTAACTGAAAACATACTCATCAGAGAGCAATCAAAATGACACGGAGCAGAGTTTCTCGTCGGTGATTTTTATTGTTTTGGTTTGACATATTAACAGGATTTGGTGTCAGAAATGTTTCCATCCAAATAATTTTTTTGAAAAACATTGCAACAGAAAAGGTCTGTTTCCTTATATGTTTGTTCACAAGCTGAGTTATTTCATCTCAGAAATCTTTATATCTATTTTGCACATTTCACTTCCCATTTGTAATTAAATAACATGGAATATTCTATCATCATAAGGAAAAGTGTTGTGGATAAAGGCTAGAAGAAAATTCTCTTTTCTGGAGAGGATTTTCCTTTAATATATAGAAACTATTTTCTTGAGATTGTGTTCATGTCTCCAAGTGTGCAAGTGGTTAAGTTGTGAATTGAAATTCTAAATAAATGAGAAAAGTGGGAGTCTGTTTTGTGAAATATTATTTTGTGGAACATGTTCTCCAGTTTTCTGAAGTTATCTAAATGATAGAATAACTGGTTTGGTTTCAAGGGGTATTGTGTAATCAATTGATTGAACTTTTTTTTCAATCGCATTACAGAATAAAACTTTGCAACAGTTTATGATTCAGGACATAAATCCATAATTTAGTTTTGAGAACTTCCTCAGTTTTTATAAATAACTGTTAGGAGGAAGTATTTAAAATGAATGAAAAAAAAAATACATGAGTGTGTGTGTGTGTGTGTGTGTATTAGAAACTTTTAGCTGTGTGTCCCTCTTTTGCAGAACTGCTGAACACATATAGTCACACTGCTGCTTAAGCACTTTTCATTCAGCATAATCATAGCAAGTAAAATGTTTGGTTTTTGGTTTGATCGTGACAGCATAAAAACATTTATTCTGAGAGGGAAATAAAACAACATACTAGGCAACGTGTCTTTCCAGAAACAATGCAGTTACTGAGAATAATCCACAGACCTTGAGGTGAAACATTTTCATTTAAATAGTTATGTAAATTATCAATGTGATCACATTGTTCTTGTGTTTTATGTGATGCTATTCTGTAAGAAATAACTGCTGCTAACAAGATCCAAAAACATATGTATTTTAATATGATTTATTTTTCTATTTAAACCTACAGTGTGTTTACATAAACCCATGCAAATAATTGATATCCCTCCAGGGTCCTAATAAATTGACACAAATGAGCATTGGGATTTTCTTCAATACAAATTAAACCTTAATTAAATAAAGAGGAAAACACCAAATCATATAAAATGAGATGATCAGACAGAAATGTTGCAGGCGAAGTCTCTCGCACACTTTCCGCCTTATTTTAAAACATGATTTCCATCCTCAGTTGGGACAGGAGAGGAGACAGAAAGATTAAACCAGGTATCTACGAGCAACAGGAAATCTATGAATTGTGCAGTTTCGACTCCCCTCGTGTCAGCTGGAGCTGGCATGGCTGAAGGGGGGATTACAGCAGGGGGAAGAGCCTGTTCGGAGGAGCTCCAGGTGGCTGGGGTTGAGTTTGCTGCCCTGGCCTGTGTCACTGGCTGTGGGTTGGACCAGCGTCCCTGCCCATCGCCCTCCCCTTCCTCCTTCTCCCTCAGCAGGCCCAGCCATCCATCCTGCATTAATTGGGTTTGGTGCTGGAATCCCCCTCTCACGGCACACGCTCACGTCCAACCACCAGCCGTAAAGACAAGCATGTTTAGCGCAACAATTATGATAATTGCTGCAGAGCACTCAGCTAAGGGGAATAAGCAAATCTGATTAAGGGCCCTTCTGCATGATCAAATATTAATCTGATGTGTCTTCACTTTGACCTGGCTTGGAACATAAGAAGCTCTTATGGTCTTATGCATTAACAGATTTGCACAGGCTGAACTCATAGCAACTAATAATATTGGACGTGCAAGTCTGAGCGCTGACCAAATCTTCTGGGTGCAGAATCCACTTAGAATAAAACTAAATAAAAATAGCAGGGATATTATATCAGACTAAGCTTTATGACGACTCAATTATAGCAAATTAGAAATGACAGTAAACACCTATTAGTACAAAGTTCTCAGAACCACCTGTTGAACTGAATACAACAAGATGGTCTAAAGCTTTGGCAAAGCTCTGTTTCTCCTATCTGTAGCTGACCACTAACATTCACACACACACACACACACACACACACACCCGCACCCACACACACACACACACCTTCGCCATTAGAACAAAAGTAAATCCTCATGTGTTTTTATTTATTTATTTTAGAAATGATAAAAAATGTATACAAACAGTAGATACAGACAAACAAATAGACACATAGGTAGCGTTTGTTCCTTCTTAAAATTAATTCCTTTAAAATAAATAATAATTCTAAGAAGCAGTATGAAAATGTGGTGTTTTTCATAAATTATTGAAATGAATTCAATGTAAATGAACACAAGGTATTTTTATACAAACCTCTAAACATTTTTAATGTCTTATAGATCCACTTTTTTTTTTAAGACTTACAATGTAGTCTGGGTTAATCGTGGCGAAATAATTATATAAATTGTTGAGTTTGTCTCCGTAGCAAAACCATTCAAGATGCTGCTTTTCAAAAAACAGCGCCTGGGAAGAAGCAGAGAGAAATGCTGGCGGAAGTTTGCAAAAGTTCCTGCCAAAAGGTTGAACATGAACATACAAAGTTGGTCAAGAAGATGATAAGAGGGTGTTAGCTAAGCATTAAAACATTTTACAAAAACTATATTATTTTTATTATATAATTATTTTTATTTTTTTAAATGAAAAAAAATAAAATGGTCAAAATCAATGAACACATCAAGAGTTCAGCACCACCGGTGAAGTCCAGTGGACCTCATCAGATTTAACTTCCCCGCCTACAGTAAAGAACAGAGAGCAAGCAATAAACAATGGCCATGAAACCAGACAGCAACTGGCAGTTTAAAGCAGATTAGAATGATATTAAATCAACACAAATGCCGAGTATTTAACAACACAAAACAGCTTGTAAGAATCATTGGATTATGAATCTGGATTATATCTCTCCACACTCGTTGCCGAGAGACTGAGCCTCGGGGAGGAGGGGGGGGGGGGACTCCAGATGACCTAATCTACTTACAAAGCATATTTAACTCACTATGATTTATAAATAAGATAAGGCTTATTCCAAGGTCAAATCTTAATTCAAAGCATATTGTTTACTCTGGCGGGCATTACTGCGGCAGATGTCCCTGCCACCCGCCTGCTCAGCCCCGAATAAATACATTTCAGCATGAAAATAAAACGGCGAAACTGTGAGATGTGTGTGTCATGGGCAAGGAATTTGCAAGGGAATAATCCAAAACACAGGACACACAAATAACATTAATACATACAATAAAATACATGTACACAGTGCATACAGTAGCTGTACACACAACTTTCAGAACACAAAGTGAGGGCTGTAACATGGATAACATTCAACTTCATAACATAAACTCACTTATGGGAATTTCTAATTAGATTTCTAATTAGAAATTCGAAATTGCAGAGTGCAAATTGCAGAGAAATTGCAGAGTGCGCCACTGATGCTATGCATTTCATTTACAGCGTAGTTCTGTGAGACAAGTCTAAGTCTTGTTTGTGAGAATGATCCTTGTTGACTAATATGAGATTAACCCAGATGCTTTGCGCAGGAATATAAACACACTGCTGGCATGATGGTAAACGCATAGAATTACACACACGGTCGTAAAAGTGCAAGGATATATATATATATATATATATATATACAGTTAGAATAAAAACGAAGGTATGCTCGATACAATTCCTAAACATTTATGAGTGGGCAGCCGTAGTGAAGCAGGCAGGGTCAACTGTTCAAGGTAAACGTATTCTAGGTAATCCAACATGCGTGCATGAGGAAACTCACACATACATGAGGAGATGATACATCTTTCCACAGAAAAGAGAAGTTTTAAAGCTGGGAAACTGTTATCTACGGATGAGTCATGTGCTGACAGGGTTGGACTACTGCCGGGACGTGGAAAGGCATCCATGAACAGAGTAACACAGATGTAAAAAAAAAAAGGAAATAAAAAAAAAAAAAGGAAAATAATTCCTACAGACCCATTTAAAAAGAAAAAGAAAAAATTAAAACACTGTATATTTTTATTTGTGAGAACACTTTAAAGCTAAAGGAAAAGACGTCTTGAAATGCCTTAAAATTGAAGGATTGGAATGAAAAAGAAACTATCTATGCATTGAGGTGGGAGCAGTATTTACTGTAAATGATGAGGTTCGATGTGCAATTCCTGTCCATACAGAGTGACAGCAGTGACTAGCGTAGTTCGATCCTACTACAACATTGACCAACATACAGACAGAGCAACCAGTGCAGCAGGACCAGGCCATTTGTAAAAAGTCTTTTTACAAGTTGTACAATTCCCTAAGAACGACACCGCTGGCATAACAATGTGTAGAATTAACTTTTATATTTGTATTCAATATTTAGATGATGGCCACAGAACATACTGATAAGCTTCTAATTATAATCGTATGTTGCAACAAAAAGAAAAACCTCAGTTTCAGTCAACAGTTTAATCATCGTCCTGCATCACATGCGCTCGTGAGATCCCAGCTCGTTATTTGACTGCAGGTAACCATAGTAACGGAACTGATGCTTTACACTACGTTAATGGTTAAGCTCGTCTACAATTCAACAAACACAGTTAAGCCAGCCATCACATTAGGAAAACCAGAGAAAACGGATATTTGTGTATTTATATTCATTTTATTATTTTCCTGCGTTAATTAGCTGTTTTTTTTTTTTTTTGTTTGCTTTTTTAAAGTGTGATGATATAATGTTCTCAGGTGTTTTAAAAATAGAGCATAATGCACTTGGTGGAGGGACTGCCCCTTCACTTAATGTTCTGCGTTTTGTCCTTGTCTATAGAAATGTAAAAAATGCTGTGCGACTCTAAATCAGAAAAGAAAAAAAGTGTTATTTTGTCATACCATCTCTCTTTTTTAGAATACTTGTAACTGTAACAAAGCAACATTAAACCGGAGGAGTGAGCTAATGTTTGGCCAGGGGAAAACAGTATGTTATTCTTCTCCTCTGAGCCGAACAGGCCCTACTACTGTCAGCCTGCGGTCATTCCACAGCCCAATCTAAAACACTGAAATGGGAGAGGAGATTGAGTATTTTCATGGCACGGTGTAGTGCTCCCTGACGCCATGGACTGACCAGTGTTGGAGTGACCACGGCTCATCTGCCTGCATGGGAGAAGTCAGTAATCCTTTCTGGACGCTCGAGGAAGAGTGACAGCTCCGAGGCGGAGTATACTTTCTGAACGGTGTGTGACCATATGTGAACTCTGCTCTCTACGCATGTCTCTTGTTCTGTCCTCTCGCACAATTGGATTATAGCAGATTTCTAATTCTAAACAGTTCCCAAAGATTTAATATGCCACTGGAATTTGATATATGACTTAATTTAGATGGAAACCTCATGACATGTGGCTTGTGACCTCCTGTTGAAACACTCATTAACTCTTTGTGCGCAGATTAATGCTTTTGGACCTGTATGGGATGAATGGTTTTCTAGTTATAAATTACTCTGATTCAAAAATGGGACGCAAAATTATTTTGTTGCGAGTAACAAATTGTAAATAACTGTAATTATTTATTAATCTTTTTTTTTTATCTATTTTTTTTTTTTATGACAATAACATTAACTGTAATTCACAAACAATTAATTCCTCAATTTTTCAAAGTTTCACTTTTTTTTTTAATGTGGTTCGTAAATACGCCAAAATAATTCTTACAGAGCAACAGGAAGGAATCCCATTAACATTTAAATGCGAGTTCAGCAAGTTTCTAGTTTCAAATGTATATATTCCTAATGTGAACAGGGTTTCAAAAGCATATATGTATCGTCTAATATATCAATATAGTCTAACACGCTGTTTTGTGTTGCCCTGCAGCAAAGTGTTGCTTGTGTTTAATTTCCGTCATTGAATTTCCTGTTATTTCTCTGTCAAGTATTTTTTAAAAACACACTTAATAAAACAGAGTAGTTTGTGAAACACAGTGGCGATATTGGTTAATTGTGAGATGCTGTATACATTACAAAATAGCAAAAATATGTCCTTCACGCACTCGTTGCTGCCACATTTGCTTATTTTTCACACCAACATTGTAACATTTAAAAAACGACAAGGCCTACGACTCATTTCAAAAGGGGAAAACACAGAGCGTTAAAAGTGGAACAATATCTAAAGTGCACTACTTTGTTACTAATATCTCCATCGTTCATATCGAATTCTGCAATCAAATGGAGGTGTGCTGCTACAAGTGGCTGAGGTTTGTTTGCACTTTGTTGCACATGGAGCCCTGGCAGGTGCACACAGCCCACCGTGGGGTATCAGGTATCCCCTTGGCCGAGGCCTCTCCCATTTGTCATGGTGAATGAGTGGTCTGCCTGACTGCACTTTCTCATTCCATTTCCTCCCAGGCTGCACTGAGGCCCTACCACCCACTGTACGCTGTCATTTCTTTAACCCCTTTTCCATTCACATGAAGTGTGGGCAATAATGCTCTCTCACATTCCTCCTTTCAATAGCTTACACGCTACGGTCCCCCACCTCTAACCCCCCACACACACACACACACACACACACACACACGCACACACACACACACACACACACACACACACACCCACACACACACACACACACAGACGCACACTCCTGCTCAGGCTACACCTCCCCTAATGGTGTGAAAAACAAACGTCACCCGTTTGAAGTCACAGGTGTTAACTCAATGATAATAAGGATGATAGTTACGATAAAAAAATACATAAAAAAAGAACTCCAATAAAATTTGAAAAAAAGGAGAGGAATAAATAAAACACTCATCTTAAAAAATGTGTGGCTATTCCTTCCATTAGAAAGGACATGGCCCTGGCAGATGCTCATAAGCTTAATTATTAACCTCTTTACAAGAAAATGCAGAGCGCCTTTTCCTCACCCTCTCCTCTCAATCTACCTATGAAGAAAAAATGTTAGTGCTGCTCTTACCTACGTCCATAATGCCTCCCACCATCCATGCTAGCTGTGATATTTGGTTTAGCCTTCCTACCCACCATGTTCTACAACATTAAAAGCCCCAACACTGAGGCCACCGGCACCCTCTCTGCAACTGTAAGAGGCAACTGGAATGGAAAACATTGTCTGCTCCTGCTCAGCGAAGGGGGGGGGGGGGGGGGGTGGGAGCTGGAGCCCAAGTAAGGGTAATTGCAGAAAACCCTTAGCTCATCCTATAAAGAAACGTTGCTTCTTTCCCTTTTTTTTCTCCTTCTGCAAAAAAGAAAACCAGGAAATCTCCACTTATTTCAACAAACATTTGCCTCAACTCAGGAACTAAGCAGGACTTTTTTTTCTTCTTCAAAAAGTGTGTGGTGCATGTCTGTGGGAGACCCAGAGGGCACATGTTGTCTAGCTCCTCTCTCGATGCGCTGTAAAGACATTGCAGCACCATCTGCTGGCCAAAAGACCGAAAGAAAACAATGCAAAAAGAAGAAGCAGGAAGGAAAACTTTGAGAGAAGTTTGGAAGATGGGTCCAGTGTGGGTAACTCACTCTACATATGTATTCATGGTACGGTTTAGTGCTTTTGGATAACACCTATATGACTGCATAAGAAAGAGCCAGACAGTGGGAACAAGTGCTCTGTGTCAGCATCATAATTCAACTTCAAATCACTGGCTTGGAGAGGTAAAAGTTCATGGAGGCCTCTTCCTCACATCACATTCATAACTCTGACCACGAGACATTATAAACAACCGTTTTCGTGCTTGCCCTCATTTCCTTCAGAAGACAACTAATAACGAGTTAATCAGCCTGATTGCACATTCATCACTGTGATCCGTTTCTTTCTCTTTTTTTTTTTTCAGCTGACGAGGGGAAGCATGTTTTACTTGGGAAATGAAATATTTAGTGACCTGTTGCTTTTGCCCTTACTCTGGAGACAGAGGCCCAACAGCTGAGTAAACAGCAGGGCTGCACACTGGACAGGTAGAAAAAAAAATAGTGCCCAATCTCCTCAGCACTGACCAAAAGAACATTGTTACCCTGGATACAAGGTTCATAGTTAAATAATATGGCTTTTCTTTTTTCTCTCAAACAAAACCAAGATTGTGTGCCATTCAGTATTCAGAAATATTTTTTTCTTCTCTGCTCTTTTTGAGCAGACGGAGTATGCAATTAGGATTAAATCAAGGGTAAACTACAGAATTGGACGACATTTTGCAAAATCAAGGTGCAGTAGTTGTGTGACTCGACTAAAGTCTGACATTTTTTTCCGGAGATTTTACAGTCCAGTCTTGACAAAATATGTGAAAAATTTAGAGCAAGCACCTACAGTGGAGGCATAAAACAGAGCCCTTAATAAGAGCAGAAAGTTCTTTCTTGGATAAAAGCAAAGCCATTTTAGCGTTTGAGTAGGTCTCTTCTATAACTTTCATTGAAGCCTCAGCCGCTAATTAAAATCTTCCTTAGCAACGGACTTTGTGAGGCAATGTTGGCATTGTTTTGCATCTCTGAGTCAGTGATGTGTCTGTTATACTCCTGACGTGGTCAGTGCAGGGAGACATTTGTCATACTAGTGTGCTAAGTCCCACAGCACTCAGGCACGTCCAGAAACGATGAAGCGATTCTACTGTAGTCCTCCTCAGTAAACCCACATCACACATACACACACATACGCCACAGCCAAAGAACTTCAAGGAGAATTAAGATCTTTACTCTGGGTCTATTCAGCGAACTTCAAAGACTGATATGAAAACCAAAAACAACCAGAGGGCTCAGGAGATGTTGGGAAAATGAGGAGAATCGATATCTGTGTGAGGAAAGTGGGGGAATTATGTAAATGTTTATTCAAAGTTAGGGGAGATGTCTAAATGTTTTTCTTTTTTTTTACCCCTGCAGTAACGTCCAACAAGTAACTTCACGACCTCGGAGAGTTGTAAAGATCTGCTGCTCGAGCAATGTTTGCATTACCGACTCATTGCAAAGTGGTAATTTATGAGGCTGTAAATAGACAAAGGCATCAGGCACTGATGCATGTTGATCCTGAGGTGGAATCCTAACAAGCAGTATTTTAAGAAACAAAGCTCCGATCTAACAATTCAACTTTCATCACGTTGTGTAATTGTTACACCTCGATAACGTTAACGCGGTTTTAGAAACGGAAGTGCACAACTCAGATACATTATGTTGTGTTTGTGTGGAATAAGAATACGCTTCTTCTTTTTTTTCCAACCATATCTTCACAGTCCCTGTTATGCTAAACACAACTGAATCATTTATGTAGATAATAAGGTGTGAGATACACTTGAGGACAGAGGGCCACGCGTGTATCGTGGAGGTGTTAAACACGGCATACTAAATATCTCATTTTGTTCATAGAGCATCTGCTCACCACCTCTGAGGTGCTTTTTTTTTTTCAATTGGTTCGAGGCCTAAAAGAAACCAAAAAGATACAAAAAAAAACATGTCACCGTTAAAAGCGCTGAAAGTAAAAGTCCTTATGATTACATCTTGAGCTTCTGTTTACAATTAGAAGTTGAATTGAAGAAGATAGATTGGCAGTGTCTGATCGAGGTCTATTGAATTCGAACCTCTCAGCCATCCTCAAATGACCAGTCAGCACTAATGCATCCATATTGTGTCTATAAGTGTGAATTGATGTATATTGCTGCAAAGCATCCCCAAGACAATGAAGGAGCACCATTGGAACCCAATACCAATTATATATGTTTGTTTCTGGGGAAATGGCCACTCAGTACATTGGATCAATGTGGACATCAGAGGTCAGAGCAATACATTTCTGCTGAAAAGTTAGTGTGCCATCAAGCAGCTCATCCGCCAGCAGCCAACCTTCTCCGGACCGGAAAGTGAGGTGCAGTAAAGATGGACGGATGAAGTAGATTTACATAGGCACTGGTTTTCAGCATGCACTATGCTCCTTTCCCAGTGTCCAAATGAGAGCAGCTACTGCAACACCCACACTGTAAACATACCAATGGTATATAAAAAATAATATGAGAAGTACTGGGATTAAATGAGGCCATGTCTCAGCCTGGCTTGAATGGGGGTCTTTGATAATGAGGCGATAAGCATAGCCAGCCTCAGTCGTCCTACACACACTCCTCTACACTGAGAGTACTGTAACCCTCTCCATAGGAGCAGGGCCTATCGATATTCATATGCAAATCTAATTAAAGTCCATATTAATTACTAGGGCTTGAATGCCCCTGCTGAAACTAACACCTGGCAAGCCTGAAGAGAGGATATCCTTATGCAAGCATGCCTTATAGATTGTTGCTTTTCCCCCCCACTTTTACTGCTCACGCCTCCGAGGACCTTTTTGAATCCATATTAATTTCCTCTCTGGCAGTTATGCGGGCAGGGTATGAACTGTGCTATTTCACTTTTAATCTGTCCGTAATTTAGTAATGTGTAAACTAATTATGCGGCAATATTAATGTAATTGGTTTTGGGAGCTGTTCGAAAAAATCAATGTGTTTGCAGAGAATGCAGTAAATTGCATTGGTTATTATAATCATGTGTCAAGTGCTGATTATGTTATGAAACTAAAAAGTAGATGTCAGCCACAGGTCAATACAGCCTAGCTCCATACAATCTATGCCTCTCTATTCATTAATGTGAAAGGAGTCAGTGAGCACCATCTCCGCTTCCTCCCGCCACTTGCCCATCAACTTCCTGTATATATGATAAAGAGAGAGCCTCAAGGTATTTAACATAGAATATAATACAATAAAACGGTTTCCTTACATGAGACAAAACAGACATACAGGGTAGTTTACAAACCATTTCCTCTTTTTTTTTATCCCACTTTTTACCATCAGCAGATGTCGAAAGCGTCACTTTTGTTTAATAAGAATATCACGGGAAAAGAAAAAGTGAGAGGTGTTAGAGGTGACACTGAATTACAGAGAGAATACAGTGGGTGACGCACTTCCAATGTGCAAACGTGATGTACAAAACATAAATAATATAGACTGGATGAGAAAGCAGAGGCTACTTGTTGTTGTTCGTATCCACACTGAACTCTCAAGTCAAGACTATGAATTACTTTTTGGGCTGCCAAATTCACTGGGTCATAAAGTCCCGGATGACACACACGTTGCCCATAATATAAAAGGGCTAAGATAATTAGGAAATCAGTACCTATAAACAAAAAAAAAAAACAAAAAAAAAAAAAACAACTGTTTAAAAGTTTACACAAATTGAAATGGATTACCATTCACTTTAACATGATACTTTGTTGTTTGATGAGACTGGCATAGAATGCTGTGGGACTGAGCGACGTCTTAATGCAGCCAACTTGCCATCTCTGGTAGCAATTACAGCTGTCGAGGGTTATGATTGATAGCCTTTGTTTACGGTGTTTAAAAGAGGAGACGGATTTCAAAACATCATTTTGGTGTACATATAAATAATTGAGTGTAAGCTGAATGTTAATCCGGAGGGAAGACTTTTTGCAATTGCACGGAAAGGTTCAATAATTAAACAGCAATAACATTTCCCATCTTTACCATGAAATTATGTTCGTTTTATATACCCGCTCATACATCTTAACTTGACAGGTTTCAGCCGACTGTGACAATTACCGAAAGTAAACAGAGCGCTTATGTCAAACTGTACGTACTCATCAAGGGAGTGGTTTGAACTTTTCTCTTCTGAAAATGATTGAAATGAAACATCTTGAAAACAGAGTTTATGCATTTTTAACTGCCTGCACTACGTAATCTTAGGAGAGCACACTTTCCAAACTGTAGGGTCATTTTAAACAGGGAGATAAAGGAGCATTTTCATTTACCATGAAAATAAAATCTATGCAAATCTACTTTAACTGTGACTGTGTAACCGTTTCATTTGACAGAAATGTTACTTTGAGAAATATTCAACAATATTCATATTCAATAGTCAACTTTTCTCTTGGCCTTTTCTCTTCATGAAAACAAACCGACCGTTTGTAAAATGCGTGACTTGTCAGGCATGTTTGGCTGACACCAGAGTCAATGAGTCAATTGAAGCTTGTATTCCACAGAGGAGGCATTTAGATGAGACTAAGGCTCCTACTGTGAACAAGCAGCGCATCTTTCTGTGACTCCAGCAATGGCTCTTTATTGTTCTATAGTTGGCAAAGAGCCTTCAGATCCCCACCCCCACCATCCATCCATCCATCCATCCTTCCATCCATCCTCTTTTTTTGCAGTTTAAATATGTAAAAACTCTTTCAAATAAAACCAAACATTTGATTGGTTTCATGAGTGATGTGATACTGACTTCAGTGGACTTGGATCTTTGTTACAATGGAGGTCATTTCAAAAAAATTAAAATGTTAGAAAATGTAACGATAAACATGAGAGGCTACCACGCCAAGCCGGTTTATTCTAAATTATATGGAACTTGAAAACTACTGGAAAAAGATATTGTCAGTATTTAGACAAACACAGCGAGCATAAATCTAACGTAACAAACACACAGACTTTCATGAACAGTATGGCCATAATTAACTTAAAAAAAAGCAATGGCTACTCTTCTGAGCCAAGCAGCATCAGTGGCTTTTTGTTTTTATAGTGGTGGTGGATCCCCAGTGCGGCTCTCAGATCCTGAGTGGCTGAGCTTCGGGTTAGCCAGGACTACTGAAACATCCTTTCACTCCCAAATCACACTAAACCTCTCTCCTGTTTAACAAATTGCCTGAACCACAGAATTCCTTGTCTGGGGAAGGCTTGATCAGGCTTTGAAGTCTGCAGGTCAGTGTAAGGCCAGCATTTGAAGTCACTACTGAGGTTGAACTGAGCTGATTTTATCTGGCGAAGGTACAAGAAGACAGTGCAAGCAAAGATACTGATACGGTACGCTTTCCATTTTCAATAGTTCACTTCCTTAAAATAAAGTTTGAGTTGAATTGATTTGGGGATTTTTGAGGTTGTTAAAAACATATTGATGAGACGGGGGCAATGGTCACAGATGAAGAGCATTGTCAAATCTTTTCAGTCACTCACACAGTGGCAGTAATGGTGGTATGGTTGGATCAGAAAAATCTTGAGACCAGTTCAGTTATGATTGAAAAAGATTATTTGGGAAAATTGGAACAAGGAGGAATGAGAGTTAATGGAAAACTAATGTTATAGTTGTATAAAAGCTAAAAAAAACCCCACTGTTGCAAAAAACAAAAGCGTTGCTTTATTTAACATGGTGGGAACTAAGCAAACAGTAATCAGCAGAATGATTATTAACCCCATTACACAAACTTGATCCCCTGTCCCACCGTCACACTGCCATTAATATTGTTTCAATTTGAAAAGTCAGGACGAACACTCAAATTACCAACAAATACTCATGTACCATTAGATCATTTATGAACCAAACAAATTGTATTTCTAGCTGACAAATATATTTTTTTCACAGCTGCAGCCCACACACAAGGAAATGTTTTCATATTTCACAATGACACATGGGCTGTAACCACCCAAATAACAGTCACATGGCAAAGGCTGCCTAAGCCACTTACTCTCTCACTGGTTGCCGGGCATGGAGCGCTCAGTCCCTGGGTGACTGATTCGCTCTTGGAAGAGCTGGTCAAGCAGGGAATGATTCGCGAGAGCTAAGGTCACAGGCAGATGATGAGGCTAATTAATCTTGCTTTGCACTCTACTCGCTAATTATTTGCTTCCGTAATTATGCCCCTAATACCGCCCCACCCTCCTGAACCTGATGTAGCTATCTCGACCTCCCGCCTGTAGCTAAAGTAACTGCCCATAAATTAGTATTAAAAGGTGTCAAGGAATGGAATCACAGTTTTATATGTGACGGATGTTTCAGAAGAAGTGGCACATCACTTCACGCCGCTGTGACCCAGCACCTGCCTGCTTCCATTGGCTATGATTGAAGCGCTTCAAATGCTCGTCTTCGCACCACATCCCTTACGCCAGGAAATCACACAGAAAAGTTGAAGGAGGTAAAGGGTGGAGGAAGGGGAATCATTAAGTGACTCATTAATTCTACATAATCACTCTTTCAGACACTTTTCTGACACTTTGTCTGTGTGTGTGCCACATACTGCTAACAAGCCAGCCTGCATGAGCCGGGCAGAGCCTGCGACAGCGGCGGTTAGCAGCAGCTTCACATGGCAGCGGTGGCTGGGTACTCAACATAAGAGAAGCGAGACAGAGACAGACAGTTACAGAGTCAGGGGATAAAGAACGCTGGAGTAGCAGGAGAAGACAGGCTGAAGACCCCAGGGCTCCAACAGAGCTAGATTTACCCTTATGTGTTAGTCTGGAGGAGCCATGGTCATTGATCGAGGCTGGAGAGCCATGGAAGCCGCCATTTAGGCTGGAGCAATACAACTGTGCTGCTATTGATTGATGAGGCTGGTCCTGTTAATATTATTTATGGTAGGGGGGCTACACAGCTCTCTGGAAGAGTAAGCCCCCCCCATAATAAGCGGTAATTGATGGCATGGGAGGCCAAGGCTCCCTCACCCTGCCTTCCCCCCACTCGCTGACCCCAGTTCTGTGAAAATAGGATGGATTGCCTCTAACACAGTTATGATTGATATTATCAGATTACATAACCCTCTACAGAAGCCTTGTGGGCCTACTCAAGTGGGCACATTGATTTTTGATTAGGACGCCACTCAACACGTCTTGGAAGGAGCTTGGAAATGATATCCTGCAGATCAGGCTGCTGCTCAAGATTTCTGAAGGGATGTGTGTACCAACAGTGTGCACCAATAGGACTCATTTGGCGATACAGTATGTGAACGCTGCAATCCGTCTAACAATTTTGTTCTCATTGCAAAGCGAAGGGAAAACATTTATAACACGGCAATGACTCGAGTCGGATCACGTCATTGTCGGTCATCATTGTCATCCTTGTGAACCCACCCACTTTTTGAAACTGATAGAATTTGCTGACGTACTATTTGGGTTTTTTTGACGTGCTTGTCGAACATCTTTGCCTTTTTTTCTTTCATTGTATCCGAGCAGCTAGAAACTATAGGTTTAGCCGGTCACCATGATGGAAACCTGATGTTATTGTGTCTTTGTGCGCAATCAGGCTGACACTGGATTTGACCTTATAATCAAAACATCCTTTCACAGCACAGGGGGAATATGTGGAACAGAACAGCAGTTCCAAAAGTCGCTATGAGGCCACACATTCCCAAATCATTTCCTCAGTCGAGTTCACTAGTTTTACATTGATAGGCCTAGATCTACATTTTCATTCCATCTGCTTGTGAGCAATTTGTCAAAACACATTTGAAACAATAAGTCAAAGTGATGAAAAGAAGAAGGTTTTAATCTGTGAACAATAACCTCTAAATAATTACAGCTGGGCATACTTACTGTAACACTATACTCCTGGCTTCCGAACAGGGGTGGCAGGTTTCTTAAAACCTGGTCACGCAACAGTCGAGCCATTTTTTGCACAGGTACTTTGAGTGCTCCCCACCCCCCCCCACCAAACGACTTGCTCAATTACTGTGGACAGATGGACGACATCCAGCAGATCTCAATGGCTTTCTGTGAGTCAGACGCAATTTTCATTTGCGCCTCGCCCGTAGGATGAAATCAAAATGTGTATGAAAAACAAATTAGTGTTTCCCTAGAGGCTTGCCAGAATTTGTACATGCACAGGGTGTTAAGGTGATGCTCGAGAGAGGGGCATATGTGTACCTGAGAATGTGTGATGCAGGCTGTGATTAATGTCTCTTCATGACTTTTTTGACACCTCTGGCGTAATGGCTCCTTATTTTAGAAATGGCTAATTATCGAATCATTTCACTTAAGAATTTTGTTGTCGCCATTTTTTTCCCTGACTGGCAGGGTCATATTCAGCTTGCATGAGAGCTGCCTGGAGTATGGAAAAATAGTGAGGATGATGGAAGACTAAAGTTGTGTTATGTACCCATGAAAATCTTTAATTATGAGTTTGATGGCAATTGAAAACAGCAAAAAAAAAAAAAAGAAGTTTCAGTGAGGCAGCTGTGTGAAGTGACCTCTGGCTGACCAGAAGGAGAGGGAACAAGGCTGGAGTTATGCAGCTAGGAAATACATCTGAACGTAGGGGCTGGGGTACAGCATGAACAGGTCTATTTATTCAAAACCACAATATTTCCAGATTCTACAGGGGTGACATGAAATGAAAGCAACAGAAGGTTAAAGAAAACCTCTGGAGGAATTTTAGCTAAATGCTTGATCTTGGTTGTCAACACACTTTTACTCCTCCAATCTAGTATATAAAACAAGGTGAAATGTATGTTTCCAGAGACTAGGGTGACTGCGCAAGAGAATGCTTATTATGTTTGTGACTTATATTATTCATGGTTTGTCTTTATAGATGGTTGCTATAATATAAGCAGAGGTTCTGCCTCCATTTCAGGTAATGTATAAAAGGAGGACTGTAGCTGAGGGATGATAAGAACTCCTGCCATGGCCGTTTTGCATTTGGTCAATGAATGTAAAGATAAATTAGAACTGACTTGTAAATATGATAAAAAAACAAACTGTTCCTCTAGTGCACTTCTCTCATTGTTTTATTGCATGTGTGGGCAATCTTCCAGCTAGAGTTGAATTGATTTGTTTAATGATCTTCAATCCCTCCAACGCTTTTCCCTCATTCTCTAACAGCCTGCCTCTAACCCTCAGCATCTAATGCCCTAACCCCCTGCCTCTTTATCCCACCCTCACCCTCATCAGCACAGAGTAAAGCTGTGAATATGAGCATTATGAGCTTTGGGTTCAAAACTTAATGGTTCACAAATCAGCCGCTATGGATTTTCTGCTACTCGAATCAATAGCTGCTGGAAGGGGTTCATGATTTCCAGCTTTCAGATATACTCCTACTCCTTATTCATATCAGTGAGTTAAAACTCTCATTGCTGAGTAGGAATAATTCCGTGTCATAGACAAAAGACAGACTATTAAAGTGAGAGGGCAGTGCTGTAAAGCTCCAAATACTATAATGAATTTTCACAGTGTGAAACACGGCAATGCACTTGTAGACGCATGCTCCTGAGTGTGTGGTAATGTATATCCTTTCAGTACAGACATAAAACATGTTCAGCACTGTTGAGGTGTGTACTTGCTGTATTTGTCATGCTACACATTTATGGTAAGATGTCATAGTATGCTCACCACTATAGTTGGTCCATTTTAAAGATCACCAACAAATTCAGAGAAATGATTAGCCTCCTGGCTGTCTCTGTAATCCTTTACCAAAAAAAAAATCTAAAATGCTACAGTTGCCTACTTCCTTGAAGTATCCCTAATAGACCTTCATCATTGTACTATAGAGTACCTCACTAGTGTTTCCTTTTGCCACATATATATAGTGAAGCAGACATCATGATATCATGAGAGGCACATGCTGGGCCCAGTTACATAGTTTTTTTTGGTAAATGCAAGCTGCGATGCAACAACACACAGCAGAAACCGCAAAAGGTATGTTGCAACCCTTAGTTTGGAATCCTGGAAACAAAATTAAGTAAATGGACTGCATTCATACGGTGCTTTTCCAATCTTTGCAATCACTCAAAGCGCTTTACAACACATCAGCATTCATCCATTCACACAGAGTCAGAGGATACCATGCAAGGTGCCACCATTCCCACACCATGGCCATGCCATCAGGAGGAATTTTGGGGTTCAGTATCTTGCCCAAGGACACTTTGACATGCTGACTGGTGGCCGACCACTCCACCTCCTGAGTCACAGCCACCCCACTGTATTGCTTACTGTATTTGTATCAATGTGGCCTATGGATTTGTTCATACAGGCAGTGCAACGATCATCTCATATCGACTGATAGGGCGTGTTGGCCCCTGGTCCGCATCAAGTCTTAAAATACGTTCATAAAATTGTGCCATGAAGATCACTAACTTTAAATATGTGTTAGTCTTTTCATATAATGACTGTCAATAATAAAATCAAAGTATAAGAAACTAAAAGAAGTGCACAGCATAAAATGTATAGTTTAAACTGTTACATCAATACACTGGATGCAAAGGACATTGACTCATATTATTAGTACAGCTAGCACAACTGGTACAACCCGTAAAACTACAATACCTGCAACAACTACTACCATTACAATACATTTCAGGTTAATTAGCAGACGCTCTTATCCAGAGCGACTTACAGTGAACTACCTACTGGGACAGTCTCCTGGAGCAACTCTGGGTTCAGTGCCTTGCTCAGGGACACAATGGTGGCAGCCTGGTATTGAACTCACAAACTTCCGGTGATCTATTTTAAAGCCCCACTAGACTACTACCACTGCTGCTACAACTGCTACTACTACAGCCTCTGATACAGATTATACAGAATACAGACTATATGCAATTCTTGCTATAAGCGTGTGAGCATGACCAAACTGTTCCCAGCATGACTTGGAGTCCTCATCTACACAGGAGACCTCTACATGATGGCCCAACGGCAAAAAGAAACACAGGGCTGTTCACTGCAGGACAGCCTCGCATGATTAATGACCTCCAATTAGGGTCTGGATGGCAGGTTCCTACTGCCCACACCGCCCCCGACTAATGATAATCTTTCTCAGGCATGCCTCAACAGCTCAACTCTCCTACGTCAACAACATCCCGAACTGGGACAGGACGCTTTGCTGTCCAGATAGGACGGGCCCCGGCGTTGCTCTACACTTCTCAACATCAGTAGGGTGACATCATTTTGTTTCACTGAGCAACAAAGCGAATTCACATTAATGGTGTTTGGAGTTGTTTGAAACTAGATTTACCTAAATCAAGTTGTTGTACTACAAGTTTCACATGACGCTTGTGTTTCACCTACTTTCAACGCCAGTAGACAATATGGAAGTAACAAAAACGTTTTTATATATTTTCGAGATCTAGGAAACCCCTTTTCCAGTGCAAGCGTTCTCCTCATCATTATTGCTTTATATAAAAAAAAAAGTGAACGAAAGAACATAACAATGATTACTTTAGCTAACTGCATATAATGATTGAATGGCTCAGTAATTATCTCCTTTTACGTAGCTTGACTTTTTTTTAATGATCTGGCTAACAAAATAATTTCAGGTGAAAAGTTTCACCGTCCGTCCACTTACGTCTGGAGTAGGCTGGAATCACTGTCCAGAGAAGAATAGATGATACTTCATAATCACACTGTTTCGCTGTACAATGTAAATCTCCACTTTCAAATTATTGACATGAGATGCAGTTTGACAATACCGAACTTAAATATTTCTCTTGCCTCTGTCAATTTTTTCTTTTTATCTGTTTGCCTTACAATCAGTTGCAGATTGTCAGGTAACAGCACCACACTCTGTGCTCGGTCCGTTCGGAGACATGAGCCGGGGGTGTCACGGTTCCCAAGCCAAATCTCTACTGACTAATATGCTCAATGCTCACCGTTTGTGCATTGGAGTTTTGGTGATTACCACTCATGTTCACTTGGTGCACAGACTAGTATAGAAAAGTATAGCAAAGTATATATTACATTTTGAGTGGAAAATAAATAAATACATTACTGTACAATTGCCAGTATAGACATATCTACAGTATATCAATAGTTGTTTCTACAGAAATGACACCAAACATGTCTTTTACACGCATGCATAACACATGATCATGATTGATGTGGTTATATTGAAAAAGCTTTGCTGTCAAACATGTGAGTGTGTATGGATGTACAGTAAAGGGTGGTGGTGTTGCCAAATAGCAGCAAAGAGCATGTGTTCCAAGGAAGCCAGTCGGTCTTAATGAGTATTGTACTCTGTTCCACAAGGAACTTCCATTTGGGCAACATGCTGCCTGCTGGCATTGGTACGGGCCTGGAAGAACCACTTCTGTTCATGGAGTTTTGACTCAGACTTAGTCCTTTCAAAACCACACTGTTATTAAGGCCTGGAAAAGGCTTCAATGGGTGGGGGAAAGGAAAAAAAAAAAAAAAAAAGTCTGAAAACAATTAAACACAAACCGCGTTTGTACTTGGAAAGGAGTGGCTGTTGTATTTCAATCCCAGACGACCTATGGGATGCCACGGAAGTGCCATTAAAAAGAGAAAGGATGCGTGAACAGCTGTTTTCTGTGACGGCTCACACTGCTTACCATGATTTCCCTCTGTAAGACTGGATCAGGATTACCACAACCCTCCGGCAGCCTGCTAAACTTTCCTCACATGGCGCACATATGACAGACGAGATTTACAGTACTACATATGTCTGTGTGTGTATGTCTTCGTGCGTGTGTGTGTGTGTGTGTGTGTGTGTGTTATTAGAAGATGTACCTTTAAAATTGCACATATTGATTTCGCCTGTTTCACAGACAGCAAGAGAGAGAGGACAGAGAAAGAGAAAGACATAGAAAAATGAACGGCAAGCAAGAGCCAGAGGGGAGGAAAAAAGAGGAGGGGGGGAGAGAGAGAGAGAGAGAGAGAGAGAGACTTCTGGAGGAATGTGATTAAGTCTGTTTATGGAGTTCTATCACTGACACACAAGAGCAGGACCACCTGCAGTCTGGAAGTCATTACGCCAGGGTCACGGGATATCCTACATGTAAACTCTGAGTCACTTCACCTCAAATTGGGTGTAAAGATCCCATTTCCTCCCATCGACAAACTGAACCACCTGCAGGGTGATAGGATATGATGTCGCTGAGGTCTACGGCCTCCATTACTTTTCTATCATACGGCTACAATAGAGGGAGCCTATGAGCGAATCTGACAGATTGGAGAGGTTGCTTGGTCACTTTGTGTTAAATTCAATTCACCATGTAACACTAACACTAAGTTATCCTCCAACGAAGTAACATAAAATGTTGCATTAATCTCGATTGATGTCTATTTGTATGTAGCATTATGATGCTTCTCTGAGACAATGCAGCCAAAAGTCAAATTCATTTGTTTCCAACCTTTGAAAGAGGACAATTGCTTTTTATATAAATATTTTCTATTTTCTCTTGCCAGTAAGGTCAACTTTAAATCCTGACAGGACATTTTTCAAAGGTGAATTTCAGTTAGCCACTGCTACTCAATCGTAATTGATTAGCAAATTAGGCAATGTTCTGTTTGGAAGGTATTTCCCCAATTCTCCCAAAATAAGCTTTTTTTTAATGATAATTTCAATGTTCCTTAATATACAGGTGCAGGCATCTCCTGAACAATTTAACAATGACATATTGTGTGTGTTGTGATTTTTTCAGCTTTGTTTTGCTGTAAATACTTATAGACATCAGCGTCCATCGCTATAGAGAAGAAGCCCTCTGCAAAACAGAGCCGTAACAAAATTCACTTTGTATTTGCAATTGGGAACTAAACACTCTACTGAATTGAAAAGTACTTCTCTCCAACAGGTTTGACACATACACACGCATTTGACAAACAATTGTGCCAACATTTCTTTTACAGTTTAAAATGGCCAGAAACTGGCAAAAACCAAAGAACACAGCAGTTCCTGAGTCAAAAATATCTAGAAAAGAAAGGATTCCAATCATGGTGCAGAGATCAAGGTCCAATGAATGCTGCCACACAAACAATACAAGATATGTAGACTGATACACATAGTTAGGGCTGGGCGATGTGGAAAAATGTAAACATCACACATTTTTTTTACCAAATACCTCAATTTCGATATTGAAACAATTCTGTAGGGTTGACCATTTGTGCTTTCACAAAAATATTTACCCAATGAGATGTTTGATAGATAATCATCAGAAAATATCATCACTTTACTGTAATGCAGCCTTTAAAACCAGGAAAAGTCACTCTACATATTACGACATCCAAAATCTAAGACAATATCTAGTTTCTCATCAAGATATCGGTATAATATCGATATCCTGCCAAGCCCGAATGAACTCTGCTCTGGAAAATGTAAGCCTGACAACATTTGCTGAGGTTAGCCCAAAAAGTGGATTGGCGCCATGGAAAACGCAAATGAAACGCCGGAGCTGGAAAAAAAATCGGCTGCGGATTTTCCGTCAACTACGACAGCAACGGGGCGAGGGTGGTGTACAAAACGAGAACGGTGTTGGAACTGTTGTAGGGTACAAAACAAATCAGAGCACACTGGACAAAATGGAATATTTTAATCTTTTGTTTGTTTGTGGCAATTTATCCAAACAGTGTTTTAAACGAAACCACATGATTTCAATTTCATTCATTGTTATAAATAGTCATCTATTATTATTGGACAACTGCTCAATTCGTCATTTTGATTATTTAGTGTTGGGGATGAAGCACAAATGTCAAGATGTATTGAAATGTACATACAAGTGCCACACATTTCAAATCCAGGGCGAGATGATAAGAAAATAACAGACATGTAAAATGTATGTAGTAGCAGGATAGTAGCTTCAGATGAAAGTGTAGTGGACTGGCAGGCAATATAAGCGAGAATTCCTAATCATTCCACATACAATATGAACATGGAGCTTTTACTATTATAATGGCTTAATGATGTCAGGAAATTAGCATCAACATTTTACAATGAATTCTTTTGTAGAAAACTAATAGGCACCAACATGGGCTTACATTACTTCTCTTTTTGACACAATGAATAGAGAAGTGACACTTAACCAGAGCTCTGACAATAAACAAAAGGGAAACACAGCCTCATATTTGTTATGTATAGTAAACCCATCTCGTGGCTCGAAGGCAGATGATCTGACAGCGTGTTGAATTAGATTGATGCGTCCCCGCAGTCTGACACTTCTGAATCATGGCTCTGGCCACACACACCACCAGCAGCTCTGGAATGTCTGATAAAATGATATTAATTCCACACATTAATGAGATTAATGAATCAGCGCAGCTCAAAGTAGAGAAACCAGCTTTTCCTTTTTTGTCTGGCCCTGAAATAATAACACAAAGGTAATTATAGTGCATCCATCAATCTGCTGCTGGACAGTCTAATTATCTGGGCATTTCTGAAGTGCTCTCACTTCTTCGCAACCATTTGTATTGTGTGATATGTTATTTTTTCATTAATGGAGAGCTCATCTGTGGCTCCTCCTGCATGTTACAGTGGCTGCCTGTCAGCGGCGGCGGGAGCTATGATTGAGAGGTGAGGGTCTGGAGATTGAGAGATCCAAAATTTCCATGACGGATGAAGATGTCATACTGCTAAGAGGTACACATCATCGACTCATCGTGCATCTTGACAGAGCACTCTTATCCTCCAAAGGGAATAATGAGGATGCTGACAGCACATCCACTATAATCAATGGCTTTCAAATGAATAATCAACTCCACTAATTGAACAAAGAATTTCTTCTTTGGTTTTAGTCTACGAGTAAAACCTTTACTCTAGCCTAGTGCTGAGGTTGTCTTTTACTGCCATGACATGTTTGGTCTGCTAGCTGTGTTGTACATCAGACAGCATGTTAGGGAGTTTTATTGGTTTCTGTTTTTTAAAAAAAATGTTTTATTGTTAATTACTGTACTTATCTGACTGTGCAGCCTTTGCACCTTGTCACAGCTATTGGCTGAAGACTTTGCAGCCCAAAATTGTTTTAGGAATATGAAAAAAAGCTAACCAAGTCAATTCTGATGATCAAAGGGTTCCCGGGAGTCATGACGATTTTCTGACTTGTAGACGGTTTGCGTAATTATTCAAACATGAAAAATCAGTAACAGCTCATGAATTGAGCAATTTCAAACGAGCTGATGGTGATTATATTACAAGTATATTAAGTGTTTATTTATTTATTTTTTTATTCAAGTTGGGCATCAATGCTCTATATATATTTAATAATAAAACCCAAACCCCTCCATGTCTTTGTCAACGCAGCTGCATAAACCGCTACCAAAACTTGGCCTTTCTCAAACAAACTCTTCAGCTCCATCATCTGGATTGTAATGGATTTCCAAAACAATAATAATTACGTGAGCTGACCGAAGCGGAACAGGGTTTGGCCTGTCCTTCCCTCCATCCCGACTAATTGTGAAGCGTACAGAGAGCCACTTCCTGGAGCTTCCTCACTAATGGTCACAGACGATTGACATTTCAGAGCAACTAAAATGTCCCCCAGCTGTCAAAGTAACTGGGTTTCTGTCCCCCCTGCCCCCCCTTCTGTCTTTTCTTTGATTTCAACAGCAAGAAACCCAGAAAACCATCCTTCCATAGGTGTCCCAAAGAGACTCCAACAGTTAACCTACAGTTTACATCTGTTTTCTCTGAGTAACTAGGTTCCACTACACCTGAACAAACTATTACACAAAGTACATCTGTTACATTTCTTTAACCCATTGTTTTAGCAGGACGGAGCTGTCCCAATTTTCCATTAGCTCAAAAAATGAATTGAGCAATGCCTTTAAAAGCTTTTATACATCAAGCACGCCACAAATCATTTGACAGACAGTGTTATGAAGTGTCTTCTGTCTCAGTGCAGAGGCTGGCTCGAGGGCAGAATCACCCCCGTCTGATAAACACTCCTTTAGCTCTCTATAGTCATAGCCTAGGGGGGAGTGAATGGGAAAATGTACAATCTGTGCTTGGGTTACAGCTGTAGAGCCAGCCACAGACAGGTTAATGGTAATATCATAGAGTGGCCTCAACTTTAATTTCAATAAACTCATTAAAATTTGAGACGAGTCATTCCACTTGATTCAGGTGTCTTGTAAATGGCTCATAAATGTCCATTTCATTTTCTAAACACCGGGGTCAGTTACTTATCAGGGACACTTACTCAAAAGTAGTTCTCGTCTTTGTTTTTGCATCGAGGCAGCACAGATGACAGTAAAATAAACAAATGAAGAAGAATATAAAACAAAGACACAGACCTCATCCTGTCAAAGTCAGAGAGGCCCCTTACATGTACACACCCACGCAACATGATGAGTTTCGTATCCATCATTTCTCATCTCTGGCCCCTTTTCCTGCTGCCTTTTAAGCACTTTGCTTTATAGTGACCAAGACTTTATGGATACAGTTGAGCTGTGAGGGACAAAATCAGAACCACAGGACACATATTTGCCTCAGACCCCCCAAGAAGTTATGCCGTACACATATATTAGTTGTAAAACCATGAAGAACATTTCCTGAGCGTACATAACACACACACAACACAAAACGTCATATACGTAGTTAAAACATCAAATATATTGTTACAAGCGAGAGCTAAATCAAGCTTTTTTCCCCCCCTGTTATATACAGGCAGTGAACCATATAGAGCCAGAGAAAGATACTAATGCATAGCATTAGCACAGGAGTAAGAAGTTATACAAATGGATCGCCGTATACAATGGGTGAGGAGCTTTTTTACAACATAAGGGCTGGCATGTGTGGACAGGTCATCCAGCGTTTAATGCTGCGTTCAAAAAAATGTGGCCATGAGAGGGGCCAAAAAACATCAAATCACCAACTTCTTAAAATGCTATGGCTATAAAGCTAGCAAAAAAAAAGCTTACTCTGAAAAAAAAAGCAGTCGTTTTATATACCAGAAATGATCAAGTGGCAATGCCAAAACCTACCCACACATACCACATGTAAAAATCCTTAAACATTCTGATCACACACACATAAGAAGAAATATTACCATTTTTCTTCTCTTTGCTATTAACACAAACATGCTCACTCTAAGTGAGAAGAGAAAATAAAGGTAGTAAATGCTATAATAAAGAGAATTTTGCCACAGGGGGCAAAATCGCAAAACATATGCTGAACAAACACACACACACACACACACACACACACACGCTCTCTCTCACCTGGTGTGTTCAAAGAGATCATACCTAGAGGTGAAATTTGGGATAAATCAGCCCAAAACATCTGTAATCCGAGCCCGGAATATAAAAAAGGAGCCACACTGATGAGTTATGTCTGTCATGTTCCATTGTTTTATACAACATTTTCATTGCAAACTTCTTTGGCCACAGGTTTGCATTTGTTCTGAAAGAGAAGATGGACATTTTCTGAATAACATCCGGACATCTGAATTATGAAAGTGACATTCATTCCTACGGAGTACACCTTTCTGTTGAGGACTTAAAATTAAAATGTGAGCTGGATTATTGTGATTGTAAACTACTTCTTCTTTTGTTTCTATGAAGTAACATTACTAGAGGCAAGGCCTGACACACCTCCATTTCTTTTTTTGCCTATTGAATTCATGCACCACCAATGTTTAAGCTCCAAAAAATCTTAATGGACAGAAAACTTGTGTTTCGATGCTTGACTTTTATGATCCAAAACTATAAGCAATTTTCAATGACAGATGCTGTGGATTGACAAAAAAATTCAATCCAATCCATCAAAAAAAAACTATTTGGATTAGTTAGACATTATCAGCAAATTCGGTTTACACAGATGTCAAAAGGTTTTCAGAGACTCCCAACCAAATGATAAAAAAAGAGTGATACCGCTATTGTGATATGATTTGTGATATGAATGATCATTCGGACATCATTATTCTCATTTTCATTGAAAAACATATTAAAACGATTATGGTGTGATTGTTTGCGGGGGATCGGTACCAACCAAAGATGTACAACATAATGTGTAGGCCAGGTCATCTCCGCAGCACCACGACATTGAAATTAAAATTCAATTTTGACGTACATTGCACGCATCCCTACCCACAACAACATAACTTCAGAAGATAAGAAGGTTCCAAAATGTCCCATGTGAACGCCACCTAACTCTCATCTGCACTGTGACAAGGGAATTGCTTCCTTTACTCTAACAAAAGGAATCCAGCTCATCCAACACTATAGCATCTTTAAGCTGAGTTATTCGCCACAGTGTCTGATAGATCACCTTCTCCGCTTGACTTGTGTGGTTCGAGGCGATTTCATTTTCCAACCCTCTCAGAAGTTATCTAAATGGATTGTACAATAATCCGTTGTGCCCTGAAACCACAGGGCAACATTATTCTGTGCTCAAATGTTTGACAGGAAAAATTAGTAACAATCACCAAGAGAGCAGGTGTTTTTCTTTTCCCCTCTCTCTACCCCCCGCCCCCCCCCCCCGCTCCCTGAGTGCCCGCAGCAGAAAAGGTTGTGTACAAGGCTAGTATTGATTTTGAAACCATTCGACAAAGAATAAATAAGACGGGAGAGGAGGGAGGCCTTAGCCATGAGCTTTTTGATCAATCAACATGTCACAGCTGGAACTAAATTCAATTCTTATTTATCAAAAAACCCCTGCTTGGTTAGAATGCTATGCAACGATGCTTTGCAGCGGCCCTTCACAGTCCTTTGAGCCACAAACATCGCTGTCACCGGCATAGATTTCATGACGGAAATACTTTGCTGTGAAATCTTAATCACATGAAGACAACAAATTCATTTGAATTGCATGAGGTCGTGTATTCACGGAGATGTGAGACACGTTGCACTTTTGCGTTCGTGTAAGATTGCCAATGTCACGGAACATGCAAACCGCTACTGACTAAAATAATAGGCTATAAAAAATAAAATAAGTAGTTGTTGCGGTGTAGGTTGAGCACACAATTGCATACATATGTCCGCGGGATGAGCAGCTATTACTGTTCGACCCCGTGGAACCGCCGCGAACCCTGTCATTTCTGACAAACCTTCATGTATGTTCATAAAACCTGAGATCAGAGGTCAAGATCCAACCGGTGATTTCACAACAATACAGTCTGATGAACGATGAACACCCAGAGCGCCTTCACTCAAACACCACCTGATTGAGAAATCAATGTTCCGTCATCTACACATGAAGTCAGATATATGCTTTCCTGACTTGTATTATTATTGAAGGAAAATGGCTGTTCAACAATCCGCCCACTCGAAACACCTTTGCTCCACCACTGTTCCTTTGTACACCTCAACTCAACCCATGCTGCTCTCCTTGCCTATATTTTCGTAAACTACAAGGGGAATGGGATGGGGGTCAGGGAGGGGGTGAAACCCACTTGGACAGGTCAACCATCTATTGCAGGGTTAGCACAGACATATCTGTGGGCAACGGGGAGGACCCTCGCACAAACATGCGAGGGGTATGCAAACTCCACAGACAGCAGCGGCGCTAAAATGCAAACTTAGTACCTCCTGGTTGCTAGGACAGTGCTAAACATCACAATTCACAACTGGGCCTTTGAAATGAAAACACGCATTCTTTATGCTTTATTTACATATCAAACACTAGCGTGAATTGCGTGTGTAAGAGGTATTAAAATGAAGGCAAATTAAAGCAAATGCCCTTCTGATTGTAAGAGCAGGTTATTGCTGTTGATTCTCATGGATCATTTCTAGCCACCGCAAACTCTGCGTAGTATCAAGTGTCATGTAAAGTCAAAGGAAATGCTTGTAATTAGCCAATTCGACCCCTAATGACACGACTCACCAATTTATTCTGGCTCGTCCAATGGTATATTTGTGATAACCTTTTATGTCATGCGGATTTTCTGCAGACCTCATTCATACAGTAAGTGAAATAGCGTGGTGCAAAGGCGTTATGTCGTCCTCAAATTAAACAGAATTAACATGAGTCACATGTTAAGTCGGTGTCAAACCGTCTTCCAAGCTTTCGCAGATTGAATTATATGCAGGGAAAGACATGCACAGGTCACACTGCAATGTGCTCTGTCATTTTTCTCATCCCTCTATTCCTTTGTGAACTCAACCCATGTCCTGTTCCCATGCAGTTTTAGCTTTGAC
Source organism: Bovichtus variegatus (assembly GCA_943593645.1). Classification (NCBI taxonomy): domain Eukaryota; kingdom Metazoa; phylum Chordata; class Actinopteri; order Perciformes; family Bovichtidae; genus Bovichtus; species Bovichtus variegatus. The sequence goes on from CALSCE010010649.1 coordinate 4,426,647, forward strand.
GATAAATTGATTATCAAATAACATAAAAGTGGCATAAATCTACCAGATTAATGCCCTCTTTAATATGCATAAATTCTCCCATGGTCTAATAACAGGATGCAAGCAGAATAAGGGGGCTAACAGGGGAGATTATTTGTTAGAGGAGGGGCATAGGGGGATCCAAAAAGTAATGATTGTCGTGAGCGTTTTTGTCAAGTTCTTCCCCTTAAAAACAATTGTCTTAAAATGGCAAGTAGAGGAAAAATGAGCCGCTCAATGGCCTTTTTAAGGCTGTGAAAGTAGTTCCTCGGTAGCTTTTCCTTAATGTACCGTGTTGTGAACTACACTACAATATATGAAATGTCAGTGATCAGCTATATTATGTTCTTCCATGGCAGCATTATAAAATATTTGAGAGATACACGCTATAGCATAATTCTGGCCTGACAGAGGAGTTAAGTTAAGTTGATATTTCAGAGGGGAAATATTTATGTTGAAAATTGATTTTGCTAATATCGCCCTTAGCTATGTTAAAATAAAATAAAAAATCATTTAAAAAGGGAAGGTGTTCCTGTGACACACCTATTTTATAAACACTTAAAATCCTGACTGAAAGCTCATTCCCAAACGTGCGAATAATCAATCTGAAATGCTTATGACAATTAACAGTGAGAGATGCAATAAGAGCTGGGTGTTTTGACAGCTTAGATTTGGATTAAACCTGCCTTAATAGGATCATTTTTCTCACAAAAGGTACTCCTTCGAACCAGGGCAATCAATTATTATGAATTATACATGGATTGAATTAAGTGTCTAATGTCATTAATATGTCTCATTAGTTTGCATTGAGTGCGGGACATTTTCCCCTGTGTGACTCCTCCATCAAAAAGAGGATGGGGGGGGTTGGTTTGTTGGGGGAGAATAACAGTATTTGCATTGAGCAGAGGCGCCATTGTGTCAATGTCAAATGGAGTGTTTGTAATGGCTCTCTCTGCTGCTGGAAAGCATGAGCTTTATTCATTTCAAATATTTTCAGCGATGCATTAGTGTCAGGATGTGTCGGTTCCATTTCTCAGAGACGAGCAGAAGCCTGACAGCCCAGGCGGATGTGTAAATACAACAGAAAACACTTAACTATGAGATCATCTGCGCTGGGTTATTAATCTTGCTTTTTAAGGGCCTGTGTGGCCTGACTCCATCTATGATCATCCTCGCCTGGCGTCGCTGTATTCTGAACCATGTTATTTGCACGGAAAAATAAATCCATTAAGGAGATGGATGTATTTTTGGGGATGGTTGGAAAACAAAAGGAACACGCAAGTGCTGATTGGGTGGGTTATGGGTTAAGGGCACATTTACAATGGGCTTCTTTGTTTGGATGGGATAGCACACAGGGCATAACGGCTGCTGCTGCTGTAAATCCACACGACTCCACACGAGCTGATGAGTGAGTCCTCGCCCAGTGCAGGAGTGCAGGGAGAAATCAGCTGGGAGACTTTTTTTTCCCCCCAATATACCTGGGCTGAGTGTCTATATTTTGCAGATGACGTTCAGTACAGGAGAAGCCTACTTCACATTAATACACACATTGACACTTGGAGAATGGCATACTACTGCATGGCATTGGTATTCCCGGTCATGTCCCTCACAGTCCTATTTATTCCAGGCACATCTCGAAACTCAAAACAGCCACTAAGCATGTATTGCAATGCATTAAATACTGATACCTCACATGAAAAATGAATCGCTATTGCTAACATTGTAGACTGCCTTAAAAAAAAAAAGTCATCGCCACTTGTTTTGTCCTGAATGTATTCATAACAACTCACTCAACTCATTCTCTGCAATTCCAGCACAAGCCATGGCATATACTGCGCGCATTTATTCACAACACTGACGTCTAGACATGCAATGACCCATGTATCATCTCTTGTGGTGCTGATTGAAGGAGTGATGACACGTCCCTGTTGCAAGGCCACAGGCACTAAACCACAGGCCAATGATGCGCCATTACAGCAATCCATGTCCATAGCAACAGAATTCTTTATGTTAGGACAATAAATGTCCGTATTGTTGAACCCTAGAGAGACCATAGACAAATGTTCAGCAGTGGTTAAAAGCAGCCAGCAGTAAAGATATAATCAAGTCATGTGCTTTTTTATCAATTATGATTCTTGATCAAAATGTGTGAGGCTGTAAAAAGGCGCAGAGGGCCGTCATGTAGCCTTTACATAGGACGAGAGGCTTCTCATGAGGAGACGCAGCAACCTCAGCCTCGTTGAATTCAAACCAAGTATGCTTCAATTAATTAGAACTAAATAAATAATGTTCAATGAGCCTATGTAGAGGTTTTATTCTCAAGACATGAAAGCCATTAATTATCAGGGTCAATGGGAGAGCAGGAGATAACGGAGAGCAAGGGGGAATCGAAATAAGTGAAACGGGTAGCATTCTAAATGTCAAGTAAACTAGCAAACTTTATCACGACATATGAAAAGCAACATCTAAACTATTGGATGCAATTTTTGGGTTTATGTTTTGTCTGACAGATTCCATTTTCTAAAATGGAAATATAGTCCACAACTGAAACAAACAAAAGACTACAACATTCCCCTGAAATTACTCTTCCTTGTTTTTGAGTGTCCAGGGAGGCAGGTGAAGTCTGCCCTTATTACCAATGTCAGAGATTCGATTAAGCACGAGGAAAGCAAATGATCCCAATGAACTAATGATTAATCCGGCAGGTCTATTTACTAATGTACCAGAATGCATTAGAGGCATAAGTTAATGGGGACAGGACATCAATTCAAATATAAATGAACCACATTTGCATTGGACGCTTATTGACTGGTGTAACAAAACGAATTACAAAAGGTAATCTACTTATAAACCTTAGAGACGGATGAAACATGATTCCCAACATATCTGCAATTTAACTTGAGCCCATTCTTGCCTCCAGAAATGACAGCATCAATACAAACAGATTGACCAGTCGGTCAGTTGTCAAAATAAAACATCCGTTCAAATTAAAAGAGAGGCTAGAATTTTTTTTTACCTGATTTCCTGTCAGTGCATCAAGACAAGAGTTTACTCTGATTGGGCCAGACAACTTGTGCAAACTATAACCTGTAAGTAGGACCCTAAGCATATTTGGTTTAAGCAACATATTGTAAATAAAAAACATTTGTTGTGTCTACTGCAGAGCTGTAACTAACTGCCGTCACGTCTCTTCTGTGCAGGTCAAAGGACAGTGAGGGGGATCCTCAGACCTGGGAGAGGCGACATTGCTGGGACACTCCTGAAAATGGCTACAGCCGAGCGCAGGATCTTCCCGAGGGGTGGGTAAAAAAGTTTAAAAAAATAATAATACTCCTCCCACTTTGTGGATGAAAGGCCCAGACTTAATCCTCGCTTTGTTCTTGTACATAGATGAACATGAAAGCCCACTTCTGTGGATTGCTTCTCTCTGGACCCTTGGGTACAGCACTGGACCCAGAGCTCAGTCTTATCAATAATGCTGCGCTCTTAACTATAGGCTTAAATTGGTGGAAAATATTCCACAATTTGACGGAAATCTATCCATCCCCTCTTCCCAGCGGTAATGACACTTTTGCTAGCTTGTCTAATACCATCTAGTAAGTGATTTCTGTAAGGGGAGGAGGGAGTGGGGGTGGGGGGGGGGGGTTTAAAAAGAGAAAAGCAGCAGTTCTATTTGATGTTTCGATCTGGGATTGATCTCAGAGGAAAGACTCACATTCTGAAAGTAGGATTATTGGCTTCACTGGCTCTCCTCAGATGTCAAAGATCTTTGAACAGCCTTGTAAAGTGCACTACTTCCAGGCTGCTGGTGAACTGCTTATGAACTCGTCAAAAGAGCACCTGTCTCCATATTAATGAGGCGCCATGCTCTTGACAAGGGTCCTCTTCCCACACATACCTGTTCCCTTGAGAACCTCACCGCTTTTCCTGGAAACCGCAAAACAAGGGTGCTTCTCATCCTCGCATTCACACTTTGGAGCAAACTCAACAGATCATCCGAGGTACAGAGCGCCACACTGAGAGTAAAAAAAGAAAGAATCCCAAACCATGATCAGAAAGACAGCGGTGCAGATATATTTTTGCGAGGAAATGCTACAACCTCATCCCGACATTCAGCGGGTGGAGCAGTGTAAGGCTGTAAGGCATTCTGCGGATGGATGACGATACATTTTGCAGCGTGTACTGTATGTTCAACTTCTGCACTTTATTGAAAAAATATCCGGAGATAGTAAAACAATATCTATTGGAATAATTTTTGCCTGTTTTAGGTGTTTTATGGGGAATTCATTTTGCCATTGCCCAAAATACACAATGTATGTATGTTTGACTTTGGGAAACACCTGTGTGACACAAACAGAATTATAATAAAACAAATGAAATCGCAGGATTGGCAAAACATGGAACAACAAAATGAGATAAATATTTGGAGATAGGTAAAGTGCAGGGGTTTCAGTTTTGTATTGGAGGGTGGGGGGGGGTTAACTACGTCTGTGGTGGTAGAGGAGTGTGGGGGGGGTAGCGGCATGGCTGAACTGTAATTGATAATGTAAAGGCAGATGGGGGTCTCCAGGGAGACGGAAAGAATCCAAGCAGATGGCCAAATTGCGGCTAATTTATGTGGAGAAGAGGACTCAGCCCCCTCGTCCTCATGGTATGATGGATCATTATAGCTCTCTGTGCATAAACACCAATATGCTTTTAAATCTGGACGGCAAAGCTGAGGAAAGCCAACAAGCAATAGTGCCATATTTCAAAGGGGCTGTCAGGACCATGGAGGTGGGGGGGAGGGTTTACGGTAAACAACCTATGCTACAATGAATCTAATTAAAGACCATCCCCTCACAGCCGCTCCTGTCTACTTCCCAAGTTACCACCGGAAAAAAAAAAGTGGTTAGGGATCTGTTCCTGATGCTTGTGTGTAAAAGATTTACCGGTTAAGGAGCGGAGACAATGCATACGGTGCATTTTCTACTTCTTCGGCAGCGGACATCGAGATCAGGAGGAGTCACAGTAAAATGCACACACCAGCAACCATGCACACGCACACATACACACACACACACACACCCACACCCTTGTGTTAGTGGTCATTGTGTTTCGATGACACACACTGTCATTATCTTCGATCAGCTGTTGTGTGTGCAGACACAGACAGATTGGTTAATATGGTCGAGGCCCCCTTTGATCTCACCCTGTCCCTGAGTTAACTCCATTAATGTCACCCCGGACAACCTATTTCATATTTACTAAGTCTCTTTCATCTCCACATGCAGTAATTGGTCTCCTAATGGGAGAGCACTGGTGTGAAGGCCATCCATCGGTCTGAAATTACAGAGCACGCTCGCCCTTCTTCTCATAAAGACACTTCAATACTAACCAGCTTTTCAGTGTTGGGGATTGTAGCTTTAAGCCACTGTTCTAAATCATTTGTACAAAGTTGTCCATCTTTGGTTAAAAAAGATTGCATTCATAGAACAAAAACAGCCCCGAAAACTCATAGCTCGCACCTGCGATAAATTATTGGGGATAAACTGCTTATATAGAGATTTAGCACTTGAGTTAATGTAAATTTGATTGGTTCTTTGAAACATTGAGAAAAATACTGCACAGGACTTATGCTGATGATTAAAGCTTGCAAATGTGTTCTACTTTTTTCTAACACTGATTTCATTGCACAACTTAGATTCTGATCATTGGTTCATAACCTCAATGCCTTGGCTGTGTTATATCCAGAAAACCATTTATTTGACAGCCACAATCGTGAGAGACTATCTGAGATACTGCTGTATATTTACCATTAACCCCTATAAAAAAGCACTATACTGTATATTGATTCAAAGTGCATTTCGAAAAGGGTTGTTTATTGTTTTTAAATTAATTGTTGATCGTAGATATTATAGACAGGGTCGCTTTTACCATTTTGCATTAGCAACAAATTTACTGTTCATATCTACGAGTAAATTTAGTGAACTTGTATTTATTATAGTGTACCTCTCATAAAAAAAGCAAATTTTTGGATTTGCAGATTCTTGAAAGCTAACAAAACTGGAAGCCTGAAAGCTATAATTTTCTATCAGTGAAGATTTTAAATGATTACGTTTTTTTTTTTTTTTTTTTGGGGGGGAACTGCCCACAGAACAGAAAAGTAAATGTGTCATTAAGTGGGGAATGCAAAACACCTCCTTGGGCCTCCCATATTTTACCTTCCAGAGTAACACCAGCGAATATTAATATTTGCTTTTCATTTCAAGCAGCAATGACACTCTGTTCAGGAGGAGTGAAAAAGGGAGGAGAGCCTGAGTGTGGCAAATGTGGCCTTCAGACAGGATATTATCGCGACTAAGGGTGCTTGATCAGCCAATGAAATATACGTTTAATTCAGGATATTTTTTCCAAAGGTGAAAATGAAAACTCACATTGTGAGGCCGCATTAGAGCTGGCTGTGAGGTAAAGGCTCTCTTTGTGCGGGAGATGATGATTGACAGAAGAAGAGAAAGTTGCCCTGTCACAGCGACTGCCACCATGCATCTTCCTCAGACTAGCTGAGAGCAGTAACACTAGTGTTGGGGAGGGCTTACTCAACAGCCCGCACTGCATTTCAGTCGCAGAGAGAACAATCACCACGTGAAAGAGCTATCGCAGGGTGGAAGCATTTTAGGTTCTAAACGGAGAAGTTAAACCTGAGTAATAGACGCTGTTTGGAGAGCTGATATCCAAAGCACCAAACACTGAGAAACATCACAAGGGAGCTTATCAGTAAGTGATTTACAGCAGCGGGGGCCCTTATAACCTATTGAAAGAAGGTCTGTTTTTGTGCAACCTGGGTCCTATTGTCGTAGTTCTGGCCAATATACCTATAGGTTCATCACAACATGTCACTAATCCCTACTATTGTAGCTACAGCAGGAGCAGCTTTACAATCGAGCCCCATGTGCCAAGAAAATGTAAAGCTCAGATGGCTCTAATACAATTTAAACTATAACCAAACAGAAAAAAAAAGGAGCAATTTTGAGTTAAGTAATTTTTTTGCACACACATAAGACTGCATAAAACCGTTGGAAAAAATGTGACAGGAGTGGTCAAGAAGCCATACACGAGAGGCCTCCCCTCTACTTAAAGAGACAAGTAGGCAATAACAAAAAGAAAAAAAGAATACTAACATCATTTAGATATGTAGTTATTACCTCGAGTATCTGCTGCGTTTAAGTACATTTTGGCGAAATGAAGGCGAACAAATGGCATCTGTTGCTGTACAAAAACAGGCCTCACGTTTGTATTTCCAAAGTGAACTACGAATGTCCAAAAGATTGCTCGAATCCACAGCTCCCAAAATAACTTTGGGTAATATAATATTATGATATCCTAATTATTGGTCAAAACGACAACATCTAGATCGAGGTTGAAATAATCATGGGACAGAAACAGCCACTCTCAAACTGTCCAAAATAAAAAAAAACAGGATGATTATGCCTCGTGACGCATGTACCATATAACATGGCAACGCTGTAAGACTGATATTGTTTTATTCATACAATGTGAACGAGTTGCTGAAATGGTCATTTGAGTTACTGAATAGGCTTTCTACACAGTACCAAAAATGTGATTACGTGCAGGAATCACAGACAAGTACAGAAGGAAAATTAGGCAATTTGTTTGAAATATTGGGCAATTTTCCGCCAATCAAAAATCATTCCTTAAGCTCGCGTGCATTAAAATCCCAGAGGAGCACTGATTTCACACGCTTAGGAGGCGGCTGACAAGGCAAGAAAGAGGGCCGTGTTCCAGATTTAGGAGAGGGCCCGCTCACCCTACACTTCAGAGACAAATGTATGATTCTGCTGAAATGGTGTCAGTGTCTGCACACAATTTTGGTAATAACTTGTTCCGAGAGAAGAGAAAGAATCTGGAAGCAATTTGTGATAGTACAGCCAAGTTTTCCTTTTCCTCTAGCAAAAAGTTATTCTAACTATTGACCTTTCCTGGGCTTGAATGGCATTTCCAAGCATTCTGTGATGCCACTGCTGCTCTCAAACTGAACTTTTCAATTCTGTGCGTCAGTGTTGTTTTAGGCCTCGTCTCCTGGGCAAAGCACTTAAACTATTACTGTATGCTCACTTTTACCACACTTCTTGAACAGTGGGCTTTCCGCTATTCCTTTACTGAAGGTAGTAACACATTCTAAAACGAATTCTAAAAAACATTTTTATTTTTTTTAAAAGGGAGGCACCTGAAAATATATATATTTTGTTTTTACTTTTCACTAAAAACTTTTACGATTTTATTTTTTTTAATTTTTTTTTTTTACTGCATGTCTATTACATCAGTTGCCACTTGAATGTCGAAACAGAATTCAGTTGGCATCCTTGCTTTCTGATGCGTTCAAGCAACCTGCTGAGCTCTCAACCTTTTACACTGCTGCTCCCTTGTGGTGCATCCAGATATGATAGGCTGGTTGACAAAGTGTAAATCCAATCGTCTCCGGTGATTAATTAGCAACCAGAAGTGATGAATTGTGTTCATTGCTGTTCCAAGAGTTAATAAAGAGATGTTTAACTGGCTTTTAGAAATAGAAAGAATACAAAAACAGCTGCCGGCTTTGTTTAATTTTAACAAAATACGTGTACATTGTGTATTCTAAATCCTACAATTGTCGAGGAATGCTTCAGTCTGTTTGGTTTAATATTTGCCTCTTGTAATCGAGCTCGAGTTGCCAATTAGATCCGTGGTAATGAGTTGGCTTGGGATAAATGGTCATTTATGTGGTGGATGGCTGTATTTTTGAAATCCAACTCCTGAAAGCCGACTCCACACCTTCACATCACCCTCAGTCATACCCTGGTCCTGCTACCCCACCACCCTCATCTCAGCCCTGGTCTCTCACCAAAGCAATCAGGTAAATCCCACATTAACTCCTGGGAAACAGCCCATTAATATTTCACTTGTTTCCAAGCCTGTTTGTGCCATACATCAATGCCCAACCACTCCTTTCAAAGCCATACATTAGAACTATTTTCAAAATACTTCATTGTCAGCCTGTGGCAGCCTCATTACTTATTAAGATAAGAGAAAAAGATGTGCAGGAGCAGTTGGTGGCTCAGCTTGCTTTAAAAGCTCCTTTCTACTGTTTCCACCTCCTCTGCCTTCCTCCTACACCACCTCCTTCTTCTCCTCCGCTGTGCTCGTTTGTGTGCTAACGCTGTCAGAGAGCCGTTTGGAGGTTGCTTGGCTGAAAATAAGTGGGATGTTAGTTTAGTTAAGGGAAAAGAAAAACACGCCTGCCATGCTGGGTAAAGTGTACTGAAATAACTGCTTAGCCAGCACAGTCGGGCTGCGCCAAGGAGTATAAGGATTGATAAAGCACCAATAGGACCTTAAATCTGCAAGTGGGAATATAACAGAAACATATTTGGATGAAGTACTTTGGATAAAGCATGTACAGCATTTAACTATAATACACTATAAAAGTGTAACATCTTCGCACCGTGTAAAGCTGTAGTACAGTAACTGCCAGTAAGTGGTTATAGTATGTGCAAGCATACTAAAGGACGGGAAAATTGCAAGCCCATAATTCACGAAATAATGTGTCATCACAACATGATTTATCCTTACAAACCAAGGCCTGTGCGGTGAAATTACCACAACTGTATTTCAGACAGTTTCATCATTCAGTTACTGCCAAAATAGCTGTGAATGAGATGCTGGACTACGAGTCAAAAAGGATTGTAAAAAAAAACAAAACATACTGTACAACATGGCATACAAGATATTAAAAAAATACATACCACAATATTTTTACAAGAGAAATCAAATATTTAGTTGGTGTTTCGGTTTGTGAAATGTTTTCTCGACAGCCATTAATACGACCGACTTTACACTTGGTGGGTGTATTGCTGAGGACCCAAGGAAGGGAAGTGTCGAATGCAAGCTTTTGAGATCTACAGGACCTGTTTATTAGACATTTTCTGGACACCCCTTTAGCCGATCCACTTCACACTTGGCTGGTGTATTGCCCAGGACCCAAAGAGGTGCAGTGTCGAGTGTGAAGTTGTTTGGATGAGCGGTTCTTGAGAAAGCCGCATGCAGCAATAGCGGAGGCCAAACAGTCGGCCCGTTCCGAACAGGCAGGTTTCGAACCGGCACCCCACTGGTTCATATTAATTCCCATTCAGTATTGACTCCTCGAGGGGTAAAGGCTTGATCAAAACCACACTAGGAATGTCACCTCAGGCATATCAGGAATATCTGGGGAGCAGTTACGAAAGATAAGAAGGAATACTCTGCCAGTGGAGGGGTGACACACACAAAAATAAAGAGATTGCCTTGTTATTGCCTCATCCTCCCTGGCAAAACATATTCAATTGCTATGAAGGGTGTTCAAAATGAAAGGAAGAAAAGATCAGAGGAAGATGTAAGGAAGTTATAATCTTACTTTATAATCTTATGTTACTGTCACTCTTCCAGCATGATGGCATACCTTTGTAACTATTGGGAAACACTTCCAATGCTTCATGACAGGTCTACCCATCAACACTGTTGACAGCAGAGGGATGTTGTGTGGAGAATGTTTTCAAATTGATTAAAACAAATGCTGTATATGACATCATGCATCTTTTAAATCTGAAGGCCCACATTTGTGAAGACTATTTGTCTTCATCTTCGAAAACCCATATCAGATAGGTTCATGAAAGGAAACCAGGCAAAGTAGTGGAAATGACCCAGGTCATACTCTGATACTCTTGGAGGTCAACGCTGGGTTGGAAGGAAACTGTGTCTGGCCTTCACTTCCTCAAGTATCACAAATGTCCCCATGTAAAGTACAATATGCTACTTCTCGGAAAAGGCATGTTATCTGGCTCAAAGCAATGGCTGTGATTGAAGAACCGTTTGTCAAACGTGTTAATTCACCATGTGTCAAAGACCTGTATCAATCAATTAGTCAGATAGCTACATCTACTGTATAGTGAATTTAGACATTTTCACGGGAGACATTTTGACTTGGCATAGCAGAAACAGCACAGGTGTGAGTAATAACACTAATTATAGCTCTGTTCCATTTAGAGCCTAAGTATCCAGCACTTTATAGCATGTCTGTGGACCTGGAAGTGGAATTTCGCAATCATTATTAATTTGATTAATCACACCTGTGCTTTTTTCTGCTTCGCCAAAACGTCTTCTGTAGTGACAGCACAGTGACAACACATGGGCCGCTGTTATTGCACCTTCCCATAGACTATTGGATGGAACAAAGTAGCCTACTTACATCAAAACCCCCAAAAACAAACTGGGGGTAAAGCCACTGCAATTAGGCTACAACAACTAGCCTATTATTGTTGCTGATATTAGCCCACCAGACATAGCACACCAATGATATATATAGCCGACCATGAAAACACGTCTGGATACAGTTGTAGCCTGATGTTACGCCCTACCATAACATAGTTGTATCAAACTAAGTAGCAAAATATCTGGAGCAATTACTTTGAGTGTATTTAAAAACTGTGCGTAAATTATCAAAAACATGTGTCCAGTATTCTGGGAATTACATTACATTACAAGAATCTTGCAAGTACATCAGCTTCAAATAGGTGTCGTCATGTAAGTGCAGAACAATAGCTTCAAATAAGCCAAACCAATGTAAGTGCTACATGCAAAGAACAATTATTATTTTTCTTTTTTTGTTTCTTTCATTGGCCGAGGTCGAAACAGGTGGATTTTCACTCTGCGACGGAAGGTGTGAAGACTTTCTGCTGACCTGACATCAATGGGGAGCTTGTTCCACCATTTTGGAGCCAGGATAGCAAACAGACGGGTTTTATTTGAGGGGTATCTGGGTCCCACTCGCAGTGAGGGAGTAGCGAGCCGATTGGCCGATGCCGAGCGAAGTGAGCGAGCTGGGGTGTGTGGTTTGACCGTGGCCTGGATGTAGGAAGGGGCTGATCCACTCACAGCATGGAAGGCCAGCACCAGAGTCTTGAAGCAGATTTGGGCAGCCACTGGTAACCAGAAATCACACTTTATCTCATCTGAAGCCGCATACTTTCAGTCAGCAACCATGAAAAAGAAGGATCATAGGAAATATCACAATCATATACAGTTGGCTATGAAAATGACGAACACAGAGGTGTGTTCTCAAGACGTATTCATTTTTTTAACAATTTAAGACATACAGCACATCAGGATGATTGCAATATGAAATACTTCAAATACATATGATTTGCTTGTCCTTTAAAAAAAAATATTTTCAAAAAGTTTGTTTCTTTGTTTTAACATATTTGTTTTATATAGGGCATCTGTCAGCCCTACTTAGAACATCAGATGGGAAACATTTTTAAATACCTGCAGGTTGTTATTATGAAGATTTGTTATTATTATTATTATTATCGACCTTATACCACTTTCCTTTAGACTTTATTTTATTACCATGTCACACACCCTTGATGTCTCCAGCATGTGTTTGGGACTGTGCTTAAAAATTCCATTTTAAAACTTCTCTTCAGTTCTCAGATATTGTTTTTGTTGTTGTTGTTGTGTGTGTGTGTCACATAGGCTGAACACACTCTGACTTTAACAACTAGTTGATTTATACTACTTCAAGGTGGAGCTAAATATTGATATTTTCAGCTGAGATAGTGCTCCTGAAGATACAATACATTTTTGGGGGTACTCTGATAACAACCTCTCACAGCATTGTTTTTTAATCACACAGAGACATGCTGTTGCCAGGAGCCGGTAAAATAAGATTGTGCAGGTTTCACTCGATGAACCTGCTGCTGGGAACATTGTCCATTAAATTTATTCTCCACCAAAAAAAAAAGAAAAATTGGTCGGCGTATCACAGTGATGTCCCTCTGTAGTTTTTTTATTTGTTGGTATTTGGTGGTTTAAGACACATCCCACATTAGTCTTTCGAAATATTATTGCAAATGGTTGGTAAGAGGTAAGCAGTATGTTGCGAACACTCTCCTTCGTCTCCCTTCAGTGGGATGCACTGCATTGGCTCAAAAGAAATTCTTTGAAATGTTTACCAAACTAAAAAGATGGTGCATTCTTCACCACCCAACACAAAGCCAACTTCAATAAAAGCGAAGCTTGGTCAGCACAGGTAAGTTGATTAATGACAGAAGAAGGGCTGTATTTTTCAAACCACTCCCAAAGTGCGCCCTTCCATGCACTTTTCCTAATGGTTTACAAAAGCCGCTCAAGGGGGGCCGGGCTGGTATAGTGCAGGGAGCATCATCTGTTCCCAAGCAGATTATTTACACTGTGCCTTTATCAGCCATCTAAACTCAGGCTATTAGTCATCGCAGAGCAGACGACAAGCCCCGGAAACTGAGTATTTACTGTTAAATGGTGATGAATGGAGCAGTACTTCAATGGTCATACATCAAGCAGGCGTCACCTACACACCGATCCCTCATCTCTCTTGGGATTATAGAGTTTAGTAAACTCATGTGAGCATCACATTTAAAGCTGGGGTTGTACTAAACCAGTAACACTGGGAAACTCAAGCTTACATTCAATACCTATTGAGTTTGACTCATTTCCAGGCTCGATGAGATAAAGATAAGGCCATAACAGTGAAACAGAAGAATAGGTAAACTAATATTTCCAGTAACTGCTATGTTAAAGCAAACTCCTTGCGATCTAAACCGAAATCTGTATTTTTTTCGGAATATTATTTCACAATGGTTTTAAATCCCTTAAAACTACCAAATGGCAGCATAAGATATACGCATTATAAATACTGCACACCATTTTGACGTTTGAAGTTTTAAAATGGCCTAAAATGGTCATTCCCTCGAATAGGCAGAGGAGGACACTTGATTCATATCCTCAACTGCAATCTGTTGTCGTGTCTTCCCACAGGAGAAAACATTTTTGCTGAAATGAAATGTTTGCAGTTAAAATGCAGCAGTGTTGGCTTATGCTTTTAGTTTCTCAGCTTAGCACTCAGCATGACAGACTCGCCTCGATCAGTGATCAGGAAGTCAATGCGTCTCCGTGCTCGGGTCTGCTTGTTGACTAATGTCTCTCAACCCAAACTCAAACAAATCCACAGTGTGCGCGGGGGTCATGCAAGCGGAGCGAATCTCTGGCAAAGAGCCGACAACTCTCTCAGCAGCCACAGCAGGACTGTTTGGACTGTAAACACACCAGCACCATTCTGCCTCATCTATACACGCACTCATCCAGACATGATGCACCAGGCTTTCTTTCCCCTTGACCCGAACCTTGTTGCACACGCACAAGTGCACACACAGCCGGGCCAAGAGCTCTCTCTTGCTCATACACACCACTCATGTATTTTGCATTATCTGGTTGTATGTGCCACCAATCTGTCATTTTTTGCTCACAATCATGCAAGCACTGTCACCGACATACAGTAGATGGGGAAAAAAAACAGGAAAAGAGGGGACTTTGGTGCAACAGAGAGTGCGTGTGTGTGTGTGTGTGTGTGCATCCTTGTGCACCTGTGTGTATGTGTGGATGCAAGCGATTTCGTCAGGGACGTCCCTGTACTTTAGTATGTGGCTCCCACGACAGCCTGGGGTGGCACATCCATCTATGTCTTTTTGCCAAATTTGATTTTAAATATTTATCACACCATACATCTTGGCTGAAACAAATTGCTGGCAAAGTGCTATTGTCTGTGAAACATGTAGTAAGAAGGATGGAGGCTTTAGAGGGGAACATCAATGTTTCATTTGGTAAAATATATGAGTGGGAACTGTATGTGCAACTACAGCACTTTTTCTTTCTTTTTTTTTTTAAACAGGAGCATGATACAGAAGTGAAACTTTTTGTCTTCCAACGAGGTATATGTGGAGGCAAGTGTTTTGGGATTAAACGTTCTTCGCCACACTCTTCTCTTTCTGAAGCCGCAAACTGTATGTGCACATTTGCATTCAAATGGCATCTTTATTACTTACAGAGCCAATAATGTAAATGTGTCCTTGTTGGCACCGCACAGCACTGAAAGAACAGGAGAGTTGTTGAAGGTTTTAAAACGAGCTTCCCGCATAATGAGATTGTTTTTTTTTCCTTCGCTTAAAGAAAGAATATCTTAAGATGTATAAAAAAAAGTAGGCTATGTGCAGCAGTACATCATGAATTATGAGGATAATATCGCTGAAATTATCACGCTAAGTGACTTCAGTGCACATAAAATAGTACATTTTCACATACAAACTATATATACTACACATACTACACAGTACACAGTATCTTTATAGATGTATAGACATGCACATACATATCAACTGGCTGCTGTGTCTAGAAAGTGGATTCACTGAATGTATGTTTATAGAAATTATTTTATGTGAAATGACACATTGAGAGGTATACTGTGGCTACCATTCTTTAAGCAAACGTGTTGATTCAGCATGCTGGCAGGGCTCCAGATCTCCTGCTGTGTGTGCACCGCTGCCTGCATCGCATTTCTTGAAGCCTCTTTTTAGTCCAAGGGAAAGTTTGCCACTTTGCTTGTTCTTTTTTAAACATCATCCTGTGCATCTGTTCCCTCTATTGAGACTGGAGAGTTACCAGCTCAGCGTCACACCACATTCTGTTAACCGTGCAGCAGCTCTTCTAAGTGCCTTGCTCGAGGGCACTCGGACAGAGGCTGTTGAGGGAGAGCAGAGCGATACTCATTCATTTTCACATCTCTCTGTGCAGAGAAACCAATATACTGGACCTGCTGCTGCCAAAACTGTTGAAGTAACACCGGACCAAATTCAGAGTAATGGCGGTTTTCCCAGCAAACAAAAGATGATGTACAGCTTACCTGGGGACAGAAAAGCCACTCCAGCACAGCATTCCTCTGCTGGATGATGTTAAAACAGCAGCAGAGCCAAGTGACTCAAATATTGCTCCACTTTTGTTACATTGCTGTGCTTAAGGGAAGGTGCTGCCACAGATGTGATTTACTACATCGGTTGCCCTCTGAACAAAACGCACACCTGCATTGTATTGTATCATGTGATGCAAAAGTGTAATACTAGAACACAATGCTGCCAATATAAGCAAGGGGACTAAAAATACATATACAGTACAGCGATTTCCGAGGAAAATCATACATATAACTGATGGGTTATATTTTAGTAGAAATGATCCACCCGCTCTGGACCTTTCGAACCACTTGAGGTAAATTATCCAAATCGAATGCTTCTACTTAATCCTTCCAAACTGCACTTGTTTTACAGTGGCACTGAATCATATGAAGAAGAAAACAAACAACATAATACATGCATCGCGTAGGGGAAAAAAATAAAACTGACTGCGTAACATATATACGGTATATATTTGTATGAATTTTCTCTTTTGTATTCTTCATTGCTGAAATTTGATGGATATGAATCTCAATGTATAAAATGAATCATCCCTTTTTTTCTTCAGTTGGCTTTGTGCTGGGCCCCCAGATGACCACATGATGGTGCTCCTGTCTTGTGTAAGACAAAAGATTGCCGTTCACAAAAAGTGGAGAGAAAACAAAGTGCACTGGCAGTGAGCAAAATTCTCCCATTTAGGACTGTATATTATACATGTATATATATATATGTATATATATGTGTGTGTGTTTAGCAAGTTCATATTTAGACATGTATTTCTTATTTGGTGATGTATGATCTTAATGTGAATAGGCCTATAATGAGCCGTAGTTTTATACTCACACTTCACTTTACACATGCAAAGTGATCATAAATACTACTGTCCCCTGTCATAGGCCTCCACACACTGTGACGTTGGGTTATTGGTGCTCTTTTTGCATCAAGATTTTCCTAGATGGCCTGGGGAGCTTGACAACTTACATGGTGCATTGATACTAACTGTGAGGCATGATGCCCGTGTGTCTTCCCTGGCAACAGCAACATCCCACTAGATGGCAGTAGTGCAGCACTGCAGCTGGGAGGAGAAGGCCTCTGTGCCGTTGCCATTGTTTAAGTCAACACCGTTCCCTTTACCAAAGGACTGGCAGAAAAATTGCAGCAGTGATTAATTACCAATTCAATATCAGCACACATTATTATCCGTTTTTCAAAAAGAGGCAGACAAACGTTGCTGTGTGACCAAACAGCGCTCAAAAACAAAAATAAATCAGGAGCTTTAAGTCCATTTGGACATGCATCCCACAAAGCTTCTCAGCACATAAATATGTATTACATCTGCAACTCAATTAGGCACCGTGAAACTGGCCTTTGGGGTACAAACATGTGAACTTGCATAGATTTGCTTTAACCACTCACCCATAGGCCTTTAGCCGTACAGCTTTCACTATCACTGATAATCATCCCATCTGACCGGTATTTGGAGGTTGTGATCTAATACACACTCTTGATCTGCGCGCACCACAGGATTAAAGCTGCTTGCACACACCTGGCCAATGCCATAAAAATGGAATGGTGTGCCGAATAGCTTCATCACAGTCAGCCTGGTGGAGCAGGCATATGCAAATATCCCAGAAATCCAAATGGAGAAATGCAGCTTCATTAAATTTGGCAATAAAATATTTGCAATACCTCATTGGCTTCTAATGGCTATAATGAGTAGTATGACTGAATCCAATCGCCGTGCGTTAGATTTAATTTGTTTGGCATTTCACAGATGGGAATGCATTTAGAACTGTGAGTAGACATGAGAAGTCATTACCAAAACCAGGACATAGACGAAAGCTTGCCTTGTGGTGAGTCCGTGTCACCACAGAGCCACAGAGACCTCCACTCTTTCCAATGGGGATGTTTCCCAGAATGCTTTTATGGAATATGCAGAGGAGGCCTGATCCTCAACCACATACTGGAAATGCCAATGGTTGATTTTACCATATTGCATTTCAACATATTAGGTTACCGGAACTTAATTAATGCAATTCCATTCCCTATAACTATCTGCAGCTGGCTTTTGTCCAAGCCCAGATACGATTGGCCGGCAGACTACAGATGCCAACTAAAACATACACCAGAGGAATAAACAATGAAGCTGCTTGTCAACTGAGAAAAGAGATAAATGCACATAGACAATGCCAGAAAAACGCTGTTTTGCAGACTGCAGAATGTGCATTATATGATTGAAACAGTACACTGAAAATTCGAGGAGAGCAAATCAAATAAAGGAACCGTGAGCTTCGGTCAAACAAGCTGACAAGCAGCAAGAGGGACTGAATGATACTGAAGGTCTCAACAAAGCAGCATACGAGTGCACGAGAATCTAGAAAGCGCAGAAACTGACTCACACCATGAGTCGGATTGCAAACGAAATGCTTTATGTTTTTTTTTAATTCAATAGGCAGCAAAGTGACACATGGGTAAAAAGGATTGCCTCATTCAGGTGCTGTTTGGTTTGCTTTTTTTAGCAAAAGTCAAACATGCCCCTCCATATTTCTGCCAACAAGCTACCAAATGTTGTTTTTACAGCAACAGCTCAGTACACTGGATTAAATGCACTTGTGCATGGAACGTGCATATCTATCTATCTTCAATTTGTCAAACATTCACACAATATGTGTTGCTAATGCTTGTAGCGCGCAGAATAATCAAAAATCAGTTCTAACAGGACTGTGACCGATGAAGACTACATTGTAGGAGCAATGCACAGCGCCGAGCGAATGATTCAATTCTGTCAGGAGAATAAGACTCAATTTGATCACATCCTTCCTTTTCTGGGCGCCACTGCAATCTATTATATATACACAAACTAGCTAATCAATTACAGCCCCCAGCTAATGTAAAGATGCTTTTCATACACAGCCCCCCTCACCGCGCATTGCTAAGATAAATTGACTGTGACCCAAGCATGACCCTGGCTGATGTTCATGAGACCATTAAATTTCCTGCAAAGAGGGTGCAGTGGGGTTCTGTGTTTGGGTATGTGTGGTTGTGTGTTTGTGTGTGAGCGTGTGTGTAAGAGTGAGAGAGACAGAGAGAGAAATACAATGAGAAAAGGGGAGGGGGGTTACAGAAGAAGAAACAGAAATGGAATGATACAAAACACGAGTAACACGTTACTAGCTTATTTTTTCATTTGCTTTAAAATATTGTAGTTGGATACTAGCCTTCTCTTTCTGTAGGCGTCAGCGTTTGGAAATGATAGGGACAGTATTTCAATTTGAGAATTAAACTCTTCATTTGTCAGGTTTTCCAAGCCGCCTGTTCTTGTGCTATTATATGACAGCGAGTGGGATTTTAGTATGACGCTACAGAACCCCTTAGATACAAAATTATGAATCTGTACTTTTCTTTTTCTTCTTTAGATGTGTGATATTTAGTTAGTATGAGAAACATTTGTTCTTTTGCATGTGACAAACAAACTTTTTTCTGGCTGTGCTATTGCATTCACTTTTACTTGGGCAGATCTGACATTCTTTATACACACACACACACAACCACACACACACACACACACGCACACACTCACACATAAACACTTGTAGCTGAGTGGTAATACTAAGGAAAGTTGGTTTACAGTAAATATTGTATATACCTGACAGACAACTGCAGGATTAATGTTTTTTTTCCCATAAGAAATGCATAAAGCTAGTTATTGACCCACTCATGAGTTGGTGTAATGGTACAAGAAATATGCCTATGCATGTAAGGGTTAACACATATATAGCAACAATTGTTATCTTGTACTATATTATTTATTTAGCAGCAAGCACAGCTGATCTGAGGGCAGGAAGCCTATTTTTTATTTTATTTAAAAAATAAATTTTGGGGGGGGGTGTCACAATGCATTGAACAAGAAACCCTCCAGATGCATGATGTTCAGTAAATACTGTTGAGTGTTTTAAAGCCACCACCAAATCTGTGAAGTGAAAAAGAGAAATCACTAATGCACAGTAAACATGCTGTAGATGTGTGTAAAGTATGTTATGTTATATTTGTATTAAGCAAAACACAGGGATTAATATCTTAAAACTGAAAGGGTGAACAGTGACCAATTCCTCTGGTTTTAAGATGAAACTAGATACATATACAGTAAGAAGTTTACTCATTGAGCCAGATGGAAATTTTGTTTAAAAGAAAAAGAACTGAGAGTAATGGTGTGGAGTGTTTTTACTGTAAGCAATGCTCTGCCTACATGTCGAAGCTGTGACATTTGCCATCATATGGAGAGTTAATTCCAGCGTGGTTTTTCTGTGTCACATGCTCCAATATTAATCGCTGATTTCTGCTTGGCTGGACTGTGGGATCTGTATCGAGGCAAATAGCAAAATAGGAGATTGACCGTAATGCGAGTTCACCATGGAGGGTCACCTGATAGAAATGCATGAACATCATCCACATCCATCCATGTGATGGATTGCAAAGAAAAATGGACATAAATTCCTGAAAAATATTGCCAATTCAATGCGGCAATATCAAATAATATCTACAAATAAGACAAATAAGATGGTTTCCGGTAAGTCGCAAATGAAAAGTTGCTAACAATTCCCACCCTAACACTGCTGGACATCCCACCAATTACTATAATGCCATTGGCACTGCGGAGATCAACTGTACAATCGTTAGCTTGTATTAGCCAACAGACAGTGAGTGGAGGATGCCACGGGGGTAATGTGAATCTTTACACATGTTGCAAGCAAAATGAACACCATTATTTTTGTTGCGCTGCATCTAACTATGTGCTGTGCGCTGTGTAGTATGTGTGTGTGTGTGTGTGTGTGTGTCCCTGATCCCTTTAATGGATTA
Organism: Bovichtus variegatus; assembly: GCA_943593645.1. NCBI lineage: Eukaryota > Metazoa > Chordata > Actinopteri > Perciformes > Bovichtidae > Bovichtus > Bovichtus variegatus. The sequence continues at coordinate 4,447,349 of CALSCE010010649.1, forward strand.
CCACAGTGTCCATGGATTCAAGGGTCAGCTCTAGTAGCTCTGGGGTTTGACCTCAGTGTACTGTACTTATCCCGCAGTGTTAAAACGCTTCCACTCAGCTGTGCTTGCTCTCATAGAAGCATTGAGGACGTAGCGAGAGGCCCCGCCACGGCAGTTTGTCATGTTAACATAATCCAGAGTGATGTCTGGTTAATTTGTTTCCCTATTCTAATAACCTTGCATATAAATAGTTACTACCAGCATGTGTGTTTCATGCATTTTCACCTCTTGAGCCTCAGAGGAAATTAGCATTTGAATTTGTAATCATGTCCCTTTTAAAGTTGCATCACACGCAGAGGCTGAAACGAGGAGACAATTAACCTGCACAGCTAAGTGGACAAGAGGATCTGACAAAAATAGCTCAGAGGAAAATGAAGTCAAGTTACATATTTCATGTGCGGTTCTAATCATCCAATCTCAGTAACATGGGTTGTAATGTGATATCATTTTAATACACTGCTGCAATGCACCTCTTTAATTAACGTAATATACCTAACACTTGGGCATTGGTAGAACAAACAACACATTCTTACAGTGTATATTTAAATATATATATATATATATATGTATAGAGAGAGAGAGAGAGAGAGAGAGAGAGAAAGAGAGATAACAAATGATTTCTTTAGTGTGTGAGAGTAAATAACACTGTTGTCGGGTAAAAATCTTCTATTTCTAATTTTGTGAACCTACCAGGAACATATACAGTACTTCCTTGTGCATTCACAAAAACTATTTCATTGTCTGTGAAACATTTTCCAGACAAATTTTAAGCTGTAGTTCTCAGCTGTTTTTCCTATTTTTCCTGCATTATCTTACTGTAAGTGTTCAGCACCGGAGGGAACATCAAAACGTACGTCCTACTTTGGTGATTGTCATGCTTTCTAATAAGTTAAAAGACTACACGCTCCTCCGGGGGCTGAGAACATTTTTCAAAAACCTTAGGCTAATGCAGTCATCCAAAAACACTTTGGATAATGGCAAAATGTATCGTCATGCTGCTAGAATAAGGCTGTTTTTCTCACATAGCTCCACATTAAAAACATGCCTGGTTCTTATGAGGAGTCTGTCACGTTGTACAAAGTAAAGCATCATGAGTCGTGGCGCAGAGGGATAGAAAGCCAGGGTTATTATTAATAAGTGAAGAAGAAAGAACATTATGCTGGCAAGCTGGCTCATGAGCCAGCAAATTGAGCTTGCAAGTACTAAAGCACCACAGAGATAGGTCATTAAGATACCTAGGATAAGAAACACAGTTCTCACTACAAGGATTGTGTAATTCTGAAAGCAGGTTTTCTTGGTTTGCACAGCAGAAGCATTTAGACAGGTTTCTCCATACAGGCGGTGGCTCTATACAGAACCACTGTGGTGTGTGAAGTCTCAAACCAAAGTCTTCAGATTCTAACTCTGCTTACAAAAGCAAATGCTTAAACCACTTCACCTCCAATCTGTGAGATGTATTTTTGTCTGTTGGAGTACAGAACTATTACTGTGAGGACGCACTAATAGTTTTGCAAACATCAGCATGGGACCATTGAGAGGTGGAAGGGGCCCTCGAAATGGTGAAAATTATTCAGCCAAATCCGTTGCCAGCAAAAGCCAGAGCTTCCTTAAAGTGGTACACGAAATCGTTAGTGATAGATCTCCGAATACCATCCAAATGATATATTTTTGACAGCAAAAGAAGCAGGGCCTTTTTCGGTACTCAGATCCATGATAGATACGGTTTCATTCTCCAAGAATATCTAACTGCTTAACTGAAAAACTAGAAAGTGTGTTCTCGTAAAGGATGGTTACCTATCTGTCTGCTGCTCAAGGACATGCTTTTTTTTTGTTGTTGCAAATCTAACATTTTTCTTCATGGATAAATGGCATTTACTTTGAAACGGTCAAAGAAAGAAAGAAAAAAACAACATAATATCAAAAAAATAAATAAACCAGTGTTGGGATTTGCCGTCTATATTTCACCCTCCATCCCTGGAGAAACCGTCAGGGAACTGCTGCGCCGACCCGATGACCGGGAGGACACTGACCTGCCTGGTTCCTTCTGATTTCCTGAGCCAAATCACTGTATCCACACTGCATTCGTTATGGCATTTTCTGTCTACACTTTTGAAGCTTTTGGTTTTTCATTACCATGAAAATAATGGAAACGTTGAGGCTGAATGTTTAAACATAAACAGGAATAACAAGCAGGTGCGTGGCATTGCGTCATGAATAGTAAATATTCAGCATGTGTGTAATTTGGATCCTGAAAAAACAATGAAAAGGGTATGCACACGTGTGCACTTATGCCATGTGTGTATATGTGTGTGTTTCTATAAGCCAGGGCACATTTTTACCTTTGATAGACCAGAGCGTTATCTCCTCTGTTTATAACCCCACAGACACAACAAAAAACATACAAACCATGTATGAATACAAAACACGTTGTTGAGATTCACCAGTGTTACTTTATTAACACAGCAAAACTACTAAAGTGCGGCACCATTAGGGTTGCAACAGAGATAAGAATGTGAAAAAAAAGCAATTTCCGAAAAGCAAGAACTAACTAATCAACAACTCTCTTTTCCAGCCCATCTGATATACAAATTGTGCCTAATGAACCTTGCAAAATCAATTACCTAGGTAATACTTTGCATGCAAGGGAAACCAAACACAGAATGCGTGATGCATACGTAAACAGACATTACTCACTGCAGATTATTTTTGCTCCATTTACATTGCATTAGCACTAGAAACAGCCGACTGACTGGTGCATATTCCTCAATCATCTTTGTTCCATTATAATGCAACTAGGCCAGATACATAAACCATCCCCACCTAAAGAATAGTTAGAGGATACATCACACCAAACACCGCAGCGTGATTAATGTTACAACATGCTGGACAATCAAATAACAACAATGTGTACGTTGGAAAAGCCAGAAGCACAAAATAATACAGCATAAAGTATTTAGGTGACTCCTGAATGATGGATGATGGTACTTCTTTCTGCTGATAAAGTTCTTTTTACATGCCTGTTTAGCACTGACACTTTGGCATGAAATACTTTATCATATATGCCGACGATAACATTCTTAATGTATTGTTTGACCATAATGTATTTTCTGTTCAGGGGACATAAAGAGAGGGCTGCATGAGTCTGTTTTTTTGCGGTGCTTTGAGACTTTGATTAAGCATATATCTAGACTTTATCAGGCTCCTTATAAAAAGCCTTTTCCAGAAGAAAATAGGTTTGTGTAAAACGTTCTGAGGTATGAGCCTAATAATGGAAAGAGGCACAGCACATACTCTGGATATAATTCATCCTTCAGTGCCTGCTCTGTTGCATTTACAACTAAGTGGTATGTGATCAACACTATATCATGCTTGGGAAAAAAAAAAAAAAGTTGTTGAACTGTACATCAAACTTAAAAAAAATAAATAAATAAAAAAAATAAATAAAAAGCTGATCCACAGCTCTTCTGCAAAGTAACCTACTGGAGAATTTTCAGTTTCTGAGCAGTGAGGCACAAATCTAAATCTGGCGTCATGAATTATTAAAGCCCCCTTTATGGAGCTTTCTTCAGAGGAGAATATCCAGCACAGTATAGTACAAGCTTGAGATCAAACGGAGCAGAGAAAAAAGGCCAAATGTAATGCAGAAAGTATTTCCACCAAAGTGTTTGCCGTTGTTCTGCACTTGAACATAGCGGCAACTTCAGTCAGATGAAATATGAAGAAAAACTCCATGATTCTGAGTGGAAATGGAGAGAGAGGGAGAGAGAGAGAGAGAGAGAGAGAGAGAGAGAGAGAGAGAGAGAGAGGGAGAGAGAGAGAGAGAGACTGGCCTCTCTTCACATGGTCAGTGTTGGTCTCTTCCATGGCAACCCTCACTTGAATGCATATACAGAAGAAATGAGAAAACTTGGCGTGTCTTACCAGCTGACAAGGGGAGAACATTTTTCCTCCGCTGAATATCACTAGACAATAAGTAGTTTTGGTTTGGAGGTGAGTGTCAATTGTGGATGAATCACTCCTCTCTGTGTCATCCAACTCTGCATGCCTTTGTGAAATTGCTTTTTGAGCCTGAGCCGCATTTACAAAAACATTTTATCTTAGCCCTAAAACTATTTCTAAATGGCGTTTCAGTTGAGTACATGTGGGGAAGATATATATATATACAAAAGTCTTCTCGTGGGATTTTCATTGATTGGGACAGCGGAGTTTTTGGGTAGCAGGATTGTTTCAAAGCACACGCTACCTCAAAAGGCATCTTTAGTTTCTCACAACAGTGTGCTGGGTTGGGTTGATCTAGGACACGGCACACAGCCTAAAACTAACACAGTATGTTTATCAACTGCCTCCTACTTGCTTCCCATAAAATACTGTGATTAATTAGGCCTTCGTGTCATATACAACTTCATGTGTAATGAATATGAAAGATTTAAAAGATGCTGCTTTTCTTAGCCTGAGGGTAAATGAGGCAAATTTGTGATTTAGCTGTCATTAATATTGCCAGAGCATAAAAGCTCTAACATGTATGATCTGGCTGGAAATATGTTTTTTATGTTTATTGCTATCAACAAAACTAATTAAATCCCAGTAATTAATAGAAAAAAAAAAGCTGTTTAAAAACGCAGTTGTGCGCCATTTTTCTGGCTGACAATGGAGTAGCAAAAGCTATCTCAGGCTATGGTTACAAAGACAATTTGAGTAAAATAGTGTAATTTTCTGCTTTTGCATCTGTCCAAAGAAGTTGTTATCCCACCATTTGTTTTTCACCTAAATAATGATACTGGGTATGAAGCAACATGGACAACCTTTACTATATTCATCAGCCTGTTGATAACTTGGGTAGGTTTGATTGAGCTTTTTCAATGAACAGCTGCCTAACCAAAACAAGTTGTAGGCCAGAAATCAAAACAATGAACTAAAAAACGCTAAAAGTCTGAGGGGAACTACAGAGTCCGGTGACAATTATTAGTGGATTTGTATCTAAAGGCGATCCTTTTCAAACATAGTCACTCGATCCATTGTGAATATGAAAATATTGATGAGAGCAGCTTCAACTTAATCATTTGAATATTGGTATATACATTTCTTATTTTAAAGTGATAATCTGCTGAGTTTGTGAACACTGGAGAAAAGTAGGTTTACAGTATGTGTGATGTTGTGATTTTTCATCTACATAGCAAACTTATACATGATGAGGCCATTGCTAAATATGGCTCAATTACTTGTTGGTGCTTTTAATTGACAAATACTGGTACTTGGTATTCAGTGTATTCTATTTCAACTAAAGTGTTATTGTTATTTGGTCTTCTCCCCTGTATTTCTAGATGAAAACACTGCCAAAAAGGAATACCTAACAACACTCGAGTAACTCCTCTTATAAATAAAATGAAAGGACCCTAAAATAACATCAGACCCAGAACAATTCCAAGTGCCAATCACTCGGCAAATATTCTACACTGCTAAATATAAAAAAAACTTGGAAAAATCAATGTAATTTCTTTTTTTTTTATTATAGTCATTTAATTGTACCCTCTCTCACTTTAATTATTAATCTATTCTCAAATTACCTCTTTGATTTCGTACAGTGAGTTAAAGTTTTGTTAAGTGTACAACTGTTACCCACATTGTGCAGTATTTTATTAACCGTTTACATACCAGTTCTTGATGCGTTATGAAGGATGAATTATTGAGAAATATATTGATAATCACAAAAATGCTCTTATACCTGCATGCAACTTCATTACAGTGTGTTTGCATATGTGCTTAACCATTTATTGATGGTTTATATGAAACTAAATAGTGGTGTTTTAAATAAAGTGTCACCCCGTTAAAGCGGAGTGGGCAGTTTATTTTTGGTGTCGAAATTGGCAAGAAATTCCATAATAACCTTTCAGCATATTGCAATTCAGGTGTTTTTCCCAGGGTAGGCAGTTTTCTAGAAAAAGCAAAAAAAAAAAAAAAAGCCAGAATATGAAAGTACAGCTCTCGTCCCGCAGCTCTCCTTTTCTAAACCCTTCACACTAGACGAGCTCGGACATATGCATGCGCTTCTTACAGTGACCTAGTCATGTATTTCAAACATTTTCACAATCCTGATTGTGATCTTAATGCCGCTATATAGCGGCAATACTGTAGGTCATAACGTTTTTATGAAATACATTTCCATGTTGAGCGCTGTTGAACACAAATTGCCTTATTGCTCAACACATTATCTGTCTTGTAGTTCCCTTATAGCGTCCCCAAAGGTTGTGTTTACTGTAATGTAATGTAACCCACATTTGTATGTACACATTATACAAGGATTTACATTATCATTCAAAATGTATCAGGTCAAATGAAAAAACAGCATATTGCATTAAAAAGCATCTTTTTACTTAAGATATCCTTTTATGCTGTCTGTGTTTTGAATCAAAACTAATCTATCTAAACTACTAAAAAATACCTGAAATGAAACCCAGAAATGTGAAAAACACTCTCACTTGCCTAAACGTTTGTAGGCTGAGGTGGAGCAATAGACACAAAAGGTGTCTTTTCAAAATATATTTATTTAAAAATAAAAATACTAATCTCTATTTTGAATAATCCGCAAACCTCATTGTTAACAGTTTTGACAGGGACTATTTCTTTAGTAGGAGGTGTTTCCAATGAAAAGTGTTCTGGATTATACTGAGTAACATGGACATTGTTTCTGGACAGTGATGTTAATGTTCTCTCTTTTAAATGTACATTTTGGATGCTTTGAGCAGAAATGTAATAATTTTCACCCCCAATGTATTGGGGTGAATGCAACAATCAGAGACGGATATTTTGAATGATTTTGCACACTATTCAGATTATGGTATAGTAATGTATAGTATATTGAACTATTGTTATAGTAATGTGATGTAATGATAACCGTGCATATATTCCACACTCTACGTAGTGCGCTGTATACACTGCAGTGCCATTAACATGATTGAATATCACTAAATTCCTTTTGTTTCACTGCAGTTGAAATTTGGCAGAATATAAGTGAGTGGCAATCTCTTTAACTTGTAATAAGCATCAGAGAAAGACGAAAAGCTCGCTTTTTTCACACAGATAAACTCAGCTCCCGGAGTTGACTCCTTTCTATGGGGAGAAAATGATTTTCCAATGTTTATACTGTTTAAAACCACTATAAATTAGAAAAAAAAGAGAAGCTGATATAATTTTGTTTGAGCAGAATCTCTCCACTTGACTGAATGTGTCTATAAAATTCTCAGAGAAAAGTAGGTTGCTAAAATGGACTTAATTTGGCATGATAGATTGAGTCCATGCTTCAGTGACTGTAATTGAATCTGTGACCTATTTCTTCAGAAGAAAATTGTCTCTTGGGTTATTTGTCACCATACATTTTAATGGAATTCAATAGACTGACGCTGAATTTAAACATTTTCATCCAATTATTAGCATTCTCCTCCGAATCGGCAGGTTGTTTTAAATTCAGTCTGTTATACAGTAATAGTTTAGCTCTAAAAAAAACAGGCTCATGGTCGCCATGATGCAGATTCTTTTAACAATTCAGATTATTTATCACCTATTTCTAAGAGTATAATGGAAATCAGCACAAAACACTGTGCTGAATGACAGGACGCTGTGTTGGGCTGGACTGACATTTATTTTGTGATATTCTGCACTTTAAAACCCACCAGAGATCAGCTGTTAAGACGGAAATCACAACACAAGCCAACCATGTCCAATTTTTCTTGGAGTGAATGTCTCCATTAACAGCCCGGCTATAAATAATAAATACATCTCAGTTTACAGTAATAACCATCACTGAAATAGTTTGACATTTGGTAAAGCATAAAGGGATTTCTGAAAACAGATACGATGACACAAGATCAATATTGCAGTCTTCCACCAATCCACCTTTAAGTCAGATAACAATGTAAATAGAGAATGTACAGAAACGTAGAAGCAGGTGTTACACGGAGCTGCAACGAGTAACCATCATTTCTATTACCCACTATAGTACATTTATCTTATTTTACAACGTGAAATACATTAAAAGCATTGCTGGCAACCAAAGCAATCAAATATACTTTAAAAGTTTCTCATATATGCTTCTTTTCTATATGCAGTGTGTCATATAACATACTGTATAACATCACCACCATCATCATCACATTTGTAGGCTGATCTTCCCCAGAAAAGAAATCCTAAATATGCAAGCTGATACTGCATGTGTTATAGGCGTTGCTGTCCTCCCAGATATCATGGCCTTAATTACCTCATTACCTCAAACTTTACAGGAAGAGCTGCTACCCTTGACATGAGATGCTAACTGGAGGAAACAGGGTCTTGTTAAGCATTCTTATAAAACAATCTGAGAGAAAAGTCTCGTTCTTCAGGAAACGCCTGCAGCCTCTCCAGGGCCAAAACAGTCATCTGCTAAGCATGTTCACAAGTCAAACTAACTCAACTGCTCTACACCCACGCATGCAGCTCTGTGATGGTATACTTTGGCCCTACGATGCTTTGAGCTAAATGCCAATGTCAGCATGCCAACATGGTCTCAATGACAATGCTTACATGCTTATCTTTTGCATGTATAATGTTTACCATGTTTCCCATCCTACGCCCTGATCAGACCTGACATTAACAGGCGTCTTTTGTGATCCGATCACAAGTACAGGTGTGAATGCACCCAAGAAGCAGTGAAGGACGCGTTGAGATAATAGGATTATATCCATTAGGATTCATCTTTGGGGCACGATGAATAACTTTACCAAATGTCATAGCAATTCATCCAAAAGTTAACGAGATATTTCAGTCTTGACCAAAGTAACCGGCAGCCATGCCGTTAAGCGTGTCTAAAATGTCTGACGTGTTGACATTGTCCATGCATTCACCAACTTTATTGCTGAAAAGAAAATATTGCATCTGTGTCTCACAGTTGGAAATGAGAATAAACCAGCATTTCGCAAAATCTGTTCAGGGGCACATGTCGCACCCACAATTGGGAAAACAACGGGAGAGACACTCAGCAGGAGAAATCTCTGAACACAGTCCCACCCTGAAAAAACAACTACACCTTCACTACCTAGTTCCACTGACATCAAATCCACAGGAGGTGTGGCCAGAACAGTACCATACAATTTGATATCTTTCTCAAAGCTCGTCGTTTCCCTCCTGACATACACTGCATTCAATGGCGCGTCCGTTCTTCAGCTCCCAATTCCTTGCTGAGATTCAGCAGTGGTCTGCTGGATGCAAATAGAGATACTGATTATAAAAAACCTCATCTCAACACTTCATTTTTTTAACGTTATTTAAGTTATGAATTTGCAGTCATAACATGTACATTTGTAATTACATGATTTAGTGTGAGTGTGGCCTCTAATGATAAAGTACCTCTGGTGGTAAAATGCAATTTATGGGCACAGCTGATGCCATCAGGTACGTACAGTTATGTGAATTATAAAGTTCAAAACTGAAAAGACCCAGCTGATAAAAAGAACTAATTACTAATTTATGGATCGTTCGGTATCCTCTGCTTGTTCAATTAAGTCAAATTGAGAGTGTTTCCCTCATTCTCTCAAAGTAAACTGCTGTTTATCATTAAAAGTTCAATTGGTTGACTCTCTGTGGAAATGTGATCCATATCACACTAATGAGTTCCTAGATGTATTCATTCTAATTAATGCAACTAATTCCTGTTAATTAATTGTTTCTGAGGTTCGCTCCGTCTGCTGAGTTGAGAAATGTAAAATTGGGTCATTGTAAAAATATAAATTGGTGATAGTGAAATATGGGGCTAGTTTTCCTCCCCAATTTGTTAAGCAAAATGCCTCAGCAGTGTTCCAAGTAGCACTGGAAGCTAATGTTTGCACTGGCGACTATTTTGCATGAAAAAATCATTCAGTTAAATGGTTTATCATATTTACCACTGAGCAATATGTAAATTAGTGAAGAATGCCGGAGGCATCTTGTTTTTGTGCAACCCGAAGTGACACGAGAGGGTGGAGCTAAATACAACCAAACGCTGAACAAGAAACTTTTTAGGCGACCAAAATGTTCCAATTAACTTTAATGAAGTGAAAACACACTGTAAAAGGGTTAAAGCTCTAACAACACCCAAACCAGACAACTGTCAATCACAAGGTAGCCATGCCCTATAGCGTACCCTTACTATTTCACTCGAAAAAGAACATCAAAAATTGAGACCATAAAAACATCAGGAGAATGTTAACTATGGTAATGAATCAAGTGAGAAGTACGATCATTTTCTCATATACTTGTTTACAATCGTATTTTCTTTTGCAACCAGAGGAGTTGCCCCCCTGCTGGCCATTAGACAGAATTCAAGTTTAAGGCACTTAAAGTGGCTTCCCTTTTCAGCAACGTATCTTATCATTTTATGAACCTTTAAGTGTTTCTGCTGCTGTATAAACACTAAGAGTAGGACGCAAACTGCATGAAGTAGAAATAGTCTTCAACCAATTTGAGCTGTTCATCTGTATTCAGCCTTGGCCTTTCAGATGTGTACACTGAGGCTATGTGCAAATATTTGAGGCTGAGATGTGTTAGAAACTGCAAGTCAAAGCATTAATGTTCACTGGCTTGGATTGAAAAATAAAAAAGCATTATAAAGCAAACCAATACTGTCACCCCGCAATAAAAAACTAGCCTGGTGACACTTGGGGGAAGCTGTGGCTCAGGAGGTAGAGGGGTCGTCCACCAGTAGGACGAGGGTCAGTGGCATTTACCTGGTGGGACACGGGAAGTATGTTAACTGCAAGATGTAGCTGTGTTGAAAATCATTTCTAAACTTCCGCATTCACAAGGTACGTATACCCACATTTATTTGCAGTCTGGTGGTGCTGTCCCCCTCAACACCTCTACAAAATGTGGAACATAAATGACATTGTGCATCTTGATTGCTTAGTTGTCGAGCCCTCTCTCAACCATGAGGGTATCCTGTATGGTTTCACTTGATATGCAGGGACGCAGGGTATTTATGAGACTGATACTCTGATGTTTGTTTGTTCTATTTCCAATCGAAAAGTAAATTGAGTAGGCGTGAGATATGCCGCCCGATCTGTGTAGTGCTCAAAAGCAGATTACAAAATGATGACACACTCACATGAATACGTGACAACTGGGGTTTTGGGACTTTTAAGACCTAAAAACGGGGTCGCTTGCGAGAACATACAGCGAAACTCTGTTGCAGACGGTCATTAAATTGTCTTAAATACCATTCCAATTAGTTAGAGAACAATTAACAGTGTTGCAGCGCTCAGAAATACAGTGTGTTCAAAACTGCATTTCCCTGTCTGATGGTATTGTTTAACAAATGCCAGAGCTATTAAATCTGGCACTGCTGTGGAATATTAACTACACTCCTCTGAGATGTTATTGAGCCAGTAGTCTGTCAGACAGACAACAGCAGCTGCCAGCCAAGACCAACATTATGATTATAATGATATTGTATTAAGATCTTTCTCCCGCTCTTTTAAAGGACTGGTCAAATTCATTCCTCATGCGTGTAATTAGAGTCTACAAAAAGTGAAATTTCTCTAACAGAACAAATACAATCGATGTGTTCCAACAAAGTTAGCTTGTAAAAGAGACTTTGAGAGAATATAATTAACTGCTTCTGTGGCATTGTATGTGCTGCTAAACAAGGCCAGTATATTTTCTTACTTAAGCCTTTTCACTGGTGAAATAGTCTAAATAGACATGGCCACAGACTTGAGAACAAACCTAGCAACAGAGAACGAGGAGCTCATTTATCATTTTTCTCTGCACACAAACAGAGGCAGTGCATGTGTCTGTGTGTGTGTGCAGTATATTTAAACAAGGTGAGAGAAGATCTTTTTACTCTCTGCTGATGATGAAAAGCCGATCCATAAAGACTTTTGATGTTTTGTTTTTTTCTCAGCTAGTTCCAGCTGTCACCAGCTGGTGACTGTTAACTGTAAATGTGATGGATAATAATTATTCACCCCCACTGATCAGAGAATATGAATCGGACCCAGTAGGACTTTTGACCTTGCCTCGAGGCACACAACAGTGGCCCAGTTTGAAAAAACCTTTGAAGTAGATGAAACAGCACATCCATAGCTAGCTTTTCTTTATGTACTGTCATTAGATTATTTTACCTTTAACCTCCAGGACTGAAAAGTGAAGCCAATGTGGAAGTGCCTTTAACTTGCATTCTCTCTAATAGCCAGCAGGGGACAACTCCACTGGTTTCAGAAGTCTAATTGTATAGAAGTCTATGAGTAAATGAGCCTACTGCTCACTTGATTTATTACCTCAGGAAATATTTTTCTGGCAAGTTTATGGTCTCAATAAAGCATGATGTTCATTTTGTAAAATGATGGTCCTATTTAGAGTAACATAAGGGATAAAGCAGTATATGCATTAGGGCCGTGGATACATTGTGATTGTCAAGCTACTACCACGTTGTGTTATCCGGTTTGGGTGCTCTCTGTGTAACATTTTGGTCGCCGTAAAATATTTAATATATATTGTATTTTTCAGCATTTGGTTGTACTTCGCTCCACCCTCTCGTATTACTTCTGCTTCCAAAAGATGGCGAATGCCAAAATACCAAACTTGGAGCTTCAAAAACCATAGTCCACAAACCTTTGAGGGACATCACGGTTACTACTTCCACTGCTTATACACAGCCTATGGTTGTGACTCAAAATACAGATGTAGATTTCTAACTATGTGACAAGAAAAAACAAGCAAATGCTAGAGTAGAAACATACGGCAGGGTTCTGGTTCTATAACAAGCTAGTATGTTAAGAGTTGCAGTCCATGTAACATCGTGTGAATTATGATGGACACTTACTTTACACATGAAGAATGTACACATTTATCACCTGAGGTGTACATCCTTCAGGGATCACCATGTATTCTTACGCATCACACCAGGTTTGAAGAGCACAGTGATTTAAATGCCAGCAATTACATTGATCTATGTCTGCTTCAAGGCCTTTTCATGCCCTTTCCTGCCCTACATTCAAGTCTTTTTGATAAAAACTCCGCTTTAGACATTAATCTGTAAAATTGCAGAGTCAAATCATTTGTTAAAGTAATTTATTTTTGTCTCCGACACATAAAAGTACCATATTGACTCCTTTCTCAAATGTGTCAAAACTGGATAGAAGACAGAGCTGCAGATGCAGGGAGAACGGAAACCTTTGTTTCCTCCTCACCATGGTGCACAGCAGTCGTAAGTTTTGTAAAAACTTGCAACAGGGCTGAAATTTAAAGACCTTAACACCGAGCTGAAGAGCATTTTATCACTAATCTCCTCTGGTTGAAAGTTTGAAGTGTGTTGCACGTCTGACCACATTGTCACACCGATGAGAGTCATCACAAATGTGCTATGTTGCAACTATAACCTACATCAAACAGTGATGTCACTGTGTACTTACAACACCCTGAGTACACACTCACTGCAGCACGATAAGAGCTTCCATGGCAGGATGGTGGCAAACAAGATTTCAGCTGCTGTTAAGTTATTATTTAAAGGTTATTTAGCAGTTTAATTACAGTTTATCCTAGTTCCCAATCTCAGAATGTATCAAAAAAGTAGACAAGATGTGAATGTAAAGGAGCAAATTAAAACCCTGTTTATTTGAACACAGCCTTTGGAAACAAATCTACAAAGTGCATTCTTTATATAAACTGTCAGTACACAAGCAAACACATCTTTAATAATGAGTCAGCTAACAAACAACAAAGTGAACAGACTGAATCACCATTGACAGTGACAGAATCAGTAGTTTTTAATCAGTGGAGTTCCCCTCACTGGTAAGGGATGGGGGATGAGCGTGACTTATTCTTGTAATTTGGGGACATGTCCCCGGGTACGTCACAGATTTTCAACAGATGTTTTGGAGGTTTAGACAACAGAATTATTCGATCTTTATTCTGGAAAAAGGAACCTCTGTGCAATAAACACTATTAAAGGGGACCAGGGTCAATAGATAGTAAAATATAATGACTGCACATGTAATCTACTAATTAAAAAATGGGATTTTGTTTATTCATTAGAAATTGCATTTATCCAGTTTATTTCTCAGGGAGAGTGCATATTAATAAACATGATTGTAAATATGCCAGAATTAGCCTGAAGGATAGTTTTTTTTATTTTTTTTTTTTTAAATTTGTAGACCTTGTTCAGGTGTAAAGTTCGCCACATAAAATCAGCCTAAAATCAAGAAACAAGTTTGAAACAACAATCATGCATGTCAATTACAGTAAAAGTAAAACACAGACACAAGCAGAACGCAGACATGGGTAGAAGTAAAAGCAGAACAAACACAAACAGTCAGATATGACAGATATGAGCATCAGAGCAGCATTGCAGGTGTTAAGTTATCTTAGTATTCTGCCTCCATGCTGTTGAAGTTTTTTTTTGATGGCTTTTCGTCACAAAGTTAATATGAGCAGAAGTTCATTATTTTGGGACGACGTAGTTCCTGAATTGACTATTGTGTGTTCCTGAAAGAACTATCGTGGCCACTATTACAGATGGGTTTTTTTCAAGCATCAAATCAACATTTAAAATTGCCAGGAGTTTTTACGGAGTGTATCTAAAGCACACTACAGAGAGCTTAACTGAGCAGAGAAGCAAGAGTGAAATCCCGCCCACAGCTACACAAAACAAACATTCTCCTGCGTTCACTCAAATAAACTAAATTTCAACACAGACATCGTCTTCCACCTCACAACTTCACAAGGAAATGATTGCTCTCCTCTTAATACGAGGCAAATAGCATTAAAACGCAGTCACTAATGAGACAGCCATCCAATCCACGAGGACGGTAGATCGTGTCTCAGTAAGGTGACCTCTGCTTTACTCTGCCGCAGCATACACAGACGGCCTTTGTTCAACAAAGCTTTGCATCTGTGTGAGTACTGTAGTGTTTTAGAAAGCGTAAAAAGTGAAAAATGCTCAGACAATGCAAGCCTATTATTGAGGTCTATGCAGGAGGTGGCACAACAAGGGAGATTTGCTCCACAAGACCTGCAGTTTCCTGTGGCTGTTCAGGCCCAAGATATTCATTTCTTTGAAAGCTTCGGTGGGAACAACAGGACTAATGGGCAGCCATGTAATGCTTTTCTCTCAGAGCATGTAGTGTGTGATTGCATGTTTCATAATCAAAAGAAAAGGGGACAGTTGTCTGTCTATAATCTCCACATTTGTTGCAGTACCAGCAGGCAATTTAAGGGTACAGAAATCACTGTTGCACCACAATATGAATATTTCGAGATGACAGAATAGTCCCCACTGGAGGAAATGGTAAAGACCTTTCTTTTGTGAGATGTCAGCCGTTATTATTGTGGATCGGAGACTCCTTGTAGAACACACTGTGTGAGATAGTCAGTTGATATTTACTGATCTGTGAAGACAAATCCCTGAGTAGTTAGTTCAAATTCAACCATGATGACATAAATGGGTACATTGACAATGTTCTGGTTTTCATGATTATCTTCTCAAAGGAGAAAATATGTAACTGTCTCCTATAACTGAGGTGCAGCCAAGTGAAGAAGATTTAGAGGTTGGGGGATTCTGGCAATAACATTTAAACTGTCAAAATACACACATAACTTAAATACAGTAAGTAAGTTAATTTTTCAGCCTGGGTCTGCTCGACTCCTTTGAATAGTACAAACTGTCAAAACGAAACATCATTTCATTTGCATAGGTTAATTAAAAACAGTGTCTGACTTCTATGTTCTGTGTTGATCCGAATACTAATTAAAAACCACGAGGAATGTACATGCAACTGATAATGTTGACAGCTTTTTCATATGACGTCGAGGATAATTGTTTTTTTTATTTTCAACCTAGGTGTTCTTTTTCCAAGGTGGCGGAGTGTATTTAAATATAGCGAGCCGAGTTTCTTTCTTTCTTTTTTTTTTTTTTAACACTAACTGTGGTTTGCAAACAGAGCTGTTCTTCACCAAGGGTGCCAAAGCCAAACCGTTTTACTATTT
The DNA here is from genome assembly GCA_943593645.1 of Bovichtus variegatus. Classification (NCBI taxonomy): domain Eukaryota; kingdom Metazoa; phylum Chordata; class Actinopteri; order Perciformes; family Bovichtidae; genus Bovichtus; species Bovichtus variegatus. Next base: position 4,463,375 of record CALSCE010010649.1, read on the forward strand.
ATTTTACAGCGAGTATAGCCAGTAATCCTCTGTTGTGACAACATATTATTTTTGAACACAATTGATCGTCATGGTAGCATAATCTAGTGTTTGATGTGTTTGGTTAGCGTGAACAGGGCTATGTAGCATGTCCTCAACATAATTTATCAGTGTGATGCTCTTGTGCTGTGTTGCACGCAAAATGCCCCAAAATTTTCTATTTGAAAAATGATCTACTTAGAAATTACAATTCACCATGTGACACTTATTCCATCACACTGGACGTCATACAACTGAACCCATTTGAGTATTATTTATTTGAAAAATAGCAGAAAGTGGCTTTTTTTTTTGTACAAGAAAATGCATCATTTCTTATATGTATTGGAGCCAATTAGCGTTTCTGCTATAAGTAGGAACCAATGTGTGTTGACGGTGGTGTTCCGCCGGAAGGTAAACAGTTTTTGACCACACACACCACACACACACAAACACACACTCAGACACACACGCCGAGGTAGCACTTTTTCTACCGATGCTGAGTTACTGTGTTTCCGAATGGCGTGCTTGTTTGCTGATAGGAAAGCTTATTCAACTGAAGTGGACGACATTTTAACAGAAAATAAATGGACTGGACGTTCAATTGGAAACCATATATATATATATATATATATATATATATATTATTTATTTTATTTTTTTCAGGTATTTTGTGGCCGTTTAGATAGCAATGCAGTAAAGGTAACACATGTCGCCTTTGCAAAGCAACGTACAATGTTGACAAGTGAGCCATTGAGTTCCACATGTTCCACAGAAACACCTTCTTGGATGAATACAGTTGAGTATTCCACATTTGTATTTGCAGTGACATGTTAATGATTTTGTCTGCAGGTTATGATGAAAACGTAGTACAATAGACACGATCCTTTACAAGGGATCACAGGCCCACATGTCTGGACAATAAACACCTTCCCTTCTACCTCAGCCCTGTGAAAGTGCATGCATAATGTTTAGGTCTTGTCTTTGCTGCTAATTAATTGGAGAGGCAATTATATACTTGCAGCTGTTCGTCCAGATGCCAGTGAACCCTGCTCTGAAGTCATGCTTGCAAATTAAACCTGACAAACACGAAGCATGCTAATCAAGAGTTTGTCTAATAGAGAGAACTGCATCTGGTCTCAGACACGCCTGAGACTCAAAGACTCCATTAAGTAGCAATAATATTTGACAGTATCTGAAATATTTGCCTATTCATCATTAAATCCTGTAATCAGAGAAGTAACATTAGGTGAGGGGGAAATACTAAAGAAGGTTACCATTTAAGATACTGTTAGATATGATAACGGTTCTATATATTTTGTGAAGTACATTATGTGTGTAAAAAGGTGCGGCTTAGAATGACTTGTAGTTTTTGAAGGAAAGCCAAACTGATGTTGGTAAATATTGATTTTTATTATTAACGTTGTCAAACACATGTTGGCTTCAGGTGAAAATTAAGTTATAGCAAGAAACAAAAATGTTTTTGTTTTTTTCTCACCTATATGCAGCAGCACACTAGAAAGAAATAAAAAGCCCATTAAAAAAGGCAACAATAAAGTAAGAACAATTTGGATTCGTAGAGATAGAGTGGTAAAGATTGTATGGACCTAGGCAAACGTAATCGACACTAACACATTAAACTAACTTGTAATGTGTATACAATAGTACTTTCTTTTTTTTTTTTTTTTTTTTTTCTTTTTTACTAAAAAGCAATTTCATCAGTCTCAGTCGGCTGGTAATAGTCTCCCTGCTCATATCCTCCAGTGAAAACTGCAGAGCTCCAAAGCGACCAAACTGCGATGTGCTGCAATGCAGATGGATTTTTCATTGCCCTGCTCGGAGGAGGGCAAAGAGGTAACATTGCCTCCATTCTCGCCAGGGTCTCTCTTGTCTCGGCAGCCTCCAGTCAAAACGCATGATCATCATTCCTTCTCTCTTTATCACCACACTGTACCGCGTCCTCACTGCCTGACAATTTCACATACGCTGAAATTCATGACCTCATCACAATGTAGAAATTGATTTAGCATGCTGCGATTTCCCCCTCGCTTCTGAAGGCTATTCTGATTTTTATTTTTGATGGCAGTGAGAATATGACGTGTTGAATTTGTGCGCTGTTCAATTACATTCGATGTTGTGAAGTCAGCTTTGATGGTGCTCAAAGAAAACAAGCAGCTGGACAATAAACAATGAAATACAGGGATATCATGCAGCCTACAACGTGACTACTGATCTCTATTTCCACTTTAGAAATGTCACAATACATGTATGTCATGTCTTTTTCAAAGTTATAAAAGACACTACAAAGAGCCCATTCTCTCTGTAAAATCTCCAGTCCGTAAAATGTACATTCATATGGGAGGAGCCAGGAGATTATGCACTGCAGTGATCTGGAATAGGGATTGAATTAATCACTGGTTGCCTTAATAAAGCGTCTGTTGTTGTCAAAGATGACAGGTCGAGGCGATGTATTTGATAGGTAGCGTTTGTAAATCCCATTGAAAGGCATCATTAATCTTCTCATCTGGATGCTGTGGGACATAAAATGAAAGAGTGGGAAATTACTTGTCATCCTCACAGCAGTGCACTGGAACATTTTAAATGGGGGTGTAATTGTTTTCCTGATTAGTTCAGCGTGGGTATGTGTCTATTTATTTACATGTTCTGTTAACAAGGACAGTGTTTGTTGTGACCCAGTACCCCCCGCCCCCCCACACCGCCCTCCATACCCAATTGAGGATGAAAAATCCCTTTGAGCTCTGGAAGCAGCCGCAGAACTGCGACTGATGGAGAAAGGAACATTACTGTAGTTAAGTAGACAGTTCAAAGATAATTATTCACCAGAGAAATCAATGGATTATTTTCTTTAAGAACAAACAGATGAGCACATGTGAAATTATGCTACCCTTTAAGGCTCCTGCTGTGAGAGTATCAGAGATGAACGTGCAGTATTAGCATACAGAGAGTCCTTTTTTAGTTTTCTTATTCTAGGATTATTTATATTTTAGGAAATACACAAGTAGCTATTACATAAAGTGGGCTGTTATTACCTCGGACAAGGAGATGTTGTTTGTCTGTCATTGTTTGTCATCTTCACTGAGCTAACATTAGCTAATTAGCACTTAACACAAACTACCGTGTGGGAATGTATGTCGTCATAAACCAAAGCTACCTGACGTGTTATTACAATTTCTCCTGGAGGAGACATGAATGTCTGTGCCATCCAACTGTAGAGACATTTCACTCAAAACTACAAATATCAACCTCATGGTGGCGCTAAAACTCAGAGGATCACCGAAGTCCTTTATGCCTCGCTTCCACTGCACGGTACCGGCATGGCTCGACTTTACTTAACTTGCTTGTTTTTCGTTGGGGTTTCAGGCCACCTGATGAATATAATGCCGACATTCACTTTCTTTCAGCTCTTTATTTTTTTATATCTCCACCAACTCCTCTGACTGATGGACCACTATGTTCTCCAGCTTGTCAATAACTTAGTTGTTCTGCTATTTGGTGGTGTGCATGTAGCGTTCAATCAGGGATTTTTTTTGCTGAAAACTGCTAAAAACTGCTGTAAACTGCAGCTGGAAATGAGAACAGTGGGCTTGAACCAAACCGGTAAGATTTGTGGGCCGTCCAACCAAAAAAACTGAAAGACGCTAAACCGCTCTGTAGAGCTGAGGGGAACTGCAGAGTAAGGTGATAATTCTCTGTGGGGTTCGGCACTATAAGCGACCACTTTTACATTACATGTAGTCATTTGTTTATATAACAAAATAAAAATAGATTAGTGCAGCTTTCAAGAACTGCCAAGGACATTTTGTTTCCTTTGATACTGTGGTGGTAATTCCAAAAAATAATCACCTTCGGGTAAGAAATGAACAAATATAGAAGTTAGAGCTTTGCTGTTATTTAATGAAGAGTTTGAATTGTTACAACAGAGTTAATCGTTTTCAGTTGAAAGGACGGATATCCTGCACCAACGAGTGTTGCAAGAATCCGACCAGGACAGAAACACAAGTCAGTTATACAGTAGAGTTGCATGTGCAGGACAGCAGGTAACACACATTTCTGTCTACCAAATGGGAACAAAGGCACAGAGACTATTATAATAGTCTAATATTATAATTACAACGGTTAACATCCGTCTGCTGATTGCTTGACAACGGTCAAGGTGGTGCCTTACTGTCTGTCACATGCCAGCACGCAGGGACATAAGACATGTGTATAGCAAATGTGAGGAAACACACTGTAAGGCCAAGTAACAACTTTATGGAGACAAAATATAACCAGAAGACTATATGATACATTTCCACAACAGATACGAACTATGCAAATTATTGGGAGTGGCAGTGCATCAAACATGCAATATTCTTCTGAGGTACAGTCACCTTCCCACCCACATCCTCCTAGCAGACACTTCAACAGTGAGTAATAATGCAATGCCACCGTCTTAAAATGAGTATACAATAATATATTTAGAAGCAGCGAGGTCCATCCTCTGCAGAGAATTCTCAACTGTATGGAGAAAATGTGTAGAGTGGGAGTTGTGCATCGGCGCAGTATATTTAGTTTAAATGTCCTTTCCAAACCCATAATTAAACAACCTGCCCTAGTTTTAAAGGTTCAAAAATAACTCTTGAATGAGCAGATGTTTGCATTTTAACAGCAGCTGTCATGGCTGGGTTTCCTTCAGCCTCATAACATGCATACTTGTTGTAATTGAGAGGTAGTTCTGACTGTCAAGTGAAAAAACACATCCGTCATAACAAAATGGCAGGATTTATTGATATGGGTTGTAGAAGTTCCCGGCAACCTGGAAATAATTTGAACTTGGCTGGCTGGCCATCCTTCATCCTACCGTATCTGAACTCGTCTGTCATGGCCATGCTCAGGCTCGCACTGCGGACGGACGAAAAAAAAAGGGAGAGAAAGGTGGTGGAAAGAAAAGACTTGAAGAAAGGAATATTGGCGATTTGATAATATAAAGAGAAATGACATCCTTATTAAAATGACATTATTTACGAATATGTAACATCATCATACACAGTGATTGCTGGGTACACTTGAATATTAGTGACTTCATTAGCGATTTCTTCTAAAATACTAACGCAACAGTCTTTCTTTCATTCATTCCCAAACACACGATCGCTTTGGAAGCGTACCTATTGCACAGTAAACTTTGTGACGGCATGAATGAAATCCAGTTGTGTTTGTCCTGAGCGATGTTTGCTGCAAAGTGTTGGTTACAGATACACACACCACCGGTTCACGATGCAACTAGATCCAAACACGGAAAGCTGATCGTTCAAGTCTCCTGGGAATCTGCTGATGTGCCAAAAAAGGCTCAAGTTCACAAGCAACAAAAAGCCAAGGACGCAAGCCACCTGCTGCTGCTCAAACAAAACAACAGCCAGCCACTGCAGGTCACACAGCTACTAGTCAGAAGCACTGCTGGGCAGCCAGCGCAACATTAGCATTGATCCAGACAAAGCCAGCCCCACACGCCATCAATAATTGATGGTGAGTCATAATCACAAGGTTTTCATTAAACGAATTGCTGGTCATTGGTCTTTTCAGGGGCACCCAGCTGTGTTGTAGGAGAAAGTCAACCCGGGGCTTTGTTTGATCCATCTATTTGTGCTTGACATCACTGGTTTTAGTTTCTTTTATTAACATTCCCATTAGGAAGCGTGCAATGCTGTTTAAAACCCAACTTGTGTCGAAAATGGCGCGCTTTTGTCCGTCTGCACAACAGAAACGCAGCCAAACTACTGGAGATCATTTGCGTGGATCATTTGGAGTTGGAGCGCTCACTTGGAATATCAGAGTTGGACATTGTCGCCCCTACCCGATGTTAGATTTACTCTCTCCGCTGCTGTCATAACAGAGCTTTACATAATGTGTGCTATTTCGGTCTGCAGCGATGGGGAAACGTGATCCTAAATATCAATGCCCCATTCACTTTACAGTCCCTCAGCTGCTCAGAACGCAGCGTGATGAGGGCGCACAGACTTAGAGTCAGCTTAGCAAAGTCAGAAATCATCTATCACCCAGGGGCAGGAAATAAATATGACAAGACAGCTGATATGTGTGACTGAGTAAGTATGGACCCCGGATCTTAAAGAAGTATGTCTCCTCTCAACAATAATAGCCCATCATTCCTAGAACTAGACCGACTTTTTACAACAAACAAGTTATGGACGGTCACAGGAAAAGCATGATTTGTATTTCTGTCGTCGGGCGCCCCTGCTGTCTAAAAGTTTATTTTACACAATATGTATGAAAAATAAATCCCACTATCATTGAAACGCAAACAGCTAGATGTAGAGACTAAATTAATGTATAGGCAGCTTCAGCAAGCCTCTGGTCGGGTCAATTGCTGTAACTCAACATTCATTCACGACAGAAACATTTATATCTGTAGTTTAAGTGCTGTTACTGTATATCTGTAAGTTAGAAACTGGGGGCAATCACAACTGATTTTGGATGTGCAGCACTTTTCTTCTGCTGTCTGAAGTTTAGATGACTGCGGAATTAAACACACATCCTTTGAATCTCTAGGTGTTGAGTTGAAAAAAATGAACAGGAACAACCTTTGCCTAATATACTAGGTGTCGCCAGCTAGAGGACGAGATTGTATCATGGCCGCAGGATCATGCAATATAAGCACCTCGTTTGTATGCGTTGACATACTTTTCTGTTAGAACGACACACACACACACACACACACACACACACACACGGAGATGTTGTGACCTCATTCTCTGCTCAGATTGACATGACTCCACTATATCTTTTCACAGCAAATAGTTGTTAACTGCTATATTAACACTCCAACTATCTTATTGAGAACAAACAGCTGAGAGCACTCTGTCAAAATGTCCTGAACAGCATTACATGCTTCATCTTATAATTATGAAGTAGCTTAGACTGGGCAGTGTAACAACGACATCGGCGTATAGGATTGGAGTCAGGAAGTCCTTCAAACTGTTGCTGCCATTTGGCGTGTTAATGTGCAAAGTTGTTAGCATCATGCCTACATTATTACCCTGCTGTGTTCAGGAGGGCTTTGTCTGCACAACCGAACTCCGTCTTGCTGCACAAACGGACGAAACACAAGCTGGCACCCTGTTGCGTGTATTAGAGCTCATATATTTGTGGCTGGCACAGTGTCAGTTTTACATAGAAGTGAATGAGAGAAGGAAGTTGCACCTGCCCCTTTGTTCTCTTCCCTGAGGGGGATCTTTGTGTTTGTCCCAAAGCACTGTGGAGTACAGTGACAAAAAAAATCAGTCTATAAACCACACAGCTTCTGACAATGACTGAGGAGTTTAGTCCACATCTCATTCACAGTTACAGTTATATGTATGCTAAATGAGGGGAATTACACAGCCGGTTGAGCTATAGAGAAGTAATTTTAACAGAACGATGTCAGGCTCTATTCTTTCTCTTTTTTATGTTACCTTCTTTTTTTTTTTTTATACAAACACACACTTACACATACATGGACGCGCACACACACACACATACACACACACACACACACAGACACACACACACACACATACAAAAGAGAGGAATTAGGCATTCTGCCAAGCACATTACCATCATTTATGTTTTTTTTTTTTTTTTTTTTTTTACAAAGCCATCTCCTGATTTAAAGGGGCAAAAAAACGGAAAAAATAAATCAATTAAAGTAAATTGGATACAGTATAATGGATAAAGCGGGCATGTTGTTAAAATGCAAACGGCATCTCCAACACCCTAACCCTGAAAGAAAAAAAGAAAACATCTTCTCCTCTGCTGCTTCGACCCCGTCCTGAGAGATTGGACCTGCAGAATAAAGAAGGCATCTGTACTCTTCCAGGTCAGTCATGCCCTGTTTGGGAAGGTTGGAATTTGAGATCCAAGGATAAACATCAGCTCCCCAGAGAGGATGGTTACTCGTGTTTGAATGCTGCTCGGGGAAAATGAATCTCTCCACAAGCAAAACAACCATGAAGAACACTTTCATAGGCTCTTTTGGGAAAGTTAATTCTCAACCTGCGGCTTAATGCAGCAACTGTGTTCAGCTCATCCTCAGCCGGTTGTTTAACACACATGAAAGATATACCATTGTGGAGAAAATGAAAAGAAATGACAATGCAAATGAAAACAGAAAAGTGTTAAATTTTTCAGAGAAAACGGCATTTTGCTTTTGCTGCCAGAAATCACCGGAGATAAACTTGAAAAAGCAATTTCTCTGAGAATATCTAAAATACTATGTGCTGTATGCAGCATTTTCTATTCATTTTGAGCTATTCTTTTTTTTTCCCTGCGGGGAGAATAATATCTCCGCGGGCAGAACCAAGAGTAAACAGCTGTGTCTTTGTATTATGAGTGGTTACAGGTAATCAACAATGCATCCACTTACCCAATACTCTTCACAGAGGGGATTGTTTTCAGCTGCACTCAATGATTGAAAGCATTAGTGATGAATGGCAAACTGTTTAGATGGTTCACAGACTTTCACTGTGACCACAACCACGATGTGATCGTAGAAAAAAAAAAACAACTCCCGTTTTAGTATCTATTTATTCCTCACAATGCAGTCAAGCAGGTTTGGAAATCGCGTGAACGCAGAAGGATGTTGCTTGTATTAGCATTTGCAGTGTTCGGGCTAATATAGTCGTAGGCAGCGCAAACAGAAGAAGACGTGTTTTTGGTGAACTCCTGAGGCCTGGGCTACGGAGCAGGATTTGGGCTTAGCGAGGTGACTTCAGTCCTAGATAGATCGCCATGGTAACTTATGCTGCTCGCCTGACCTGCTCCGGAGCAGATCGAGATAAGAAATCAATTTGTGTAAAAGCACAGTAAGATAAAATAAAGAAGTTATAGGATATATACTCAGCATCACTGCCCCCTATAGGGCGTGCATCTGACTACAACTAGCTGTGTGTGTGTGTGTGTGTGTGTGTGTGTGTGTGTGTGTGTACTCCGTTAAATGAATGTGTTGCTTAGATGTAACCTGTTCTTATGGCGTGTATGACAATATTTTTGTCTTGTTTTTCAAATAATTTATTTTCCCTTTATGTGTCAGCGTCTTGTGACGCGTGTTGCCGTGTGACACGTCGGAGTTGTGTGCTCACAGTCACAGACTGTATGCTCTGGGTGATTATCAATATACGATCGCAATTCTGCTTAACGCTTTGAATTATGTTTTTTATAATACTTTTTATTTGCAGTTCAAATTTCCGGGTTGCAGCTGAAAGAATGTGACTAAAGTCTTATCACACATAATTCATAATTCCCCCAAGAGTATCTCATATTCTATTACAATACATTTAATACTACACCTCCATTTAATGGAATACACAAATGTAATTACGCTCAGATCTACTCGTGGTTGGGCGGTGATATCATATATTTATTAACTAGCCAGCTGTAAGTCCTGTATTTGCCAGTTTTAACTGTGTTACTTTTAGCCTGGATTATGTGTTAAACTTCTTGTTGTTTTTGTCTAATATAGTAGTTTACTCTTCATTTGTGAAATATGGCGCTCCGCCAACGGCACGCGTGTCCCTGTTGCCCTACCGAGTCGATAACGACCTTCGTAGGAGCGCCCGGCGGGATCGCGGTTGTCGGGGTTAGTTGAGCCAGATAACACAAAGATATCCTGGGTATGTTGAACTCGCTTCAGGCTTCAGGTGTGTGTTTGCTGTGTCTGGAGAACAGAATGTGTTTTAGACTTACTTTCTATTAGTTTTAGAGGATACACCTTTTTCGAGATCGTTTTACTCCAGTCGTTATCTCCGCTCCCCCCTTCACACACCTCTTTTCAAACAAACGTTATCAGACCAGAGGCCACCAAACCAAATCAAACGGACAAAGCTCAGCTGTTGTGACTTGGTAACATTTCTTGTTCAAAATAGCTTCTTTCTAGTCAATCACACACTAATATGTACTTTTGAGGAGAAGATTAATGCACAGGGTAAATCATTCTGCATTTTATATATCACCAAATGTTGTTTTTCTGGGGAAAATCTTAATATTTCTTACTGCTAATGAGCAATTTGGCATGGAGACAATGCTTTATTGTTACTGTTAGTCCGCCGAGATGCTGCACGGTGATATGGCTCTGGCTCTATGGTGAACCAGGTCAACCAGAAGTGCGGCACAAAAATGAGACTTTATGAGTGTTAATGAGAGTTTTTGTGCTCCTCAGAACCTTGAATACTTACAAAAAAACGGTGTTATGCCTTCCAAATTACAGGTCGTCAATGAGATGGTAAATAATAGCAGAAGAAGTTGTAGCAATGTTGCTGATAATCAGCTCTCAAGTTTATCTCTCAAAGGCGCAGATGGTGCGATGTGAAAAAAATGAATAAATTAATGTGTCCAAATGCAGCAAGAAAATAAGCATTTTAATTCTTGTATTCCTTCTCATTCATCGGGGACTGAAGATGAAAATCTACTTTCTAGTTTTTAATCTGTCACTGCAGTAAATAAGGTTGGATTTTTTCAAATTTATTATGAAGATTTCCTCGGATTCTCGTGTGCAATTAATGCAGCTGTAGAATAGAGTTATGTCTTTATTTTTTTTAATTGAATGTTCACCAACAGTTGTGTCTTCATTTTCGGAAATGTCCCATCACGGACCACATTCCCCGTGAAAAACAAAGATCCTTGTCTATTTAGAAAAAACCCCGACAACTTTAGTTCCTGTAGTCTTGTGCTCTTACACGCACAGACACATACTGAGTTACACAAAAAAGAGTGCTCTCACCACTGCCTCTTTGTCTCAGCGTACGGAGCTCAGTCATGAAAGCGAGCTCGTCTTGTTTGGCTTCACTAACAACTGCCATCAAGACAGCGAAGAAAACAGACTGTGGCAGATAAACGTCCATTGAATTCTAATTCCCTATCATGTCATGCATGTACAATGCATTACACTGTTGCATGGCAGGTGAAAGATGGCCTAGCAAAACGAAAAAATATTATAAAAACAGCCATTTTGTCCCTCCGTGTGCTAGTTTGGGACTAATTACTCCCTAATAGATGCTACAAGGAAAGTGAATGTGCCAAAAGAACTAATTTGATTGTAAGCACGCCAATTATAACGTAATTACCCAGCTTACCTTGCCTGAATTAAAGCACAGTGGGTTTGCAGTGAGTGAACTGATCATGCTTAGCAGGGTTTTAGTCAAAGCAAGTGTTTATTAACACAAATGAGCTGAAGGCCATTTTTATATAAGTTATATATCTATAAGGGCTTTGCTGTTTTGCAGCTCTGCAGCTCATATGAACTTGTTTTTCCACTCTACACAGCACCTAATAAAATATGCCCTACTGATGTTTCAGCCCCATGAATGTTTGGGTTAAACTTTGTCACACTTTAAGCCGGCATTAACTGTTTTTTTTTTTTTTTGGCTACATGGGAGCAATGCAACAATGATATGGCAAACTTGTTGGCATACGATTGCTTGTTTACACATCCAGCGGCTCCCGAGCAGCATTCATACTAATTTGGTGTCTGTCTCTGGTTGTGTCTGTGGCCGCCTGATGCATGTACGTGCAATACTCACCATCCTTTTATCTCTCAACCACCTCTTGAAGATGGCACGTGGCTCTTCACGACCTTTTCCTAAACCTAACCAAGTAGTTTTGTTTTCTTAACCTAACCAAGTTAATTCCTGTGAAGACGGAAACTTTATTCGGAAAAGATTGTGCATGTGACGAGCAAAACTTGACCCATGTGGCAGGACATTAGTAGGAGTATGTGCGGGAAAATGAAGAATGACTCTTTGTAAAATATCATACGAACCGTCGATAAGGGAAACCATTTTAGAATAGGACAGAAAAGAAATGGCAGAATTAATAGCAGGATACAAGTAAAAGCAACAACAAAAGTTACATCCCAAAGATATAAGCACGACTGGCATCATCATTCAGCTTCAGTAATTCAGCAGGTGTCCCTCTTCTTTTCCCAGCATCCCTCTTAAGTTGTTTGTCGGTCTGACCAGTCAGCAGGACGGCCTGCAGCAGTGTCTCAGAGCTGGCTCCAGTGTTACGCTGGATAAGAATCAGAGATGACAGGCCGGACAAGTAGCAGGCAGATGGTTCCTAACATGGCATCAGTTACAGGTCTTACAGGGAAAACCTTTTATCCTTTTGTTTGCACTCTGCCCGGCGCTCGCAGAGATCACATCATTAGAATCCCATTCTTCACAGCCGCCATTAGTCCACTGCATTGCTCTCTGCGGGTCCCTCTTCTTCTTCTGATGCTTTGTTTTGCGGTACACTATTTAACAGATCTCATCCTTATGCGTTGGTCAAGTGGTTAACACCAGTGCTTTATGCGAACATACTGTTCGTAAAAAAACTAATAAACCATTCTGGTTATCGCTCTATATCTGTAAAAAAAAACAGATGTTTAAGTATGTTGTTAAACAAAAAAAACAAAAAGTAATCCATGTGTTTGCTTTCATTTTTGAGATGTCAATCATGTTCCCAGAACCGTAGATTACTGTTTAAAAGGGAGACTCACAATGATAAATACTGAGTCCACAATATTTGGTCTATGGAAAGATAAAAATCACAGAGTTTGTTTTTTAAAAAGCAGGGAGACAACAGAGAGAGAGCAAACCTGTTCATCACACTGAACTGAGCTGCTGGTGCACAAGCAGCTGCCTAAACGCTTTTAAAAATACCCCAAGAGTGCAGCTGCAGCCTGGAGCTTAGACTGTTTCTCATCAGGGTCACAACGAATCCACTACTTTTGCTCACTCTAAACGTGGCGAGAAGCGCATCAATTCATCGTTGTCATTTAAAGGGGACTTCGCGTTATCACCGCTCCTCAGCACATAAATGGCCATCTTGACCAATGCTGCATACTATACAATATGTAGATACAGTAAATCGCAGAATTACACCATTCACGGTACAATGTAATCCATCAGAAACGAGCCCTTCTACGTTGTGATTGGCTGAGCCAGGTGGAGCCAGTGTTTGCTGGAGTCCACTCCGTAAAAGATTCCCACTCCAATTAACGCAGTGAAAAATGAATGAAGTGGTTGCATTTTTGACGCACCGCTAAGGCTGGTCTGATTTCACCCTCAAGACAAGTAAGGTGTACAGCCACATTTATCTGCATGTATTTGTGAAATAGGCAGAGCTAGAGGCCTAATGACATAGTGGCTACTATCAGCGTAGTAGCTGGCAAGCGAATGGAACAACACGCTACCAAGCAAGCACACAGAAGCTCTCTGAGCTCGTTTCTATTATGTCTGTACTATGCAACTTTAATGGCTCGTGTGAACCGTCGGTTAGCAAACTACATTATACAGTTAGCAAGCTCAGCGGCTCAGTCACTGAGGACAATAAGTTCACACAGTTTATACAAAAGATTCATATTTTTTACCATATACTCCTCTCATAACTGTCTGCGAGCCATGCCTCTATTGCGAGGCCGTTTATACAATTCACAGATAGTCGGACAACGCTAATAAGATACGATAGCGTCCTCTCCCGCACCTCCATGTCCTCCGAGGTTTAGCACTGTCAACGTGGCTTTTTATTGGTCAACGGTGCAATTTCACGTGTGGAAGTATAGCAAAAGTGTCCAATGTTCCAAGTGTTCCGCTATGTCCACCCTTTGTAACTAATTTGACTTTTGTGGACATGAGAGGTTGCTGGTCAGAAAGAAGTTAAGGTTTGCTGTTGGGTTTTTTCTTCTGGTGAGGACGGTCTTGTCTGCTCACAGTCGGGAGTTAAATGTCCTAAACTCAAGAAGCATGGCTGTCATACCCCCTTCTTACATCTTGCATTATGGGTTTTCTTAGATGAAAGTCACGCTCTTGGTTGGATGGACATGAGAATGGAACTGCTGCTCATTACATCTATGCAGGCTAAAGTGGTTTAAAGTGACCTGCAGACTTTACCATTGTTAAAACCGTACTGATTCTCGGGCAGAGCAAGTGTTTATAATCTGTGGTCCAGCTGGGGCATTGCATCAGTGATTTTTTTTTTGTAGTAAATGGAAATCTACAACATAGAATCAGTAAAAAAAGATATGGGTGTCAAACTGTGATCGAGCACTCTCTTCCCTGGCTTTCCTCTCCAAATGTGAGAAACAGTTACACGGAAATGGGAACCATATTGTCTGGCTGAACCCTAAAAGCGAGCAGTGCGTGATCAACTGAGAACCACAGAAATGTTTTACAGCAGTCCTCAAACACATGGATTCTTCTAGATACCATCTGATCAGGTTTCTAAATAACAGTATAGTGAGCTGACTCTTTGCAATCATTTAAATCAGAATATTGATGATATATTTGCATAATTCTTTGTTAACCAAATGTTAATTAGAGAAAATCATTGAGCAGGATTTCATAGAAATGAAACAATGGAACCTTTCTGACAAAATGTACCCAATCCAGCCGAACTGCTTTTCAGTACCCTGCTTCAGAATGGAAATAGGAGTAAAAGTGGCTGGTTGTGTCTTAGTCACAAGAGGTAGAGATACAAAAAATGGTCCTGGGTAATTATGCTGAGAGAAAAAAATCAGCAGCTGCTGCTTTATGAACGTCTGCAGTGAAAAATACAAACAACTTTTTCTCGTTTCTACAGTAATTCTGTAAATCCTCTTTCCAGTAAACAACTGCCTTTTCCGTTGCCTCATTAGGAATTGTAGATGATGTCAACAACTAGAAACACTAACTTTGAACTGAACTTTATTTAATTTTTAAATAACATGAAAATATGAAAAATAACGTTCGACCCTTTTGTACTAAAGCTGAATTCATGAAAACCTTGTCTTGACCAAACTTAAGTCATCAAAAAGAAAAGTATACTTTAACTCAGGGGTCCCCAACCACCGGCCCGCGGACCAGAACCGGGCCGTGGATCATTTGGCACCGGGCCGCAAAGAAAGAATAAAAAATGTTTTTGTGTTGGTAATATTTATTGTAAACATTTTTATGTGTTATATTATATATATTACAATGTAATAATAATATAAATAAAGTGCATAATATAAAATGTAATAATTACATTTAAATTATATATGTAATAATTAAATTATATGTTTTGCACTTTATTGTGTGTTTTATTATGCCTGCCCCCCCCCAATCCGTAGAAAAATGGTCCTGCCTGAAACCGGTCCGTGGTGTAAAAAGGTTGCGCTGCTTTAACTAACATAAAGCATACATACCCTGTATTCTGGAGGCTGGTAGCTAGTGCTAGCTAACTGCTGGTATATCCTGGAGGCGTTATTATGAATCCCATTGCTTTTTCTTGGCAAGACTCGGCATACTTAGCATTCAAAAGCTAGTATTGAGCAGGCACCCATGCTCGCACAAGGTACCGGTAACCCACTTAGTTTCGATATGTCCTATGCCCTGACCAATAGACTATATTGACCCTAATCACTCGAGGTCAACATCTAACCTCCCCCACTACACAGGGCGCGAAAGAAGAAAAGCAGTGGGAATCAAAATGATGCTTCCTGGAGACTGCCTTTAGCTGTGTGTTCAGATTTTATTATATGGCAATATGAATAGGTTAAGTGAACACTTAGTTGTTAAACTGCAAATGTCACCTTTTAATGTGAAATGTTAAAACATAGCCGTAACATAGAAATGTCATATCATCATTGAGATGTGAGACAGTGGATGATTAGTTTAAAAAAAAAAAAAAGAGGAAGCTCGACTTTAGCTGCAGAAACTGCCCCGATCCTCGTTGAGGAAGTTTACGTTTTGGAGCCAAAAAAAAAAAAGAACAGCAAAAGGAAATGGAAAGACAGAAATCAGCTGCTGGTAAGTTACTGTAAACACCCTTTGAAATGAGTATCCAGAGAAACATAGAGGAAAAGACTTCACAGGTTAACTACAAAAACAAATTAAATCAGTGCTTCTTATTAATAATTCAACAGTTAAATGCTTTGTTTCATTTCAAATTGAATGATCTTCAACATCATTACTTGGAAAAGTCTTTCCAGTTGTGAAATAATATATTTTTGAACACTGTTTACACCTCCACTCTGTGTGCTACAAGCTCTGTTCAAATACAACAGAGAGGTTCAAATGGTCTCAAACCTTCGCTTTCAGGCTACTGGTGTCAAACAATGACAGGCCATGCTGCCACTTTCCAAATCTTGTAAATGGCTTTGGAGTGAAAAAAAAAGATGCTGTCTGGCACCACCTAAACAAGCCACATGGCAATATCATGAATGGAGCAGAGCAGACATTTCTCTAATTGGCATGCTGTTGTATAAGAAATAATTGGCTCATTTTAGTCATTTGAGTGATGACTGGAAAATGTGCCCTTAAAGAGTATCCATTCTGTTCTTAGGGGACTAATCTGGGAAGCATTCATATTTATTGTCTGTGCTCAGATAGACATGGATTTCCTTGTCTCACGTGTCAAGGGTATGAAAGGAAGGGATGATTAATGATGCAAGTTTCTTTTTTAAGTGCCATTATGGGGCGTCATTCACCACAGCTATAACCTCGAGCACCGCAGATCTTTATTCAGTCCAAGCTGCCTGTGTTAAAAAGACTAAATTCAATCACTCTCTCCTCAGCAGTGAAGGAGGCAGGCTGGAAACAACATGGCTGCGTGTTGTGAAAGCAGGCGAAGTGCAGCAGCAATGTGGAAATCTGGTGGGGGTTTTTCTGAAGCGTTTCAACGTATGAAGAAATATGGAGACAAAATGCTTTTTTTATGTCGCTACCAGTGGATTCATCGGTTCTCATTTTTCCTATTTGTAATGAGGATTTATAATGAGCCATTGTGTGATTGTGATTTGGACGTATTTGGAAGATTTCAGATGTGAAACAACCCTTGCTTTGCTTTGAGGATATGAAGCGTTCTCTTTAACTCCTATCACGCACGGTTTCCTTGTATCAACTCGCCCTACAGCACTTTCTCACACAGTAAAGGATGGAAGAAATGATGAGTTCTCCCATACATTTGCTCTGCTACTGTAAATAAACCCAATTACTAATTGTCAGACTTGTATCTCCACACAGGCACTTGTTCTACAAATGACCGTGCATTCATTTGCAACTGTTTGGATTGGCGATCATGTTTTTGGGAAAATGTTCTTGAGGTAATACAATTACGAATGTAAAATAGATTGTAATGCCCTGTGAATCAAATGAGTTCTCTTGCAGGGCAACACAATAGCAAAACTCTGTATACAGTACATGTTGAAACCTACTTTTGTCTTGGGCAGGGTCATCGCTTCAATGTTGTGCCACTTCCAAAAGCAGCAGAAGAGATTTTGTTGCAGGTGCAAAAAAACGTGCCATGTGGCTGAAACAGTGTGAACAGGCTGTACTCTGTCTCTGTGTAGGACAGAATTAACCAGACACTGGTTTGTTGGAGCTCTGATCCCAGTTGAGATATACCGTATAGTCTCTGTGCTTGGCATTAAACGTCAATAAATGCCTTTTGTGGTTATGCCGTTCAACAGACTGAAGATAAAGTGCAATTCTATGCCACACAATTACTGTTGTGCTTGAAACAAAAGACAAAGGGCAGATTAATAAACTACTATAGTAGTGCTGTTTGCGTCAAGGTTTATTAATATGCCCTTTATCTTTGGCAGTGTTTGCATTTATTTATTTGGGATGACAATCAACCTGCTGTTATTTATTCACACTAAATTACTTTTGTGGGTCTCTTAAAGCAACATGTAGACCTGTAGCTATTGCTTTAAAAAACAAAAACAAAGCAAAGAGGTGAACAAAGGTGAAGTGAAGATGTTGCAACATCCACAGCACTTTATTTTATTTTTATTAATTATTCAAAATATCTAATGGATCATGTATAGTTTGGGGAGGTTCCCAAACAATCGGTTGGTAAGAAGAAAGATATCTTGGGATGGTGGAAGAAGTACTCAGGTAAAAGTATTAATACTATAGTGTAGAAATACTCTGTTACAAGTAAAAGTCCAGCCTTCAAAATCTTACTTAAAAAAACAAAGGTATGAGCATCCAAATGTACTTAAAGTACCAAAAGTAAAAGTATACTGTATACAGTATATTATGTGGAATGGAGAGTTTTAGAATTTTGTATTACATATTATTGTTTTACAATTATCCATCCATTCATTTGCACATTGTTTTAATGTTGCAGTTCTTTCTATATATACTGCTGGGTACCAACGGGATATCTTTATCCATAATAATGCATCATAATGTATTTGTTGATTATATTTTGGGTGATTAATATGAATCTGAAAAAAAGAACAGTATTTGATTCGCCGTAGAAGTAAAAAGAAGCACAACGTATCTCAAAATTGTACTGAAGTACAGAGCTTGAGTAGATGTACTTAGTTACTTTCCAACACTGCTGCCCAGAATAAATCAGTGCCGATATTCATGTTCTGCAGAGGATAATTCTGCTGCTTTTTCTTTTGTGCCTACTCTGTCCTTTAGAACCAGGTCAGGTCAACATTCCCCTGTGGTTAACGCAAAGAAAATAAATAATAGTTGTGGATATTCACATGGGGTTTAGTGACTTTTCCTTTAGCACCACTATGAGGCCAAATATTCCCCAGAAATAGCTAAACCTAATGGGCAGATTGCTTTGATAATTTTCTAAATGTAATGTATAGCAGACTCTTGGTTTGCCACTTAATAATAATCCCAGAATGCTTGCAGAACATGTATTTCATCTTATCCTACAGGATATGCTAATGATGTGAATAAACCCCAGGCAAAGTACGGCCGTCAACTATCTAATTATTTTGTAGTTACTGTGTTATGCCATCTAATGGTGGGGTTGCTGCAGCTTTACACTTGTCTAACAGTTAAAGAGCATCAACTCTGGTCATAAAATCTTAACAAACATGGTCTGTGTTGCCAGGCAACAGACAATTGTATCAATGGATTTAAACATACCCAGCAACACTATTATAAATGAAGGGACTTGTTTGGCATGACATCAGCTCAGCCACGACGGTTCCCAGTGCTATATCCTTATAAGTGCTATAAGTTCTTTCCTTAAGCAGAGCAGGCAGAGCAAAATGTATTGCAAATAGGATGTTATGTACCGTAGTGCGCTCATCTCTCTGTTTACACCTCAGGCAACACAACATTTGCTTTATGTGCGACTGCAGAAAAAATCTTCACTCGCTGAGGTTTTGCAATCCGATACACTTTAATAGATGTACTCGGTAACATAAACACAAACAACGACGTTTAATGGGAAGAGGTGGAGTCAACTCAGTGACCTATGTGGAAAAATGCTTTTGTCCTCTGAAGGGATGTGTTATGCTTTCGTTACGTGCTCCCCTTCCCGTCTTCACGCGTCCCAATAAATCTGATTTGACCAGCTGTTATTGTAACAGAGACTCGAGACAGAGTCAGGACCTCTTGAAGATGATTTGTACGGGCATTTCCGACCACCAGACGTTATTTAACAATCGAAATAACACACTGATACCACTTCAGATTAAAGATTAAGTGAAAGTTCGAGTTCAATCAGCATTTTCATGCAGTTGAGCCTTCATTTGGGTTTCCTACGTTAAAGTTCGGACCAAGAGGCTTGAAACATGTTGGTGTGACGTTAAGCACTGTGCAGTTTAACAAGGATGCAGAATATCAGCGAGGGCAGAGATGGTGGAATTAATCCATCCAAAAGATATTTCTCGTGTAAACAAAAAGTCCCATAATTAGTTTTTCTGTCTCATATCAAAGAAATCAAATAACACTCTGCTTTTAATTCCACTTAATAGTATCTGGAACCATTAATATATACATATTCCATAAATTACTAACATAACGATACTGCTATATGTTTTGGCTTCTGTGGTCAGATTGGATCAAACTATAATTTGCAAACATTTCACATAATTAATGTGTCATAATCACCGAGAAACTTAAAATAACCGAAGCCAGGAGAAAACATCCTGTTCCACAGTATAATTTAGTGGAAATCTGGATAAAACCACAAGTTATAATCTACTGTACATTGTTACCAGCATACATGGTTGTCAATTACGAAGTACATGAAGCAAAAATAATTACTAGATGGATGAATTCAAGTGGAGGCCGAAAACCCAAATGATATGTTACATGGAACAGGTGTGATATGCAATTTCAAACAAATTCCTTGCCACACCAATACAAGAAAGTGTAGAGTATAGACGTGCACTAACCATGTACAGCATATTAGCAGGCACTATCATCATACATATTTAAAGTCAGAGAATGGTCCTTTTTTTTTCTTTCTTCGTTTTGATTCACCCTTTAGTTAAGATTTAGGGATTTATGCTTTTATTGTTTCATTTTTCTCATCTACCTTTATTAGTGTCCTCATGTTATTTCCCTATGACATTGATTCAAAATCCATCTGTAATTTCTAGGAGAGAGGGTGAGCGAAACAACATTTCTCTCAGGATAATCGATCCGTCACTTTTAGACATCAGTGTACGCTCTGAACATTTGATTTTAGGCTCAGAGTTCTGGTGCAGGGAGAGCTAAAGCTGTTCCGTGTTGACTAAGCTACGTTGACTAGAACAGTGAAGCAATGGAAATGAAGCTTTTCCATAAACACTGGTTGCAGTCGGCTTATGTAAGTGGCTGAGGAGGAAGTCCTGCAAATACTATGTCGTCCGTCCTGAAAACAGATGAGTACAGCTGGGAGGAAACTGAAAGAACTATTAATGTAATGACATGCTCACGTCAGGTTTTTTGCATGTTCGACCCGGAGGAACCCTTTATCAAATGTGACAGTCTTCTCAGCTGTAAAGGCCTTAACTAGCACTGGCTACACCTTCAGCTGTTAACCCTCAGCAGCACTACTTTTAAAGTACTAAGTTGCTGTTGTTGTAATCGCTTATTAATAGGAGTAATCAGCCAGCGTCCAGCAGCTTTCTCAAATCCACAGTAACCTGTCGTTTCTCCTAAATTCTGACATTTCCCCCACAGGAGAGGGCCAGTGAACCCACAGAGATCCGGTGAAGCATACAGGAGGAAGGCACCATGATACAGCAGAACGTGCAGCAGAATGAAAGAGGAGCAGAGAGGGCCCAGGTTCAGCACGTGTTCTGCTATTCTCTGCGCCAGATGTGCAGTCTTGCTCTTTCAGCGTAGCATCTGAAGCCTCTGCGTTAGAACAGCGAGGATTTCATCTGTTCTCGAGACAAACGACTGTTTATCACCACAGTTCGGCTCGTAATGGAATCTCAGCTCATAGTCATGCTTTTATTACTATTTATATTTTTCTTTTTGTCCGTTTTTTTTTTTGGTTTTCTGTTGGGATGAGCTTGCGTCTCATAGTATGCAGGACTACTGTTGTGACCTTTAGTATCCCTCCAGTCTTACTTCTGCGCGTCACAGTATGTTGACCTGACAGTTCTGCGATTAGAGACCATCCCGAGTATGTACGTGCAAAATGTTAGAGTGTGTCTGCTGACGGAATAATATTGGATGAGAGGAAATCGTGTGAGATGCAGTGAGATTAGACGGAATGAGTTGAAAGGATATGTGATGAGATTAGGGAAGATGAGATGAGATTACATGATATAAAATGAGATGAGATTGGACTGAATGACATAAAAGGAGATGAGAGTAATCAAGTGTAATGTAACGTTCATAGACCAAAGGTTACAATGTATAACCATTATTTCCTCAAAGTTGCCCGTATTCTACCAAGCATTCAGATTTGAGAAATTGCATTTTACGGTAATATTTCTTAGCGTCATTACAGGAGATGTACCAGGGCGAAAGGAACAAAAAAAAATCTCCGACTGATGATCACGCAGCTGACCCCACGGCGCTGTTAGAGGTGCAAAATGCAGAAATGTCCAGCAGGAACACGTGTCTGGACAGTCCAATAGGAGGCAGGTTTTGACAAGAAAGGAAGAACGTGCGCAATAAAAAGGACGATATATCTGGCTCTGCTGCATCGATTTTGATTAAAACATTCTTTTAAATTGTCCATCGTGAGTCCTACATTGGTATAATCGTAGTGCAATGTTGATTCAGTGGAGTGGACAGCAAACACGTGCGATGTGAGAGGGGCCAGAGAGCGCTTTAGCGTCTTTAAGCTAGTTGTTTTGTTTTTTTTACGGTCAACCATTTTTCTGTTTTGGTTCAGTCTGATTGCTCTTAGCTGCGTCCTTACCAGCAGAAGCATGCAACAGTTATGAGCAGAATTTCTGTGATAAACCCACTTTATACTTTGGACACACAAAGTTAGCTACTAGCTGGCATTTAGCAGCTAAAGAGTCCGATATTTCCTTCAGGAGTTGGTGGGATTTCGAGCTTTGTAGATGCATTTTTGACGAACGATCGCAGTCAGCGCTAACCTTTATGATAAATACATCACGTTTCCTGTGATTACTTCATAGTAAAATCCACCATGTGTTTTGCCAGTTGAATAATTTTAGTGTGAACTAACAGCGTTGGGAAATGTTTGTCTTGCATTAGCAATATGACTTACTACAGCTTTGATAAGGCGCATGAGAGTGAACATTAGGCAGTGGTGCTGGTATCAGTTAGATGGAATTTGAAATAGCAATGGTGGATTAAATACAGAAAGCCGGGCAGTTAAAATGCAGAGCATAAATAGTATCAGAAATGGGGCTTGATTTCATGAAAATCTAAAGGATTATAACTTTAAATGCAATAAAAAAACATAAAATAAAAATGTTTTAAGCCGTTATTAGCATTTTCATGTGAGGATGTGCAGATAACAAACCATACGAGGGCTCCCTAATGTCACTAAACATGTGTTTTATTACCATGCCAGGGTATCCTACTGTCGACGTGTAAATTGGCATGTCGTTTGTCTTTGTCAGTTGAACGCCTCTCTACAAAGCCGAGCTCAGCCTTCGTCAAACTAACCAGATCACAACAGAACATTCTTGCAGAGGATCAAATGAGTGATGTAACATGACAATAAAGACATTGCCTAGCCTTTGTTTTCCTTGCTGCCCTACTTTTGTCAAATGGTACCGAGGAGACTAGAGGTTGTGTTGCAGTAATTCAAGCTCTTATCCACATATAAGGAGGGGGAAAAGGAATCACTTTGAACTCTGCAGGAACAGCGAGCAGATGCTAATGAACATGATGTTCTAGTACAGGCCTCTGGCAACAGGATTAAAACAATTTAAAAGAAGCGAAGTGAGGAAGAGAAGATATCCACATGAGCAAGGATGAACACTAAAAACACTGATGATGATTCATACTTTGCCCGGGTAGTATTATTAAGAAAATGATTTTCCTTATTAACTGTTTTCATGAACAGTGGAACCTTTTTTAATATTACAATGATCTAATTCAAATATTAATTTTTTTTTGGAGATTTTTGCCATAATTTGAATTTCAGTAAATATGGCATAGTATTCCTGAAAGCAATTATGCTTTTGAGGTCAACCAGTGACTGCGGAATAAATGAAATCTCTAGCACTCTGTCAATAACATTTTCTCCATGAATTTCCGACAAGGACATAATCTAACGGGTTTCCAATGATAGCTACGGGGGCTTTTGTCTCTAGCCTTGAGAAATGAATAGTAAAAACTCATTTGTAGCATTTACATATCAACTGTGGACGTGTAAAAGAGTTGTCAGTGCATGACACAAGAACAAACTCTTTCTTTTTTACCTTTCCCTCACATGATGTGTCAAAGTTTTGTCCATTATTATAGTGAATTGAACATCCCGGCCTCCCACCCCTGTCACCTTCCAGGAGAGCCATGTGGAATCTGACCGGCGACGTTTTACCTGAGATGGACTGTGATGAAACTGTGAAAGATGAGGCATAAAGTGACATATACTGAGACATCAGCAGCTAGCTAATTCTGGTACTAAAGGTGGGAAAATGTCATAATTTGCGTCTTGGTGTAGCAATAACAAGCAGTAGCACAGCACAAACAGAATCATGAATAATGTATTTACATGCACGCACACACACACACACACACACACACACATTACAGTACACATGCGCGTGCACACACACCAAACAAATCACGTCAAATAAATGCTTGATTATAATGTATGAAATGTTTCTGATCAGTCAGCTGAAAAACTAATTTCATTTTCTCATTAGAAGTCTCTGCCTGAGGCTCATTCTCATGTCAGTGTTTATTACTCTGAAAACAGAAAATTAAAATCATCAGCTTGGTCAGAATCAGAGCTGTGAATCACTATTTACGACCGAGAGGGAGAAAGAGAAGGAGAGAGAGGGAGAAAAAATATAAATATATATATTAAAGTCTTGACAACAATTGAAGGAATCCATCTCATTTCACTAAGGCGGTGGACGTATAGCTCACATGACCTTTCCTCCTCCGGAGATGTGTTGCAGTCGTCCATCTTGTTTCTAATTTGGCGGGTAAGTACAGTAGGTTAGTGAATAGTTTCCATTAGGTCAGTGTGTGGATTTTGTCAGGTTGATGAATGGTGTGACCATTTTTATGACCAACTAAAACAAATGTTCATTTGCCTTCTTAAAGAGTTTAGAAATCACATGTGTGTAACTTATCACAGCACACAGTTTATTATAAACACGACCAAACCACCTCTGTGCAACTGTTACATATGGTCAGAGGAACAGAAACGCAGCAGTAAAAAAAAAAAATAAATCAGTTGTTCAGAAATCCCAAAGCAAGACTGACAAATAGCAAACTACAGAGACGATGAATAAAAACATCTTGAATGCGATGGACACAGTAGCTTCAGCTTCAAACCAACTGTATGTTGTTCAATCTGTGTTTTATTACAACGTATTTGAATAATAAAAAAGTCTTATAAATATAACCTTCGTATAGGAGGAAGTTGTGTTTTAAAAGGATCCAGGATCATCTTCTCGTCAGTCTCCAATAACATGTTTCGCTATTAACAGAGAAACAAAGCCGTCAAACTCTGAATTCTACAGTCACACTCACATGACTCTATTTTTCTTGGAAAAATATTTCACCAAGGCATACGTTATTGTTTCTCACATTTCTCTGGTTGAGACACATCTGTGGACATCTCATAAAGCACTGTGGGGTCCCTGCATTCTACATGGATCTGCCTGCATGGCATGGAGCTCCTCAGTCATATAAGAATATTAATCAATATGCATTGTTTATAACTCTTTCAATGTTTTTTGGGAGATGCGTGTTCCTCCTGAGACCCAGCCCATTGACTTGCGTCCTCTGTAGTGGACATTTTGTTCACATGCGTGTCCTTTTACTCTTGTGAGATACTATCAATCGCTGCTGCATTGTACAGAGAACATACATTTTTATTTTTTAAGTCTAAATTGAAAGATTTTTTTTTAACCCTAAATAGGTAGGAAATCACAAAAAAAAGGGAAAATGGAAGACACATGTTTTCCCTCGGTTCCCACAAGGATATGAGAAAAACCCAACATGTAAACAGTAATGGCCAAAGCATGGAGACCGCGTACCTATATCTTTATAAATGGTATCATAATTGGTATATTGTGGTGTATTTTCATCAAATGTACAGTTACAGCTGTAGTAAAGAGGAGGAGAGGACATTCAGTTGCATCATTATCAATGGGATCTTGGCTAATAGTGATGTTGCCTTTGACATTTATATATAAAAACAAGGAGGACAATCTTATTATTATTTTATTTTTTTTTGCATCCCCCTTTACTCTAGAATGGTACTAGAAATATGTTTACTTACAATATAATTATATTCCGTAGCTTCTGACCTTTTGAAGGATCCCAAAAACATAAGCGATTCATTCAGCATGTTGCCTCCCAAATCATTTTTGATATTATTCAACAGAGATCAAACCGTTCCTGTCATTGCAGTTGATTATACACGCCATTTGCTTGCCTCACCTCACACACCAAGCACGCAGACTATACATTTTAACGCTACCATGGCTATTTACATTGTTCTACGTTGAAAAATAAATACAAGGCAACAGAATATTTTTTTCCCGGTGACGAGGTGAAAGTAATGTAGCCGATACTGTATCAGGGTATTATAAATAGAACAAAAACTACACGGTTGTTCACCATGTTCTATGATCATGTTGCTGTTTGGTGCTATCAGTAGGCTGCAACATTGACATTTATACAAAGAGGAAACAAATGAACCCGTCCTGAATCAATTTAACTCTGTCTGAAATACAGTAGGTTAAATGAATCAGGCTTCTCTCCACTGAGGGACGTGTCTGCACTGTCCTCCCCTGAATATACTGCGTGCTGATGCACAGTGTGTATTGACAGTTCAGTTTCCCTATGCAAACTCAGGTTACTCAGACACATTGTTGTCTATTACAATACCTCTATAATTATAGCACTCAAGGCGCTAATTTTCAACAAATCACTTCTGCTGGAAGATTATTATTATTTTTTTTTTTTGTACGTCCTAGTTAGCATTAGCATGAAATACCCTGATTGTTGTGCTGGACATAATGTTTGCTTCATCTATTTTTTACGGCCTCATCAGACACCTCTGCAAAGACTTACTGGCCTATTGCCTCTTAATGTTCTCTCTATGCAGCATTACTTCCTGCAGCGAAGCGCAGGTTCTACTCACATTAGGCTAACATCTGCTCTCAGCTGCTCTGCTCTAATTGTTGTCTATTGGGATACTACCAAGTTTGATTAATTTTTTTATTTTTTGCTCATTTCATCAGCAATTGCAACTGACATGTAAACCACACAGTTATAAACAAGTGCAGGATCACAGCCTTTTCTGACAACTTTGACGATAATAAATCAACTGGTGTTGGTTATATCTGATGATGCAGTACGTAAAATGAAGTCAAGAGTTGAGTCAAGTCAATATCTTTTGGCTTTAACTCATCAACCACAGGATGTTTTACGCATTCCTGAGGAATGATCATACAGTATACGCAGGAGGAATTTCACTGAGACTGAAAAAGACTTGATTTGTTGAGGTGCAGTCAGCCAAACCTCACTATAAACAGACTTTATTCCACATCACAGAAACATGTGTCCTGACCTTTCCACCGAGACCTTTAATTTATTTTCTAATACAGTTCCCCTTGTGAGTTACTCTGTTCTCATAGTCATAGAAAAGGTCAAAGCAAGCACTCATGTCTGATGTCTGCCTGCTGAATTAGCTGTGTCACCTTTAATTTCTCCAGAATCAGACCTCACCACTCTGCCGGGTCTCATTTGATTGTAGCGTGTGTTCAGTATTCATGCTGTATTATGCATAGTGATTGTGCTGCATATATGAATTTGAATAATACTAAAATATCTTAATGTAATACTCACAGGGGGTCTCCTTCCCACCTTAAGCTGCGAATGAATAAAAACTCTCAAACATTAACACATTTGTATCCTTTGTAATGAGAAGAAAAGTCATTCGCTATCACTCTCCACTTCTTTTAGTGGGGTGAAATAAAAGACACAGACGTATAACATCCAAATACATAGACGTGTCCCTTAATAACCAAAGAAGAATGAGTGGATGTGATTTGTATTGTTCTGGAGTGCAATAGTGAATTTAGGACATTGTGAAGAAATGACCCCTTTATGCATGAGAACAGCCTCTGAGAGAGGAGGCAGGGGGAGGGGCCTGTCACAGCGATGTTGATCGATGATGCTGCCTCAGATTATGAACACAGAATTAGCACATTAGGACTTGTATGATAAATAGAGCACCCGAAGCACCTGAAAGAGCAGCGAGACAATTTGACTGCAGCCACCGCTGAGGCTAATTCCGGCAGCGTGTGTATGTGTAGAATCTCTTCGGGGATGCCAAACATCTTCTGCAGTGTCAAGGTAGGTTCACGCTGGAGTCTAAAGGTGAGGCTCGACCTATCAGCAGGCAACATTACTCTACAGGCCTGGTGACAGTGGCAACATTTTTGCTACAAAATAATCTAATTTCAATGGAAACGTCGCAATAAGTGATTCTAGGGGGCAAAGTAAATTCATGCACATTTCTTTTCGAGTTCAACTTCAGCCATCTTGGCAGTGCTGACCTTTTGGGGAACGGACATACACTTGTGTTTAATCATCCTCTGTCTGAGCATAAACTTCTCATGAAAGAGGAATGGTTCAGAGGCAGTTATTCTGTTGCAAAAACATATTTGGATTTTAAACCGGGTGACCCTATTGTTCCATTAGCAACCGGAAAGCTGACTGACAGTTTCACGCGTTTTTTCATCCCTCCAGGGTTTGAAATACAGGGGACAGGGAGCCTCGTTTGAGATATTTAGGGTGAGCTCTAAAATATCGTAATTCTCGGTAGCATTTATTTTTTCTGAATCATTTTCTATTTCCTGCGTATGTGTCTTCAAAGAAGTGGTGTTTTAACCCTACAAAAGGGTAGCTGCTTTAAGGAATTGTTCAGTGCGTATTTATAGTAGGGCTCTACCGAATAGTTAGAAGCTTCGAAGCTTCGCTCGTAACATTGGCATTCAAATTCTAAATGAACATTTAACTGCGGCGCAACTCCTTTGTTGCATGTCTATTCATTGTCTATTCAGGTCTGTATTTCTGCACAAATGCAGCTAAGGATTTGGCTACACTAATATTATTAGTATGATGCTATTTGTATAATAAGATTCCAGTGGTAGGATCTGACTCGTGTGATCAAAAAAAATCCAATTTCAAAAAGTCAAAATATATGAAAAAAAAACAGATGTAATCATTTCTAAGAATTCACAACAAGTTTCCGTCCAAAGAAATATTCTGCTTCAATGTTTAATGGTGTTTAGGGCGCAAAACAATAGGAGGGAGTAATCGTCCTATACTAGATCAGATTAGATAGAGTAAAAAAAAATAAGACAAAGATAAAGAGCAAAGAAATATACACAATACTTATCAACAAAACAGGCGGTTAGGCGTTAGCTGCACAGCTACAGCGATGGGTCCATTCAGGTGATAGACCTACGGTTCTGTGGAGGTTGCGAGAGAAATTAGTCACATTAGTAGTTCAACCAACTTGCTGTTTATTTAGCTCATAGTCCCTGCACAGCTTTGGAGCAGGCACACAGGTGTTTGTCAATTATTTGCCTGATGGCTGTGTGGTTGTGTGCTGAATAAATTTGATCGACACCTCCCTCGCTCGTTTGTTAGTTTTGTTGTGCGTTTTAGGGCGGGGCAGCTTACGCCTTTATCTTTCGTATTTGTACATGGAGTTTGGTGACCTGAAGTAATCGTAGGCATTACTCCACCCAACTGTAACCTGAGCGCAGGTCTGATCAGACAGATTGAAAACAGCCACATGAGAGTGTTTAACTTAGATTGTATTTTAAAAGTATCAGAGAGTCTCTTTACATCAACCGTACAGCCTATGGATGTCTATTCCAGACATCAACAATTCCACCTTTACTTTGTGCAGTTCTAAGTTTACTGTGTACTGCTGCAGTAAACTAGGCAAAGACACACAGTGCCCTAAAGCAAAAACTGAAAGGTTTTATAAGAGGAGATAACACTGCTTTAGTGTGCAAAAAGAGGATAATTGGCTGCACACCCACAGCAGACACTCGTACTGGCAAATGGGAAACTTTAATCAGTGATAAACTGTAGATGTGAATTGATGTGGAGATTCATAACACTGATGATTATAAAAATGTGTTTTCCAAATATAAGCTGTAATTCCTCTCCTGCTGATGGTGTGTGGATGAAACATGTGCCTGTACCTGGTGTAGTGGGTTGATCGTGCGAGTGTGCTGATGGCTTTTGACTAACTTTGCCACGGCACAACACAGTAGCTAAGTGCTGTACAGGCAAACAATAGCAATATAATTGCAATATAACAACCACATAAAAGTAATGTTAAGGTGTCACCTGTTAATGCTGCAACAATCAAACTAAAGGGACAATTTGACCAAAAAAAAGAGAGTTCAGGCCAAATGGAGGAGCCTGAAATCGACCACCTGTCACCACTTTCTTTCACTGGCCATCTTCAAAAGGTGGCTTCAAGTGGCAAAGAGCTATTTAAAAAAAGAAATCCTGAATCATACAATACTGAGACAAGTGACTACTTCACTTACAATTAATTTGCTATTTGTCTCTTTATGCTATTGTTATTATTATAAAAGTAATAATAATAATGGGCATAGAAATAGGTGAATGGATATTCCTATACTTCGAGGTTCTTGGGTTAAAACCAGGAGAATGTGTAACCTCCTTTCTCCACTCAGCCAACATGCAACGTATCGTGTATGGACTAAAGAGCCCGTACCTGATGAGAGGAAAACTCCCAGAAGCTCGCAAACATCCCGTCTTTTTTCTTTACATGGAAAAATTACAAATTCATCCCTGCAGATTAACGTTTTGAATCCACTGTTTAGTGCTACAGTAATGTTGGTTAAAAAAGCAGGTCAACACGCGTATGCTCTTTGAATAAGCCTCACGACAAGAAAAACAAGCCATCGCTGAGCCGCTCTCTTCTATAATGTGCAGTTTAAAAAAAAAAAAAAAAAAGTTTTCTTTTATTCATTTCAGCTGCATACAGCAAGTCTGAAGTGCTGTGTCTTCAGTATGTGTGTGTGTGTGTGTGTGTGTGTGTGCCAAAACACCGGTACACATAAATAAAAATGAAGTTCCACGGCCTTTTAGGACTAAAAGGACTGTAGGTGAGACTGTGTTGAGGGTAAGTGCAGACCCCTGGCACCCAGCGAGACCCCAGCTCTGCTCTCTCTCTCCCCTTTAGCTGGCCCCTTCTCTCTCTGCAGGCAGTGAACAAAGAGACGACCCAAACAATGGATCACTGAGCGCTGAATGGCTTTGCGGGTCAAGCACTAACCCCCCCCACTCTTTGACAGAAACACAACCCACACTTGTTCTGCTGAAGAGAGGCTGACCCTCCCGGCAAAGAAATAATGAACGCTGCCTGGGCATTAAACTGATAAAACTACCGGGACTGGGATCAGTTTGGCAGACAAATCACCTCTAATGGCGTGAGGCTGGAGCCTGTCTTCTGTCCTGTCTCTCCCCTCTTCATTACAAGTGTACTGTACACTGTCCAGGCATCCACACGGCCATGTTAAGCTGCTCAGCAGAGTTCATAGCTCGGGACGTGACCTTAAAGAGCAGCTGTCCGATCTTTCTCCAAGATCTCCTCTTTTTTTTTGTATCGTTTTTTTTTTTTTTTGTTCTCAGTTCAGGTTTGCTTGAAATGGTGTCGCACAAACAAAAGAGGCCATCGTGTGCGGCCAACTGGAACTATGTTGGAGAGTTATTTTGTTAGTCAAATTGACTGATCAACTGCCACAGGGGTTTCTGTTTAGAAATGAAAGCGCCTCCTATGAAATCTCTCACAGCATCAAGGTCCAAAACAATAGATTTGCATGTTTCATAGTCAAATAAAAAAAATACATTTGCAAATCATCTCCAGCATTTATTATACTGCTCCTTCCTGGTGTGTCACAGCATCTGGACTTTCAGGTGACGCCAATGAGGTTATCAATCGCATCACAGAAACCTGAAGAATGTACTGTCCCATGCTTTCCTGTGCTCGTCTGAAGCTTCACGTACGAATTAATGTGTTTTATGGCCACAAAACACACCCATCCATCTGCTACTGTGGGGTTAAGAAATGATTTTAATGTTATGAATTATGCCAAAATGCAATTAGATCGAGGTCTGTTCATAGTCAGCATAAGGTAGGATAAGATAAAACATAATTATCCCCAGGGGGACATTGGGTAAGATCATCATCATTTACTGATCCCTCCCTCCTCTTCTTCTTCTACCTTCCCTTTAACGTTGTTCCTCCTCAGACCGCTGTTTCACCACTGTATTGTGTACATCGGGTGCATTGGACTTCCTGTTGGCTTTGTGTCAGGATGCCTTGACACGTCTACGTGGCTCAAGCGGTGGTTGTGCAGCCCACCGTCTGTATGTGCAGCTGAGGTCTGGAGGCATGCAAGCTGTTCGGTCTTTCACCTTCGCTCGCGGCCCCTCCCCCAGGTCAGCGGCCATACATTAGATCAAGCTAAGGCCTCACAGGGTCGAGGGATCGGTGCCAATCACACCACAATGGAGCATAAAGCCAGGGTGTGCGGACACTATTAACCGCGCTGAAGCAAAGTCACATGTATTTCTATTCTTTATTCCATACCATGTTTTGTGTCTATTACTGGCCGTTGTTAATTATATACACGTTTCCCAATAAAGCATGTGTCTGCAATTATTGTCATTAAAGTTCTCCTGTTTTTGAATGATTATCTTAAGATCATTTTGGATGATCTGCTTTAATTTCAGGATGTATAGGCTACGGACTGAAAACCCACTATATAATGTTAAAGATCGTTACATATTAGGCAGTTTTGGGTGGGGATTCAAGTCTTACATACTTTGTATTTTTGCTAGCATGCCATTGTGGACTTTAAACTTCAAAGTGTCTGCTGTCAACAGACTGGAGCATAAAAAACAGTTTGGCTGTAATCGTTTGTTGACAAATAGATCATCCGATTATAATTAGAAAATTGATTTGCAACCATTTCTTTGAGGAAAATCAACTAGTTACAGCTTTTTGAAAGCAAAAATTAGTAGTCGTCTATGATCAAAAACCAGCCGTGGAAAGTAGCCGTACTTAAGTACAACTTTGAGGTACTTGTACTTTTCTGAAGTATTTCAATTGTATGTTTTTTTTTATCTAATTCACAGGTACTCGTGACTTCGCAGATTAACATTTTACGTACAAAACATATGATACATTCGTAAAATATGACGCATTTTATTCTCACAAATTCTCACAAAAAAAAACACTTTATATGTTGATGATAATCAACCAATGACATAATGTCATGTAATAATCTGAAAGGGGCCATTTCCTTTTGAAAAACGTTTAGGACACTTTGCTGATAATACTTACTTGATTATACTGTACTTGCTGGAGAGTATTTGTTGTGTTATTGTATTTCTACATATACAGTACACAAGCAGAGGCGCTGAGTACTTCTTCCACTATAGGGAGCAAGTTAAATTGGGCTCTGAGAAATTGTGATGGCCATGTTAGGCTCTATTATGCCAACAGGTGTGTACAGTATAAAGAATAACGAGCACGCTGCTTCTGGACGGCCCGTGTGTGTCTGTACCTGCGTCTGCA
Organism: Bovichtus variegatus; assembly: GCA_943593645.1. Classification (NCBI taxonomy): domain Eukaryota; kingdom Metazoa; phylum Chordata; class Actinopteri; order Perciformes; family Bovichtidae; genus Bovichtus; species Bovichtus variegatus. Next base: position 4,496,399 of record CALSCE010010649.1, read on the forward strand.
CTTCAGCCAGCAGCCAGACACTGTGAGGAGGCTCTGCGGCTCATTTGCCTCTGCTTCTGCACCCTGAGAATTGACTGTGTAAAAGAATAACCCTCAGCTTGAATCTATTATCACCTGATCCTGCACTGTTTCAAGTCTGCCAAGCCCACAGATTGAACGCCTCACGTTTAACCCCTTTCCCCGTCGATCTGCTGGATGGCATCCCACTTCGCTGACTATTACCAAGAGTAAATGTTTCCCTTCGTTCTCTCCAATGAGTCATTTTTGTTGGTGTCGAACTTGTCTCTAACCTTTTCCTACCCTCCTTTTGTTTGGCTTTTGTTTGGCAACAGCTGTTATCATGGATTTCTTTTTTTTTTTTTTTTTTTTTTTTTTTGGTCAGCTGTGATTGCTCCGGGCAAAACAGGAGCAGATGGTGTTTTGCTATGCATGAATGGAGCGTTAGAGGAGTTGGACTGAATAGGCCAAGTTTTGAATGGTGTCTACACAGCACCTGCCTCTTGTAGCAGCAGGGACATCCTAGTGGCATGAGCTGTCTTGGCGTCGCTGCCGTCGTAAAGGATGAAAGAAAGAAACAGAGGGGGAACCTTGTTGGGTACCGTCCATATTTATTGATTTTCCTGCAAGTCGTGGCATAATGTGGTGTACAGTCAGTTTGAGTTAATTGGATGTGACACAGCGTGCACGTGTAATCTATCACTCTGGTCTCCTGGTACACTTTATCAGTTTTGTTGCCATAGAAACATGTTGGCTCTGTAATAGCCTATATTAACAGGCTAAGTAAGTTGCAATAAAAGGCAATTTCAGAGTTGGGATCCTCTGCTGAACACAAAGCCTATAAAATACTGATGAAATAAATCGGTGGCAGTGGGGGGGGGGGGGGGGGGGGGGGGGGGAAACTGGATTTTACGTTCTTAAACCAAGCAAGTCCAAATAAAAAGAGGACTGCTATCGTTTCCATACAATGCAGGGACATCTGTCAACCTCTGGGGCATGATGATCTGTCACAATAAAGAAAGCTTTCACAAATTACTGACGGATCGCTGTGCTTTTTTTTTCTTTCTCTTTCTTAGAGCGACTGTGTAACTCAACAGAGAATGAACGCTCCAGATGCATTTGGTCCGCAAAATACTGACAATGCACAATAACATTCAGAGTGAACCATAATACTCTGAAACAAACCAGCTCCTCATACGCTCTCCGCCGTTATTGTTATGGTGACAACTGCTTCCAATAAACAGTTTTTCTTTGAGCTTCAGATGTTTATTCCATGACCTTTATGCAACGTTGACAGCAGGAGGATGATGGTGGTTGGCTTATCTGCCCTCATTTTAGCTTACACACTCACATATTTCTAAAAAGGCATCGGCATTATCATGGAAAGTCCTATTTTATGAGTTTGTGATTGCAAGTATTGAATGAGGCATTTCAAAACCATCCTGAGGCAGGTAGTTTCATCTCAAGGGCTTTCTTTGCTAACATCACATACACAGCATTTCTTTTCCTTCGTTGCAAAATCCACATGTGCTTTAACATTACAGCAGATCCATGTCAATCTTCTGAGAACGATTTTGTACTGGTAATCATTTACAGGAAATTATTATTTAAAGTCATTAACAGCTGCGCCACGGCCTGTGGCAATATCAAACCTTGCAGTGCTTGGTTTTCTGTGGATTAGAAAGGTTGCATGAGTTGTGATAGTATAGCGGTGCACAGGCTGACACAGGTCAAAAGACTGGCGGATCAGACTTACCATAACAGAGCGCTACAAAAGAGGGGGCTGCGCCTAATGGCTGAATCACTGCATCACCAAGGCAACATCGCCGAGCAGAAATCCAAGGATGGGAAACGTGTGTATGTGCGAGTGTGCATGTTCCGTGTGCATGCATGTGGCTGCGAGAAATGAAAAGCAAATTCGTATTTATTGTTAGTATTTTCCCCCGACAACAAAATTGAGCAGTCTTTATTTAGAATTATTTTTATAAACCAACTCACTAAATTGAAAGATAGATACGATTATCAGAAAGGTTGCGCGAGGGCATCATAATATTTATACCAGCCCCCCTGAATATGCCATTAACTTTGCTCGGAGGCCACCGTCGATGGCGCTCCTTTAGTCTGGCAGGTCAAAAGTTCTCTAAACAAACGATACCATTGGTCAGGGATGTCAACAGTCCAGCAAGCCAACAGAGAAGCTAAGAGCCCCCCCAAACAAAGTTCACTATTCATCTCAGAGGTCAATAGTTCTTTTCACAAAGCTCATCGTCGCAAGGTCAAAAATTTAAACAGAGTCGGCCATTTGACTGGAGAGCCCTGTAAACAAGGATCGCCATTGGACTTGTAGGGCCAGCTGTCTCTGCACTTCCCTGGACCAGGTCTTAGCAGAAAAAAAAAAGGCCTGTTTTTTTTTTTTTGAAGGAGACAAAGTTTATTATCAGAGCAGAGTGGCAGGTCCTGCATCTGCGACCTGACTGTGAGATTGGCTGCAGCGTGGGTCTGATGGTCAGATGGTCAGTGTCAGCAGGGCTTTTGTCACGCTCTCATTGTATCTGTGCGATGAACGGGAAAACAACAAAAGAGCCAAATAAATCATTAAAATACAGAATCCCTCAGCTTCCACATCTGACTCCTTAGTCATCCTCGGCACAGTGCCGAGCAACTGACCTCGGTGGGGAGGAGGACAATTAGGTCACCTCATGATTGCTTCACTCAAATGACATATTCATGTCATAGTGCCCTTCATGCATTTCATCAGCGCTAGTTAATGATGAGGACAGAAAGAAAGCGGAGCATGTGTGATATTGATTGCTTCATGCTTCCATGACGATAGAATATTGCACTCTGAAAAGAAATATATATTTGTCTTCCAGACACAACAAAGTCTACAGCATAAAGCAAGTGGGCTTTATTTATTCACCTATTCAAATGAAGCCAATCCACATTATAGGAGGAACAGTGCATTGTCTTTGTAAATTATGTGTGTGTGTATAGCGGTGTTTTGAAAATATCTGTAACCTTTTTATTGCAGAGTCCCATAACTCCAACCCTGGCTGTGAGATATTTGTACACACAGTGACCGCAGTACTGAGGGGTTATGGAATAACAAGGAGCTCCATGCATTATTAATGGGCTCTGCTGTGAATCTGTTCAGAATAATAACGGCGATTTCCCAGAGCCTCATTACTGTGTGTTTTTAAAGCATGGGTTTGGTATCCATGGACACCCGCTCTCACATTCTCCTCTTCTCCCCGTGTTGAGATTCAGGTCATGCACGGCACTTGCTGTTTTTAATTTTCATTTCATCATAAGCACTTTAAGACTGTTGCCAGCGCTTATTTGCAGTTTTCCCGCAGACCTCTTCAGTCGGGTGTCTGACAGGACAGATGCTGCAATTAATCACGGCAGAGAAATGGGCATCGTTTCCATACCGAGTCGAAGAGCCAATCACCACAGCAGCAGCGACGGCGGGGCCTCGGCCCAAATTACAAATGCTTTCCTAAAACTAAACTAATTGAAAACAAACCAAAATTTGAAAATTCTATCAAGCCGCTATCACAGAAGCACAGAAGCAGATTCTCTCCCCTAATTTGTAACTAACATTAACCCATGTCGAAAATGTCTCAGCTGCCTTTGGAATAAAAAAGGCCCGTCTCTGGGCCAGTGGATTCACAGCCTATTGTGAAGATATGATAATTATTGTTTGCCTGCCTTCCCTCCCCCGCTCGCCATTTTATTCAAGGGAGCTCAGCAAACCCCTGGGGATGTCTTGGAAATGAAGCGATTTTGAAGGGAGTAAGAAAGAGGCAGAATCCAATGCACTGGTGTGTGAGAAGGGGACTGTTATTGAGACAAGTACCAGTTACACGCTGACCTTGTCCAGTATCAACACTGCTTTTACACACACTTACAATGGACTTCCATTCAAAAGACTGAGAAACAGCAGACACACACTGTAATAATGCCAACATGAATGCTCATATACCCCTTCAAAAAGGTTTTCTTTTTCGCTTATAGAATTACTCCATAGAAAACATACAAATTATTATTTTTTTATATTTCATAAAGAAGCACAAGGGTGCTATGGATATTTATTTTTTCAATAGTTAAGGAGGAGACGTGAACAATACCTCATAGAAACTATGGCTAATAAAGCTTTTGAAATAAACCGATTCCTTCAAATAAATATTTGTGATTGATAGTTTAATTTTGAACAGAGACACAAAGAAATATATAATACTTCATACAAAATTATGGCTACTATCATATTAGTGATGGAATGTCTCTGGATTCATCTTCATGGCCGAGAAAAAACTCAAACATTAAATTACTTTTTTCTATCGTGAGCTGAAAACAACCTTTCAAGAACTCTATACCGATATGCATTTATTCTATGGACAATTTTCAAAAGCAGTTGGTTTGTAAGCAAAATACAAACAAAATGAATCGCTGCTATTGTAACTCATAAAAAAAGTATAAAAGAGCAGAAATGCACTATGTGATATAGCAATCCACAGGTCGTTTAACAATGTTTTAATTAAAGCCTCACATATTAAAACTTTACAACAGGTGATATGAAAAATGTACAACATTTTCTTTTTTTCCCCCAGGGACTTCTGTACAGCTGGCAAAAATACCTCCGATGCCTTTTCAGTTGGCTTTGGCAGTGCAACAAACTGGCTCTGCTCGTTTCTTTTTTTTTTTTTTTTTTTTGAAAACAATGACGTATCAAGGAGCAGAGTAAAAATACATCGATCCCCAAACCATCTGCCTTGATCCGGACATTTGTATTTACCATAAAATATCCCCTTTGTTACACAAAATAAAAACATAATTTAATTGTTAAACATCTGAAGTAAAAACCAATAGATTAAAGAAGTTTTTTTTTGTTTTTTTTGGGGGTGGGGGGGTGGGGGGTGCCAGTTACACGCTTTTGGGCAAATCATCTGGAGGGTAGATTATTGGATACGGGAGGTCTTGTGTCTCACCACTCTACGAAACATGTACAGCAGATTACAGCTACAGTTTGATGATGTGATGAAATAAATGATTTATGGCAGTTACTGTCTCAGTCTGTCGTTCATCCAGAGATGCGTGTCCCTAGACTTTTTATTTTCAGTTCCCCTCATTCCTCAAGACATTGCTTACATTTGTGAGATGATTTAAAAGTGTTCATACATCACTGGGCCTCCGACATGTGATGATTTGATCAACCGTTTCCTCTGCGCCATTGTTGAAAGGTTACGTCTGCCAGAGCGATGTGTGAAAGAGAAAGGTTGGAGTAAAAGGAAGTCTCGCTATATACTGGCCAGTGTGGGAACAAAGACTGATGTGTGGTTTACTGGTTTCCAGCAAAGATCCTGTGAGTCACTCAGTCCAGGCAAGAGCCGAGAGAAATCCTTTTGTTGAAACGCATTCAAAATGTGCTTTTGCTGCGCTGATCTGACAACTCTGGCCTGATAAATAAAGCTTTATTGTTAAATAAAACAGTGAAAGACACATGTCTTTCAACATATTGTGTGCCCTGTCAGTTTTAAAATTGACAACTGAAAGACCTCACAAACAAACAAATAAACAATCACTGGGCGCTTGCCCTAACAGGCTTCTGTCATAGCTCAGCCTATTTTATAGACAAAAACCCAGTTAACATGTTCACCCCCTGTACACGCGTGTGCATATCCGTCTATAACAATGGACAAGTTCTTTGTATAACATTCTAAAATCTTACACACTTCTTAAGTGCAACTTAGAAAAGCAACATGGAATGATGCTTTTATTCTATTCCTGTTCTTTGAGATAGGATTTCCATTTGGCTCAGTAAATGCTGACTTGGGACAGGACCTGGGCGTGGGCCTGGATTTGGGAGGGGTGTGGTTGCTGCTGTGGGGCCGGCTGGGGGCTGCCCAGCGATGCGGAGCCTCCCACTGAATGGGGTGTACCAGGAGAGTGCTGAGGCGGGGAACACTGGGACTGGTGCTGCTGCTGCTGCTGCTGCTGCTGGAGATGTTGAATCTGCTGCTGGTGCAGCTGATGCTGCATCTGCATGTGCTGCAGCTGCATCTGCTGCTGCTGCTGCTGCTGTTGCTGCTGCTGCTGTTGCTGCTGCTGCTGCTGTTGCTGCTGCTGCTGCTGCTGCTGTTGTTGCTGCTGCTGCTGCTGTTGGTGTTGCTGTTGGTGTTGCTGTTGGTGTTGGTGCTGCTGCTGGATGTGGTGCTGCTGCAGCTGTTGCTGAAGGTGGTGTTGGAAATGCTGATGCTGCATCTGCTGCTGGATCTGCTGGTGATGCATCTGCTGCTGCTGCATCTGATGGTGCTGGAGATGCTGCTGCATCTGCTGCTGCTGCTGGAGTTGCTGCATCGCATGCTGCTGCACAGGTTGCATCGGTGGGCTCATCTGAGACACCGCTGTGGACTGGGCACCCGCCACCATGCCCCCTCCGGCACCCATCTGGCCGAGCAGCTGCTGTGGCATCCCGGGGGACATGTTCTGGTGGGAGACTGTAACCGAGGTCACGATCTGATTGCCCCCTAGTCTCATCTGCAGAGGTTTTGGGGCAATTGCCCGTGGTATGGCTTGTTGTAGGGCATGGGAAGCTGCTGACATGGAGGGGTGCTGGTTGAGGGGTGAAGGCAGCACCAGGCCTGGGGACAGGCTGGTGGAGGCCAGGGTCTGCTGTACTGAGCGGATAGTCTGGGCCTCAGCTGACTCTGCCGCAGCCTGGATGGAGAAAAAAAAAAGATCCAATCTCATCTACAAATCCACAGTTTTCCTCTCTGAAGAACACCGTTTCCTCTGTCTCCAGGTATACTGTGGAGTGCGTACCGTCTCTAGACGTCAAATTGCTTCAGTTGTTTTTGTCATTACAAAAGTATCCGATAACTTCAAAGTGCACAATGTTTACATGGAATTTTATTTAATTAAGTTTTCTGTCAAATTCACACATTTCTCTGATGAAAGAAAAGAAAAAGGTTTCTCACCTTGGAAACCAGGCTAGCACGATATGCGGCAAGGGCTTTTAAATATTCCTTCTTGGCAGCTTCCGTTTTGCTTTTGTAAACCTGTGATGACACAAAGGTGAACGTGAGACGGCAAATAAAGCTTCTTTTTTAATTTGAGAGGATTCATTTTACAAAATAGAGCACATCAAACACATCACATAATGTAATAATATCCATGCGTTTCCTGCCTGAATCAGCCTCTCTGTTTTGTAACTAGTAGGGCTGTGTATTGGCGAGAATCTGGTGATACGACACATATCATGATAAGTAAAAATTTTTTTTACTTTTTTTGAATGCATCAGAATAGGCATCTGCATTTGCATTTATCACATTTCCTGTAACATCCAACATCAAAGCACTACTTTTTATTTATTTATTTATTTTTTTTTTTAAATAAATACATTTCTTTTAGGAGTCACAAAACATATTATCACGATACTCAAGTGCATTGATATTTTCTCATGTCTCTTTCAGACAACGCGGTTTTGAGCTCTGCTCGCTGCTTGGTTCAACCCACACTTTGCAGAGAAAAGCTGTCGTGGTGCGGCGCAAAGCCATTGGAAATAATGGGTTTCGATGTTGCGTTGTGACTGAAAGGCCCATTACGCCCCAAGTAACTAGACCTGAATAATCACACTTTGTAATACCTGCTTCTGCTCCTCTCCCAGACCGTCCCACATGGAGGCCACAATCTTGGACACCTCTCCGAAGGTGGCGTTGGGATTCTGCCCCTTAATAGCGGCCTGCGTGTCTCTGAAGAACAGCGCATAGGCCGACACCGGCTTCTGAGGCTCATTGGGATCCTTCTTCTTCTTCTTCTTGGGAGTCTTGGGCTTCTTTGTGGCATCTATGGGGGCCGGTCGCTTCTCTCCAATGACCTGCAATGATTGAGATAAAGAAATTCAAGAAAAATGTCTTTCACATCAGAAGGTTAATTTCCCTACAATTACCATTCAACACAGTAATACCATAGGATTTCTGACTTCGCTCACCCTGTTGCCTTCCTCCTGTTCGTCTTCGTTGATGGAGCTGGAAGGAGATGGTGTGGCGGACTTGCTGGCAGGCGGTGATGGGGAAGTATGGGCGATGTTGGGTCCTGCCATGTTTAGGCTTAGCTGTGCGTTTAGTTGGGATTGGTTGATGGTGGTCAGCTGATTACGGGATAACATCCCATTGGGGCTGTTCATGCTGATGATGGACTTCATCACCATGGCTGGGTTGGGCGAGTACTGGCGAAGATGGCCCGGTCCAACATTCTGTAAAGGAAATGATACAAAAGCAAAAAAAAGGGGCGAGTTGGAAAATAATAATCAAATGTGATATTTTATTGATCCTTTTCCCTCTGCTTTCACACTGCCCTCGAGCTTCTGGCTGCATACACTTGCACCTCATTTGTCCAGCTCAAAGATATCCCTGTACTCACTATGATGCCCTACTGCCCAGTGCGCACAGCTCATGAAGCTGTATCTCTGTAGGAAATCGGGTCATTGGATTCTGCGGATTGTTGTGTGGCAGATCACATGTCACTGTGTCCTGAGTCTTAAATGTCTCCATTACAGGCCGTGATAAATTATCTTGACACCCGAGGAGCCAACTTTATAAGCCAGTAATAGATTGCAACACAGCTCAGTTGATTCATTTCAAAAACTCTATTGTATGGAAATCTGTTTCACAACTTTTAACTGCCCGGTCCCTGGAGGGGAACAGTGGACTCAGTTCCCTGGCGCTGTGGTACATAACTTCAAAATGCCACAATAAATAGACTGTTCGAGTTTGTACGCATGCACCTACATGTCAGTTTCGTTTGAGGCGCCCACAAGCCTATATGCTTTAGTCTAACATTACTTTAAGGTTATAACTCTGTGAAAGAGGCACCTTCTATATAATCAATTCCATAAATTAACTGGCTGAAAGTATGAAGCTTAAGGGCTTTGGACAGCTCCCCTCCCTTCTACCAGCCAGGGTTCAATGTAATAACATTTTCAAAATCTCTTTCACTTTCTTCCTGGTAAAACATTTGGCTCTTGAAAGAGTCTCAGGAAAAAGGTGCATGCAACGTGTTTGCATTGATTGCGGTGAGGATGAAATTACAAGGACTGCCAGCTCCCCAGAGGGAAGACTGATCAGAGAGCCAGCAGAGCTGACATAGAACAGAGGAGAGAACGTGAACACAACAGCAAAGGTGATTTGTTCTCCCCGGGTACATCCATCTGGTATTCAGCAGCACAAACTCAATCTCTCCCAACATCAACACATCATAAACCCACACACCTGGCTTTATTGAAAGAACGTTATGAATGCCCGTCTTCAAAAACAATATCGTAACACCATTTCAGACAGAAACATATTGGATCTACAATCCATTTCTTTCTCATATGCCATGTCTACTGCTTATCATAAATGCAATCTATGAAGTGAGAGCAGGTTTATATTTACATGTGCGAGGAAGATTGGGCAAAAGGTGAGGCGGCGGTGGGGGAGGGATTGCGAGACATATTGTTGAAATGCTTCAAATATGGAATCTTTCAGTTTTTCGCGCGAATAAAAGCTGCAATAAAAACAGGCCTGTGACCAAATGACAGCGATTTACATCTCTGCAACCCGCCACGTTCCGAGTGCTATTGTCATCTTCATTACTGAGGACACGATGGCTTGCAGTTTGCTCTCTGCGAACATCAAAGACGCACACACTGAGCTCATTAGTCGTGGCCATCTGTATAATTACACTTTTTCCCAATCCCAATGATGCACTTTTGACTTGGAGCAATGGCCCATTCTGCCATTTGTTTGGAATATAGTGATGTCTTCTGAATGGCCTTTGGATGTTGTGCATTTATAAAAAATAAAAAAAATAAAATAAATGCACTGATGACCACAGTTAAAGACTCAATCATATCACATTCAACGGCCTGCTAAATGTCTTATTCCAACACATATTATAGCAATAAGTGGAGGAGCAGCGATTGTGCTTTTCGCTCGATGCAACAAAACAACGATGACAGCAACGCCGGTGAAACACTAGCATCAGCGCGTCTTATTTGAATGAAAAGATAACAGTTGATAACGCGGTGAAAGGAATCATCTTAAGTAACAGTCGCCTTGATTGTGAATATGAATCTGGTACTAGGATGTTTATTTATGTCCCTCTCCTTTCTCATTTGCATTTTGATTGCAGTATTGTCGGCAGTCACAGCAGACATCTAACTAGATATTTTGATAGTCATCGTAAATCTGCAAATAAGTCCTTATCTTGGGTACACAGTGGCCAGATGTGCCCTCTTTAGTCAGGTTTGTGTGTGTGTGTGTGTGTGTGTGCGGGGGGATGTCTGCCTGTGTTTGTAAGGTAAGGTCAAACACTAACAAACTGAAATATACTCTAATCAAAAAAGGCATGTTTGAAGACAATATGATAATTTGTTTTGTAATATTCCACATTGTGTTGCTTTTAATGTGAAATAGCTGCCAACGACATGACGCAGTCAACAATATGCTGCTGCTGCAAAAAAAAAAAAAGAAGAAAAATATCTTGTTTTGTGCATTATTGTTGGCCTCGTCCACACTTAACACAGCAAACACTCCACACAGAGCCACATAAAGCGTTCGAAAAACTGTAGCAGATGAGAAAAAAAAAAAAAAAAAAAAAAAAAAAGACCCACTATTGACAATGTGTGAAACCCTTTCCACAATAAACGCAGGCCAATAAACACAGCCGCTGGACACAAAAATGCAACATTATGCATTCGCCAAGTGATAAAAATCTCAACACCGATGTCAATGAAAGCAGGCTCCAGTCTGTTCTTTAAGATATTGGAAATCAGAATTTGGGGGAGAATTTATGAACAGTGGCACCATGTACTGAGCTGTAACAGGCTGAAAAGAATGTTAACAAGTTCAATTTCCATTCAATCAATGCCAGAGCTCTTGGAAATGTTCCATGGCAGGAGAGGGGTAAAATCATCTATATGGTAATTATAAGGATGAATCCCCCAGTAACTTTCGCCAGCATGAAAGGTCAGTCCTATTAAAGATAGTTTATCAGTGCTCTGCACATATTCCTTTACTCGCCGTCTAAACGGGTACATCATTTTATTTTTTTTCCCCTCCATTTTCAGCAACCTGCCCAAGTCTGTGCTTAAGCCAAATGAGAAAAATGGAATTTTGAATGCCGGTAAAGGCTATAATAGCATGAAGATAAATTGTTTTTCTTTCCCCTGCCCTGTCTCAGTCAAACACACTTCTCTCCCTTTCTCTCTCTGTTGTGCACTCAGTCCATCTCTCCAACCTCTAACCCCCCACTTAAAAACAAATCTCTATCCTCCCCTTGCACTGTGAGGCCAGTAGGTCCCCTCCCCTTGGCCCGGTACAGCCACTGACCCATACACCCCTTTCGACCATTTCTCCTGATGCATTATGGGTATTTAAAACTTGTCCAACATGACATCATTTCAGTTTGAGGGCCGCCTGAGAAAAGTAAATTACAGAATCAATCATGCAGAAGGTCAACCTGAGACTTCATTACAAGTATTGCATGCCTGCATGAATATCTTTCATTTCTGACTGACCCAATATGTCACAATAGCTGTCTGTCGAGGGAGAAAAGAAAAAAAAAAAAAGAAGAAAGAAACCGAGCGAGAAAAAAAAAAAAAAAAAAAAGAATCCACTCTCTTAAATTGATGTACAACTCATGTCAGTGCTTCTTGGCTTGGAAGGGAGATAAGAGGGAAGTGTAGAAAAACATGCTTTCTGCAACAGTGCACACATTTTCCATTTGATTCAGGATATAGTGGTCAGTCAAAACCCAGGGTATTATACTCACTGGCAATCTACACAATATGAAGGCATATCAAATCATGTGAACAACAAACTACACATCTCTTTTTAGCCCCACTTTCATCTTGCATGGTGCACGTGGTCCACACACACTATTTGGCGATAGACATTAGCATATCTTTGCGACTGTCGAGCTAATGACATGTGAAACAGCTAGTTGGTAATGAAATCTATATATTACATCACCACATAGTGGGAAATGTAATAAGACAGCAGGGCTCATATCTCCTAAATATTGACTTTAACATCTAATTAACTAGTACTTGTACTACTGTAGGTTTCTAATCTAATGGCGCAGGACATTTCAGTGCATGCCTACATGTGTCAGGAGAATCCCAAAGTGTGGTGAAGGCACCAGGTGTTTTTTGAAATGGAACCCAGAGACCCTTGCTGTGCAGCGGGGAGAAAAATCGAGAAGAAATTGTGAATAAAGCAATACTGGCAGCCCCAACTCCAGTACTATTTGGCACTATTGAGATTCAATCACAAATCAGGAGGACACATGCTGGGAGACAAAAATGAGAGTCAGAAGCTTGTTAGGAGAGCAGATTAAATAAATAATGACTTCAGATTCACGGCTTGCCAGCCACATTGCAGCTGAGAAAATGCATTTCTCTTTGTAGAAGCCCGGCATCTGTGGCCAATTTGCGAGACATACGCTGAACATTATAGGGAGAGGAATTAACAGAACACTTGGCAATGCAATGACATGGAAGAAGCTTTTGAAAATAGCCCAGGTATATTCACTGGTTGGGTTTCTCATTAAGTTCCGATAAGAGACAGGCTTTCCACACACACACACACAAACACTAAATATTCTCCACCAGTACGCTTGTATACAGAAAGAAAAGCAAAACAAGTGTTTGGGAAATATGAGCATGGCGGCTTGATGAAAAATGTAATTGCAATAGTGCACGGTTTATTTGTTTGCCCCTGCAGCCATAACAAATAACACAGAATGTAATCATGTATATAAGGTTGTCATTCCTTTATCAGTGTGGTGACAAAATGACAAAACACCCCTCTTAGGGCCTTCGTAAATCATTGTCTCTGTATATAGAATGCACTGCGAACAGTCCTGTTACTTATCTCATTTAAAAAGTTGCGTTCTCTTTTCAAAGGCGAAGATAAAAACCCCAGATGAATAGAATAAAAAAAAAAAAAAAAAAAAGGCATTGTCACAAGACTTTTGGGGATCAATCCCATTTACAGGAAAAATGAAGGGGCCACCACGAGCCTTCCTGCCGTACAATGTGTGATGACTGATAACGAGTGAGTAGTGTGCCGACGACAAAGCCACGAGGCAAGGAGCAGAAAACCACATTCTCCCCTCAGTTTTTAATAGAGTCTCCGCACAATCAGAGACATGAGCCATGCAAATGGTGTTAAAGAGGAATAATGTTTGAGAATCAAATCTAATCCTCCAGCAAGTCGTGAGAACAGTCAGGAATGTAATTGTGTCAAGGTTCCGTTTCTTCCAGATGTAGAAAGCTTAACTGACCATGAAATGAAAATTCTTTAGGCAAAAGCCTTCTGGGGCTCACTTACTGTATGCGGCAGACATATTTTAAAAGCCGCAATTATTTTACTTGCCAGAAGCATGGAAAAGAAAAAAAAGGAAAAAAAGAGCTGTAAAATTGTATAGCCCCCTTCCCATATGGAATGTAAATAAATATCTCTAATATCAGTGTGATTCAACAAATGTGTTGGAGAGAAGGGGGGGGTCTGAAACACACTTCATTTGTTCACACAGTTATAATGATCATGGCACCTTTTGTCAATGCAATGTGTTTTGTGGTTCACAAAGCAAAGTCAGCATCAGCCTCATCATCTCTCAGCTCATGCCTTTGTCCTTTTCATTTCTTCTTTCCTAAATGAATCTTCCATTTTTGTAATAGGTCTGAAAGACAACTAGTCCGCCAGTGACATTTCAATTTTTTTTCCTCCTCAATGCTTCTATGATTGTGGCATTTGGAAATGCCTTTCTACCTCAAGACAACACTCAACACAATCTATAGCCCACATTGCAGCAGCAACATGAAGAGTGATTATTTTGTCCACCGTTCCATGTTCGCCCATCCGTGTCTGAGGAACGGAGGATTAGGCTCAAAGTAGGTTCATGAAGTGCTTTCTTTAAGGGTAATTCTCTACAACGCAAAGACAAAGCTGATCCTAAACTCCGAACAAAGCATGCGTCTTTTCTGAAGACCTCGTGTGACATTGGACAGAAGCATGCATCAGCATTTACAAAAGGGGAAAAAAAAGAAAAAAAATGGGGGGGGGGGGGGGGTTTCTGAGGGGCTACATTAATTAAATATGAGCATGTGAAACTGTGGCACTTTTGGGTCCCATTTTCACTGTCCTTCTGGGACTGAATGTGCTTTGTACTTCAACACCTGTGATCTATTCACATCTGCTCACCTTACAGAGGGGGGATCATCGACAATGTGTGGGTTTTTTTTTTTTTGTTTTTTTTTTTTACAAAAGAAATCCGCACAGTAAGTAACATAACATCATGACATTCACTCAATGTGATCATATACCTCCTGTGTCGTAAACAAGGCCAGATGCTGTGCCAGATGCACCGACAACAGGAGGTGTACACAAAAAAAATTGCGAAGGTGACATTACGGTTTAGCAAAAGGGTCATTTAAGGACTGTATGCCGCCGACATCAGGGGTGTCCAGTAGTGTATATTTATAAATATTTGGGTTTGGATACAACATCAAAAAACCACATCTGGAGCTGCGGCAAGTAGGACACATACTGCAGCAGCGCCAGTGTAGGATTTCTGTGTTGACAGATGAGGATAACATTTCTCTAGTCGCAGAAAATAAATAAGACTCCTTGATTTAATAGTGGCGTGTACGTATAGCAGTACTCACCACAGGTTGGCCGTTGTTGACAGACACCCCTTCCTGGTCCATCATGTTGCGTGAGATGGTAATAGAGGGCAGATCCAGGCTCTGAGGGGGGAACTGAGGGATAAGGAGACCCCTGTGAGGAACCGGGGGCTCCGGCATTGCTGGGAAAGGTGAGTCCACTTCCGATAGACCCAGACCAGACTCCGTCTCAGGTGGAGGTGTGATGGGAGGAATCTCAAACTCCTCGTCGCCCAAGCTGGGTGTATGAAAAGTCTGCAAGGAAGAGAGAGAGAAGAGAAAAAAAAAAAAAAAAAAAAAAAAAAAGCATGAAAACCAGCAACACAAAACAGCCAGGAAACATTTGCTGAGGTGGGCCTCGTCTAACACGCCGGGAGGAAAAACCTTCAGGGATAAATCAAGACAACTTTGTTTAAGAGTGGGAGTGTTTTAGAAGTAGAGTGGTAATACACTTGTCTGTAAGTGCACGAAGATGTAACATTTCCTAAACCTATTAAAGTCCACTTTGAGGAAAAAGAAGGAAAAAGGCGAGTGTGGAGGAAGACGTCAAAAGCAAAAAATATCAAGCGGCAATCGAGAGAGAGAGAGAGAGAGAGAGAGAGAGAGAGAGAGAGAGAG
>CALSCE010010649.1:4514633-4545759 GCA_943593645.1 Bovichtus variegatus
TGTGTGTGTGTGTGTGTGTGTGTGTGTGTGTGTGTGTGTGTGTGTGTCTTTCCATTGGCAGCCACAGGGTCCAGTGGTATGAGGGCAGAGCAGGGCTTGTAACAGAGAGCCCTGATGTATCCAGAATGGGCATCCTGAGCAGGTGTGTGGGAAATCTCCCGTCCTCAGTGGTAAACATGGGCCAAACTATACTGTACTGCAAAACCATTTTCAACAGTTATTATATTCTGCCCCAAAAAAAAAAAAAAAATGACTTACTCGATTATGCACAGCAGTAAATAAAGTACATTAAATCGTTACTATATACTGAGACAAAACTATACAAAAATTTAATTTCGACGGTCTACAGCCACACGAACCTGCTCACGATGACAACATGTTGATGTTTAGCAGGGATAATATTTACCATGTTCACCATTAATTAGCATGCGATCAAATGACGCAAATGTCATTCGTTTTTGAAGTATTTAGTCATAAACCGAAGTATTGTCAGGGCATCATCAAAGTTATTATCATCCTGAGGGGGGGGGCATGAATGTGCGCAGAATCCATCAATAGTTGAAGAAGCATTTCACTTAAAAAAAACAAATGTGAAACTTACAGTGGCACAAGAGCACATAAATCGGGAAATCAAAAAGTAATATACATCGTCTGGGAACCATGAATGTCTGAAACCAAAAAAATTCTGCCAATCCATCTGTCATATGTCAAGAAGTGAAAACATGTCTGGAATATTGACTGTGAAATATCCTGGGAGGCACTGGATGAAATGTCAGGGAAATCACCAAAGTCATCCTCTGGGCAAACCATCCTCGTCACATGTCACTAAAACCAAGAAGGTGGACCTCATTATGGTGCGAGAGGAAAAGTCAGGGCATCAGCACAGTTAATAGGCTTCATCCTCTGGGGAACAGAAATGTCTATGCAAAATTTCAATCCAATAGATTATTTCGCTCTGGACCAAAGTGGTGAACCTACTGACCGAGCGAGCGACTGACATAGCCCCTCTTGGAGCCAGACCACGAGCATGGTTGAAAGAGATTTAAGTGTAAAGGGTCGTTTTAAACAGCATATGCTGCTTTATATTAAGTATATAAGAGAAGATAAGATAGAACTTTATTTATCCCGAGGGAAATTGTTGTGCAACAGTTACATTGCACAGTAGGAGACAGAATAAGATTCTAAAATGTACAAATAGTGCAAAATGTTTTACACATGTAGATGTAGAAACATTTAAAAAAATAAGATGAGATGAGGTAAGGTGCAGTATTTGGCAAAATAACAACATAAAAAAATTAAATAAAATATGCACGTTGCTCAACCGTAAAACTATCAAACACATTAAACTCCAAAAAGATGTTTACTACAACAGAAACATACAGGGAGGTGACCGATATGTGCATCACTGAATTGTCCCTTCCGACATTTTATCCTTGTGCTGCCATGGTGCTCTTTTCAATATCAGGACAAAGAGCAAGAGAAAGCTTTTCGCCCAATATTCCCAGCCCTTCAATAAACGTAGTAATGCAATTCACAGATGCAATAACCAAGACTTGTTAAAAGGCAGCAGCATGCAATTACTGCATATAATAGGCCTCAGAATCAATAGAGGCAGGAGTGAGGATCCAGTTTCAAATATCTAGACCGGCAGAGTGCAGCTACTCAAATGACAACATCAACCATGGCACCCCTAATCAACATTATTTCAAAGTTGGATCATTTGTAGTCCATTTCTACATATTTATAGTTCATTACACGTCTCTAATTTGATTGGGAAAGTAAAGTGATACATCTGAGTGAAACACAATCTCAGTGTACAGTATCCTTTTCCCTGAGGGAAGCAGTCAAGCTTTCCCTGCTAGGATGTATGCTTTACCAGGCACACCAAGGTCATCTTATCTCATCCTCTAAGTGCATAAGGTAAATGATACACCAGCCATCTAAAACAGCAAATACAGGCCTGTTGTTCGGATGTAGAAGCATTCTGCCCTCGAGCACAAAACATACCGAGATTTTTAGAAGATACAGTATGTGTTGTATAGAGAAACAGTAACTGGATGTTTGTTTTTTTTTGCTTTTTTATCTATTTTGCTTTGAGGCATTTGCGGTAATGCTTAAAGCTTAAAAATTGTGAGCAACCATCTACTTTGAGCCAAGAGTCAAATCCCTGACAGCAACACAATTCTCACCAAAGACAACAAACCGCACTGCTGTATATAATATATTAAAGTGAAGTTGTATTCTTCTTTCTTAAAGAAAGAAACATTATTCCTCTTATAAATGAAAAGTTTAATTCATAAGCAATAAAACATTTGGAGTGTTGCTGCCACTTTCTCACTTGGCCTGATATGATCAGTAGGCAAGCTTATGGTGGCTAATATTAGCAAACTATAGATAGCTATTGCTTAGGTATTGCTTTTTCGGGTTAGTTCACCGACTTTATGACTACAATTGTGTTGCCATCACACTATGTTTTAACATTAACCACGATCCCCAAAATTGTCATTTGTGGCAACAGTGACAGCTGTTAGCAAGTCACATGGTCTCACTAGACGATAGGTGGAACAAGCAAACAAATTTTCATGTAAAACAACAGGTGGTTGCAAAGCAAACGCGCTGCAAAGCTGTCGAGTGTTGTTGTTCAAGCAGTCAAATTTCATCCGATTGAAGCAGAGCACTGATGGTAACTTACAAACTGTCTTCGGAAAACAAAATGGAATTTACAATGTTACTGCAGGTATATCAGAAAAGTGTGATGGATTCATTTTTGAAGTTTTGAATAGAAAAAAACATTTAGAGAATATGTGTGACGATTCAAACGCAAGCTAGTGCGATAGCCTTGCTAACGGCTGAACCTACAGGCAAAATAAATTGTGCACGAGTGCAAATGAACAACGGAAATTGGAGAAAGAGGTGTAGCTAAGCGCAGAACCTTCTTAAAATACATAGAGGGTGATTTCTTTGTCTGCGACAATCCACTGGTTTGATTTAAAAACAATGGTGGCATACATTTAGCCTGCTGTCAAAAGTTAGCTGTTCATCATGGAGCCCTCGCAATGGACACCTCCTTTCCCAGTGCACCCACAGCCCAAGGCAGACGCATGAAGTAGATTAATATAGCATTACAGTGAAGATAGTGTGAAACCTCAAAGTGGAAGTCACATTAATCTAACTTTAGCTCAGGTTGCAACAAACAATACTGGGGGCACTCCAAGAAAAGATAAACGTATGCTCTTCTCCTCTTCTCTCCTAAGCACAATACCATCTGTGCCCTAACACTGGAAACAGTTGTTCCTTTTGATGAAATGCAAATGAGCGAGGCTGTTTTTATCAAGGAGCACAACACCCCCCACCCCCCACCCGACCCAGCCCACCCCCCCTGTTCCCTGACTGCCACAGTGGGCTCTCACAGCTGGGGGCTGAACGCTCTCCAAGCAGCTTGTGTCGGCGTGGTCTCCCCACTGCAGTGGGCCTCGGCAGCCAGTGGACACAGAGGATGCGCCCACTCAGCATAAATGTAGGGGGGGGGGGATTAAACTTCTTCCCTAACACTCTGTGGCTTTGTGAAGCGGCCACTTTATGAACATGAGGTCACACACATACACGCGCACACACACACACACACTCGAAACACGTCCGTCTGAGCTTGAATGTCACAGTTGCATCCGAACGGCCCAAGGGACGCGAGTGAAAACAATAAGGTTAACAGTGACATCTATCTCACTATTTTGGAGCTGCGTAATGATGCTTCGCAGTGGATTTTGAAGCCAGATCAATCTCGCCAGCGAAACAGGACGAGATTGGCCCGTTTGAAGCACAGAGGATGACGGGTATTTTTGGTGCACTTGTCTCTAATGACAGGGCAGCAGAGTGGGTGGAGGGGGAATAGGACGGGTAAATTTAGCACACTGTTAGGACTACTATGGCTCAGAGAGGCGGTTATATACCTCCAGAGAAACAACTATTCCTTTCTTTTGTTCAATCCAACAGCATAGTGCACAGAGTTATTCCAGCAGCCCCGCACACTCAGGTTGTTGGTGACATTCCACTTTACGTAAACCAGCAGATAGAGAGTGACAGAATTATAGAATCTCTTTGGGCTCCTTCATTAGGTCTTTGAAAAGAGGAGGAAAACAGGTGTTTACAACCTCAGCTTTGTGGGATATCGCTTCATCTTACAGAGTGCAGTCAAGACAGTCGGATCACATCAGCATCAGCTTTCAGAAGTTACTACGAGACAATATAGCGTGAGCCGAGCTCCTCTCTCTCAGCTTATTGTCTTTTGTGGCTCTCAGGACAGACAGCACTTGAGCAGGCGGCATTACAGGCAATGAAATAAATGTCGCCTATGACACACAAGAAATACAAATTGGAATGTATCATTGTGAATGTTTAGGAGAGCTTTACAGTGTGAAATGTAGAGTTTGTGCTTTAGATATTGGCTTTTCCTGTTGCCAACCCCCCATCTACATTTCCTTAAATAGTGAATCATGAAGCACAGAAAAAAATATTTAAAAAGAGAAGTATCATTTAAATACATGACAGAAAAGACACATTTACTCCATCTGTACTTAACTACATTTGTATTGGAGAGTAACATTGGTTGGTTGAATTTACAATGTTCAAAAGAGAATTTCAATATGGAAAATATCGAAATATACTCACGTCACCAGCAGCGAGCAGGGCACCATTTGCCTCCGCCATGTTCATGTAGTTGTTGTTATTCTGGAACTGCAAATGAAGACACAAAAACACAATCAGCCTACGAGTGTCCAGATAAGATCCAGTGCAACACGAGCTCTCCCCTCTCATAATGGACACCTGTCACTCAAATGGATTGTCACACTTGGCTCTGAATGTTTACACAGCGAGTTAACCCCTTTCTCTACGTGCACGAGCGCATTCTGCCTCTCTGCCATTATTGCGACATGACGAGAGGCTTGCGAGAGGCCCAGGCCAATTCAGCCAGGGTAATGAGAATCTGGTGTAGCTATTCAGCTCATATGGGATGGCAATTAAGGATATGTTGGCATCACAAAGCCGAGAATCAAGATGCTGTGGCAGGTTATTAACTTCAAATAAACTATGGGAGAGGAGAGATACTGAGGGGAAATAAAGGAGGTGGGAGGATGTTTTTAATATCACTAGGGTACAGTTTTGTTTAGGTTTTACAATTTATGTCACTTTTTTTGATTTTGACATTTATCCATCCTCCTAAAAGGATACGATTTCAACATAAATGCCTCTTGGATCCATTCTATTTTAAACGCAAAAAATACAAGTGTATTGTACTCAAGCATCTACCTGTTAATATCAGAGTAGTAACAGAGTAACCAGTGGTGATACAATTGAGTGTCACACTATAAAAAGACGTACCAATCTGTTAGACAGTTGATAACCCATTGAAACCCTGTACTTTGGTAAGAAATAACATGTTTTCACAATACCCCACCCTCCCAACCCACACATAGCCTGCTGGCAAAATGGCAGCCACTTCCTTTCTTTGGAGACACAACCATGCTGACAGGTAGGAACAATGGGACATAGAATGAAGAATTATGGGCTAGCAGCTGGGCCCGGGAGCACAATGCACCTCTCTGTGAGTGAGGAGTGCAAAACCCAGCCTACACGGCACGGAGGAGAAAGAGTCACAGTGCGTTTGCGTCTTCATGAGGTTCCACAGAGAACACTTTTTCCCAACAAAGCTCGGCAGTAATCTCTTTTGTGTGTTTATTACAAAGTCACTCTCTTAAAACATTATGAGAGACAAAGAACTCCAATAGACGGAGAGAGAGAGAGAGAGAGAGAGAGAGAGAGAGAGAGAGAGAGAGAGAGAGAGAGAGAGAGAGAGAGAGAGAGAGAGAGAGAGAAAAAAAAATGACTTCTTATCCAAGCAGAAGCCAAACAATAGTGGAAACAAATTAAGATCAGAGCAAACTGAGAAGTGCATTAATATATTTTCTAGCCCTTTGTGGGTTCCCCCCCCCCCCCCAATTCTCCTTTTCTTCTGAGTGGTTAGTATGCGAATGTAATTACCGAAAGAACTGCTGCTAATCAACTGCGAATGGTATCCATTAATTAGTCTATGCCCTGGAGAGAGAGTGGGGAATCAGCAGCAATGTTAACAGTGTTACGCACCAATGAGAAGGGGAGCCACAAGCTCGGCTAGCAGTTGCTGAAGCAGGTGGTTTGTGCTGTGGGGCCTCTGGTGCAGTCTCACCTGGAGCTGCCCCACTAAACTATATCTGACTGGAGCACTGGAGTTTTACATGTTTGCTCCAATGCACACACACACACACACACACACACACACACGTGTATGAAAGACACACACACAAGCCTCAAGTGAGAAACATATGTCAATAGCTAGCGCTCCTTCACTTCCCAGCTGTGTGTAACTTTGAGACATGACATGGCTGGGTTACGTCAGCCACTCGGCTGGTAATTAACCTTATGCTGGGCTTATCTTGGAAGTGTTACTCCGTCCCTTTTCTTCTTATAGATAACAAATTGAAGTCTCAGAGATATCCTTCTCTATTCAAGCACGAGGAACATTGTTCCGATTGTGGTGGGAGATAGGGCTTCGTGCAATGCCGCCTCGGTTCCTTGTTTCCCTGTGTCTCTGGATGAGAATAACATTTTTAAGAGTGAGCAGAGAACAGCTCTTTGTAAACGGTTCTCTGAGAAATTCAGGAAAAACCCCAGAGGAATACAGAGATATCTGAAATCTTTATGTCACTTTTAATATAGATGCTGGTATACCTTACTGCCCGTTACATGAAAGAAAACAAGCCGCGAAATGTTTCCGTAAAAAAGGAGTTGCTTCATCTCAGATTCCGTGCAAAATTCTTGGGGGCACTTCATGTTCATTTACTTGCCATGTTGGACATCATTGGATCATGTGGACGACAACTTCAGGAAATAATGTGTTATTACAAAACCAAACGCCACACTGTGAGGAATGGTTGAAATACATACTGTACATTGAGTGAAACAAATGAGATCCATTAGAGAAAACACAACCACGTTAAGTCCAAGTGCTAATTAGTGCTGTGAAACTCCCGGGGCTCAGTCTCTGTGAGTCATGTTTTATTGTGTTTCCAGGGCCCTTTAAGAGCAGTTCCATATCTCCACCGAGAACTGTGACTAACATCCCAAGAAATGTCCCCAGCCACCGGTATCAATCTTCACCATTAAAAGCTGTACCATGCTGCAGCGCAGCCCGGGCCGGAGGCCCCGGCGGACTACCATCGCAGGGAGTGGAGATTATTATTGTTATTCCCAATTCATTTTTGTGGGGGAAGGCATTTGCCACTCATGTTCGCAGCAGTGACGATTGAGTCAAATGCCAGATGAAATTAAGTGTGATTGGAGCGACCACGCAGCTAAAATGGGTCAGCGCAGACAATGAAGGCTCTGTAATTAAAATGATGTGACGAGCTAGACAAGAGCTGTCATGTGAGGGGCCAAACTACCGTGTGTGTCCGTGCACGGAAAAAAGTATTTTGGAATCAGAGATGTAACATGAATGAAAATGTAGGGTGAATCTGAGTGGAATTATTTCACTTTTTGTCAAATAAATGCTCCTGAAGCACAATAAACTGGCCTTAAATATCTAATAAAGCACTATAGCAATGGCTTAGGCAGTTATGTTACAGGCATTTGAGAAACCAGCATCTCACTCTTCCACATTTCCAAAAAAGCAGTCATGTCCTACTGGAAGAGACCAAAAGGGTAGCCATAGAAAAAGAGTGTGTTAAAGTATCTGTGGGGTAGAAGGCTTTTATTAACAGAATGGATTCACAGTTAAAAAGGAGCTCTGTAATATGAGTTGCACTAAGAGCCAGACACGGCTACATGGCAGAGCAAACACGGGGCAGTCGGTGTTTTTATTTCTCCTTTTGCACCACCAGCACATTTCTTCAATAACTGTTTAACAGGAGAGAATTAAGAGCTTACATGAGCCCTGATCCTAACGTGAAAAGACTCCACTGTCTGCATGATCGCAGGCAGACAGAAAACTAAGCAACCTCGCAGTGAATGGGATGAATATGAATTTTGAGGTTTTTCTGTAAATGCAGAGTACGGTCTTTCTTTTTATTCCAAGTCAAGATAATACTTCAAGGATATCCTTTGAATCATTGTGAACTCTTTAGTTATTCACTATGAGACAAAAACAGTTACAATCAGATTCTAAACAAAAACAAACATCTGCATGCATATTGCTTGTTTTTTTTGTTTTTTTTCCTGACTGAAAGCCAGTGTCATTTTGATGCTTGATTTTCCTCCGACATTTTAAATCCCAGTGCAGGAATATTTGTATGATTTTTATGTCCAGTGGGAAATAAGGTGTTTTGCAGCTATTATAGCAAACAAAATTATTTCAACCTCAGGGTGAACACAATATTGCACCAACCTGACCCCATCTAACCCCCAATATGATGGAGTAACCACACAGATCCTATCAGTAAACATGAACTGGACAACCAAGATCCACAGAATATACGCCTGAAGAGCCTCTGATAGTACAGCTGCCACCTCCACACGCATACAAATGGAAAATAAACATGCACTAGCCCAAACCTTCTCATCTGAACACTGACTACTGCTTTATCAATGGTGATTAAATGATAAAGAAAGACTGGGAAAGATGCAAGATAGCATTTTAGCATAACAAAAAGAAAAGAAGACCGAAAATCTGATAAATCTGCATTTTCAAAATCACCTTCAGAAGACAATTCCTTGGTTTTGAAGTATGATCAAAAAGCCACAATAGCAGTGGTGTCTGTCAGCAGGTAACCAAATTGGACACATTCTTCCTCCCCACTGAAAACCACCAAACTAATTCAATCAAGAGCCCAGGCTTTTCCAGAAACATATCAACTGCTGACAAGCGATTTTACAGTTCAGCTTGAGCTCAGTAATCACAGCCTAGCATGTGTTCTCTGGAACATGACACTCGTGCTAATATGTTCTCCAGTGGTCTCCATAAAACACAGCAAAAACACCACAGTTAAAACTCAACCTCCGTTCCTGAGAAACCAGTCGTCATTTGCTGTGTATTATTTTATGCAATTTCCTTTAAAAAGCTTGGCCTACCACCGGGTCTCTCGTTCAGCGAAGACTCAAAAAGGAGCTGCACTGTTTCTTATCCCGCAAACGTATTGTAGCCTCTGGAAAAGTTATCTTCCGATTCCAGAGGTCGCTCCTCACCAAATACGGGCTCATTTACAACCCAATTCAGCATAAACACTCAGCGGCTGCCTCCCTGCGATCACAAGGCCTACTCACGCCCAGCAGGCCGCCGCGCATGCAGCATTGAGCTGACATACTATATAGACATATTTCGTCCTATGTATGCAGCAGTCGATGTGTAAAGTGACTACACATCGCAGCATGTTCGTGGAGTAGGCTCGCAACCTGTGTTCTCATCTGCATGCTGAATCAATTGGTAATTCAGTTTAAAGCTAAAATAGTGACTCCAGCACCACACTGTCTTTCAACCATTAGGACTGCCAGTCCTCAACTAAAGTAGCATTGAGGGGAAGGTCATAGTGAGCATCTCTCTTCCTCTGCCTCTCAGTGACAGAAGCGTCGCAATTGTCCAGTGAATCCGCCATGAGAAAAAGTATTGGTCTCATCTGGGCTCTAAAATCAAGCCGATGACAGTATTGTTCAGGCTGTGTGCTGATTATCTCCCTTCTCACACACGCACTGACCACTGTCGCCTGAACTAGTGTGATCACAGCTTGCTTTGCTTTAGCAAACATAGACCTGGAGGAACAGTTTGAACCCTGGCAGGGAGATTAAGCCTGCCACAAATCGCCAGCTCCAACAGGACGCTGCCCTTCTTTAGTGTTTGATCAGAGGACGTAAAACATGTATAAAAATTCAGGTTGACAATTTGACATTTATCTTAGGAAGATGTAATCAATAAAAAAAGGTATCCGAAATACGGGAGCAAGAATCTATAGATGGAGGTTGTCATGATCGAACCAGAGAGCAGAGCCTGTGTAAATTGCTCTACATGTATCCTGCAATCACAGAGCATGAAACTAAGTTTGCATATCCAACACAAATGACTATCAAAATAAAAGGAAAAGCATAAAGCGATTTCACAACGTCGGCAAATATGCATTATGGTTTGTTTTTTTCCAAAGCTACCCAGTCATTGTGGCAGTGTTGAAGGACAGTAAAAGGAGAGCTAGCGTTTGTGCGTTCAGCATATTCCTTGGGGCTAAATTTACATTCAGCACAGACGCAGTGTAAAAGAGTGATAACATGAAGACACACACAGCCCAGGGTGAAGCAGCATTTGTAAGATCTTTGCATTTATTTTTAAGTATTTGAGAATGAGATTGATCGAGTTTACTTCATCAGCACATACTGTACATCAGTTCAGACAGAAAAGTTATAAACACACCTTTCACCCCTGCTAAACACAATTCCAAAGTCATTTTAGGATATTCAGCTATATGTTGTACTTTAATAATGGGTTTCCCAATTCGGAAGCAGTTACAGCCATGACACTATACTTAGACACACCAGTGCTTTGAGCTGAATGCTAACATCAGCATGCTAACATGCTCACCATAGAAACACATGCTAATGTTTAGTAGGTCATGTGTCACCACGAATGTGTGAACACAATTTCATGTCAATCCATCCAATAGTTATTGGAAATAGAGCTAAAATGTGTCTGGGCCAAAGTGGTTGACCAGCTTGCCATCCAGCCGCACCACAAATGTGGCTAAGAATAAGACTGGATTGTACCTCCACTTATCTTCTATTATCACATTTTTTTATTTTTATTAATGCTAACATTCTAGGCTTCTCTGTCATCATATTTTATGTGTGAATGTTCATATTTAGAGACAATACAGTAACACTTTTGTAGCATAGCCACATCCAACACCACACTATACAATGGAACTAAAATACACTGAGGTTCACCATAGCTATGTTTTCTCGAAGGACTAGGACTTTCAAATGCTGCCAAAACAAAGATGGTCTTAGCATTTGTCATAATGGATCCATAGTCTGAGCCCAGAAGTCTCAATTCTATGCAGGTCAACATCCAACATCCCGGGGTTTTTTTCTTCTAGCTGTTGAGTCTGCTCTGTACTTTCAAGAGCAAATCCTAAAAGAAAGTGCAAGCTAAATGGGGTTCCATCTTTGATCTGGCGGGGTGCAAAGCCATTGGCCCACAGCCACAAAGGAGCTTAGGCAATGGAGAGGGCCTCAGAAACATGGTGTAGCTTTCTCACAATGGCTGCTTTTGCATGGACACAGCTCTTGAGGAAGCAACACGAGAAAGGCTTGGCTCGGTGGTGTTGTCTTGCTTTTACTGCTAAGCCAATGTCTCAAGGCTGTTTACTCTCAGCAGCTTTGAAGCAACTCCAACTCACGATGGTATCACTCTGCTTGACATTCTTCAGTACAGAGCAAGAGGCTGCTGTGGGGTTAATGAAGTTAATAGTTACAAAAATGACATGTTTAATACAAGAGAAAAAACAACCCAGCTTTCTGCCACTGGAAATGGGTGCGTTTCTGGTGGCGTTAATGGTAATGGTTGTGCTACTTCTCGGGGTTTGTCAGACGGCTATGAGCTCTGGTGCTTGGATTCACATAAAGCTCCATTGAAAGCTGCTGGGAGTCGAGTCCTCTCTTATTGCTCTAGCAGCACAGATACATTTTTCTTTTCCCTGTACTGTCGTTACTGGCTAATACACTCATTATAACCGGCTTTGGAAATGTGCACAGTCAAGAGCTTTTAGTGATGGACTCAACACAATCCTCCATTTCTTGTCTCGTAATGGCAGAGACGGGAAACATTTAAATAGGTTAAAATAGTTAAGAGAGGGCGCATTTAAATCAAAGTATTAAAGGCAACAACATCAAGATATTCAAATCAGTAAAGCATCCTTTAGGATAACTTGGCTTAGTGACTACAGGCTAGCTTGGTTTTGTTTTGCTGATTTCAAGTTCAATTATATCAGCTAATTAACTTGAACCATCAGAAATAAACATTCTGCAAATTGAAAGATTCTCTTGCTTTGGGCTATGACGTTTGAAAAAGTTAGCGGAAAACCTTTCAAAAACACCATAAAAAATTAAAACAGTTAATCAATTCTCCTTTGTGGCAATGTGTGTTAGATGTTTAATCTAAACGTTTCTTTGTCTCTTCCAGTTACTTGCTGATCAGAATTCTCGAGTACAGCTATAGATTGTAAAGTCTTCCTGTGTGTAAAGTCACAACACCTTCCAAGTTGGTGTTCAACCTGTGTCTTTTCTGTTATTCTTATCATAAGCCCACAGTAAGCACAAACCGAACAGTTGTTCAATCTCTATAAATCTGAAAAACACAAACTGCTGAGCGGTGACTCATATATCAGTCTATTATATACTACGGGGCTGACTGTATTAAACAAATGGCTAGGCCTGCAGCTGGAAAAGAGAGGCAATATAGAGAGAGCAGAGGTTATTGTCTAATTTAAATCTTGGCTGCTTTCCCAGAGCTGTACCACATTCCAATTTGTGGCTGTGTTGCTTGGCGCTACTGACAGAGGTCCGGCTGCAAATACTCTCGGGCTCCTCTCCAGAAATGTGTCTCCGAACTGACAATCAACAAGTTGGCAGAGATTACCGATTAATGACGGGGGCATATTAGGTGAAATAATGAAGATAACGCACAAAGATGTTATACTTTGTGCCGTTTTCCGCACGTGCCTGTTCCCCCCACCCCCTGTGGTTGCAATAATGTATCTATAATCATTATGACTTGATGTGCTACAACAAAGGCTCATAAAGAAAGTGAGTGCATTGCGCGTGTAATGCCTTTGAGTTCCATAATGAAATGGCAGCTGGAAAAGACATCTGTGAACACATAGTAGTTACAGGATGGTTGAGCGGGCTCTTAGAAGCAATTAGCTTATTTCAAGCATTTTCTTCTTGGCATACTATTGTCCGTTCATCTGGTAGATTGACAGCACACCAGGACATCATTAGCAAACCTGACGGCTGTTGAGTCGCAGGCATTGTTTTTCTTGTGACAGCAACCATCAGGCTAAGTGCTTAACTAATATTTTTTAACAGTATTTAAACTCAAAATGTCACTTTAACATTTCCTACTTCAAAAAGCAGTGTGAGATTAAGATACCGGCTTTGAATAATTACAAACACTAAGCTTCAACTTTGATTCCATATCATTGCGCTGACATTTAAAAAGATTCAGAACAAAGACACACTACACATCTTCTAGTCATAACGCAACAAAAACTATTCCTTTGCTCTGTGTGAAATGACAGGTTGGAGATAAAAGGCACACGGAAACCTGGAGGTCTGCTGTGTATTGAAGCAGTGCTTTTCTTTCTTTTCTTTTTTTCTTTACGAGACAAAGTTAGCAAAGTGTTCACGCGTGCACAAATAAAAAGTAAAAAGCTCCATGTAAAAACATTTTCTGTTGATGACACTTCTCAGTGTGATGCCAATCAAATGCAACCATTTCCTTCAGACTTCCCTCCTGATACTATCAGGCAGACTAGTGAAAATACATTTGTTACACAAATCTTACACTTATGCGCACACTATAGTACAAACACCGCAAACACGGACGACTGTGAATCTAAATAGTGTACACATAAGGAAGGGTTAGTCTCGTTGTAGATGTGGTTTGACGTGTTGCCCCAACATTACTGCACAGGAAGGTGTGCAAGAAAATAACCCTGAATCCGTCTCTTTTTACAATTGAAAATAACCGAAGACGTTGTATTGGTACAACCCCCCTTTACAGCTGTATTGATTTCCTCCTTTGGCCACGGAACCCTCCGAGCACTTTTATCCCATTTCTCCAGTCCAGGTGACTAAGCAAAGGGGTCACTGACATTTTCTGTATTTGAGCCTTGACCTCTATTTTAGGACCATGCCGAGAGTTTCTCTACTAAAATAAACGAGAGCAGGATAGTTGGCGCCTGCATCCACACCTTCCTGTGCACATGTTCTCCAAATCACTCTTCGCTTGTCTTCATTAGGCCCATGTTTGACCCGCTACTCCAATTCTCTGCCAGTATATAGTCTGCAGAGCGGATCAGAACGTGTGATTTTGTAGCCCGAATCTCCTGGTATCCTGTTGCTTATATGTAGGGGTGAGAAACTACTAAAATAGTAGTAGTAGTACATTATTACAGATCATTTAGCAGACGCTCTTATCCAGAGCAACTTACAACTTACTGGTATTGAACTTGCAACCTTCTGGTGTTCTAATTGAAAGCCTGATTACTAGACCACTAGACTACCACCACCCATTATAGTAGTAGTAGTAATAGTAGTAGTAGTAATTTAAAATACATCCATTGATCCAATTGATCAATATATAAACAAATCTTGTAATGACAAACTCAGTGATTTCAACAGGGAAATACTGACTGCAGCTTTTAGCTGGAGTGAGAAACAGAATTCCCACCGTCAACTTGTCATCAGCTAATTCACCTGGAGCCAGAGGGGGGAGATTCACTGGACACATAGGGAGAGTTAATCTCTTCATTCATCTTTGCTAAAGAGATCGACCCAATTAGCTTGCCACATTGACTGACATCCCTTGTGTTTGCTTTTCTCCCTCCACTTTTTCACCCCCCCTTCTTAAAATCAAGAGCTATGCCGTTTGTGCTGGCTTCCAGCTGAAGGCCTCGAAAATTATTCGAGGGAACTGTACAACAGTGAAATAATCATGATGTCTTTATTCAAATCTGTCGAGTCTGAAATATTCAGCACTGCAATTTGCTGTGACTGATTAGCCAATGGAAGGGTTGCTTGGGGATAGCTCTCCAGAGTTCTGTAATTGAGCGGATTTGACTTGGAAGAGGTTTTTTTTCTGCTGATAACTACACACGTTCCCCTTTTTTAAATGTACTTTCCTTTTTTTAGCCTCTCCTAGGAGCCAGTGCACATCAGAATTATGACGCTTGCAGAAACAGCAGTATGTAGGACAGTTCATTTTTCGATTGCCGTCCCTGGAAAATGCGATTCCACATCGTGTTGCGTCTGATGATTTACCAGAGTGTCTCTGGCTGCAGCCCAGAGACCAGTCAGTTAGTTGGCCTGATCAGTGCAGAACTGTCACATCTAGAAACTCAAAGATCAGGGACGACAATGGCCACCGTGGCCTCCGACATCACACACAATATAGAGAATGTTGATGACAAATGTCTGTGTGCATTCGAGTTGTGAAGGCTTTAAAATCGCTACATAGATATTTTGGTAAATATTACATGAATGTTATCAATGGCCGTTTTTTTGATTTCTTAATACAAATGTAATTTTTTTTAAACAAAATAATAGACTTTAATGCGGTTTAGCTGGAACTGCCAGGTCTAGTGTGAGCAGTAGCTTGTAGTTGTTTAATTGTTTTGATATTAGCAAGATAGTTTGCTGAATCTATTATGTTTTTATTGTGCTAATTTCAACATTGTGACATGTTCCATTATATTGTAATTGTCACTAATTGACAAAGCTACAGTATTACAAAGGTTACATAGGATCACTTTAAATAGCTGATGTAACATTTCAATGAGAATCTCTCTTGAATCATAATAGTCACCGCCTTCCTTTTACAAGTCACATCCAAAGTATTGATAAGTGCTGATCTGTGACAGTCTGACAAAAGTATGGTTATCTGCTGTAGCTGGCACATACATGGGAGGGATTGCAAGGGTAAAAAAAAAAAAAAAAGGGATGATAAACAGTACACTGAAAAGGGTAAGCCATCAAAAGTCTAATAATGAGCCGTTTCATTATAATCCTGTATGGGTAATTATGAGATTAATATGTCAATGCTGGTTTTGGCAGGTTCTGCAGCCAAGAAAGGATACATTCACCACAGTCCTTGTGCCACAATGCACTGAAAACAGCTTTCTTTCGCATTAAATCCCATTCATAATGTAAAAGAAAAGAAAAAAAAAGAAAAGATGCCGCCATTTTTTTTCTCCAAAACACACCACTAATGCTCTGGGGCATGATTTGTCATTGTTATTCAGTGCTCGCTCACCTACACTTAAAACATGATCCTTCTGGATTTTAATTAAGCACCAAGGTACCTCCCAAGGGGTTCTGGCTTGGCAAAGGAAACTACTTTGATTTATGTACTACTTTGTTGTTGCTGCTTGAAGCTTGCCTGTTATGAGAGACTGTGGTGATAAATACAATTAAAAAAAAAAGAAACAGGCAATCATTCTTATTTGTTTACTAATTCCCGTTAGGAAATGCATTCTTCTGAAAATATCAACACCCACCAATAGTCAAGCTGAACATAGAAGTGTCTCTTAACATGTCATCCTTTTCACCCGACAACAATCACAAATGAACTAGTGTCTATGTTAGGACTGGGTACATTGGAAATCTTACTGTAAACTGGCTACATGTTGATACATGTTCAGCTAAATTTAGTGACTAACATTCACTGCTAAATCAACAAAAGCTGATAGGAATTTGTCTCCGTGTGTTCAGCATGCCAACAGGATAATACAACTCTTTATGCATGTACATGCATCCCCCACACTCAGCTCCTCCATACAGCAGAAAATAGCACAAATCGGCAAATTACCTAAAATACAGTACTAATTTGCATAACACTATGGGAAGACATTTCAATAAAGAGCGTAATCAAATACAATTTACTAGACGTTAGATCAGTAATTATGAGCCAACATTGTGGCATTTTAACACAATTCCTATGGCGTGCAGTGTACATATTAGTGTATAAGTGGACATATTCATCATTCATCAATATGCCTCTCAGTTATCTGGATATGATATTAACACACTTTTTTAGTGTTCTATTTATAAAGTAAATATAATTGTATGGGAAGACATATCAATTCACAAGGCAAAACAATAAACCACATAAAAAAAACGAAAAAAAAACATAAAAGTACAGGTAATTTATTCGTTGGGGAAAAAAAATAAATCCCTTTCTTATTCTGTAGCAACACATTTTAAGTAGATGAACAAACGGCATACTCCAGGCAGTGTTCACATGGGCTATAAATACATGTGAACACCGCCTGGAATCCCAAAAAGTATTGTACTAGTTAGCCAAAGCTAACATTGTTGTTTCACTTTCTAGATGCGCATTACTTGTTCAGTAATCGTATGGTACAGCATGGACAGCAGCCAGTTTTCAATATGAAACTTTAAGTATTGGCAGGAGTATAATCCAGACTACCCAGGTGTACAATATGCAGCTGTTTGTAATAAAAGGCCACATGCCCCGCTATAAACAGCTGACAAATATGCAGAAGTGATGCAGTATTGTTCAGACGATAATCTTTATTATTTTTTTTATGCAATTTGCTTAGAAAAGCACCATAGCTGTCGATTGTGTAATGGTGTTGAGCGTCTTTCACGTTTTATTTATCCAAGTTTCTTCGCCCGAGTATCAACTGATTGACGTCAATGTACAATGGGATTTTAAAAGTTCATCTTGGCCTGCTGTGCCACAAATCCACATTGACAAATAGAGGCACCAGCTGAAGACGAGAGTGAATATGGTCAGCCACCTCAGTGACACAAGAATGGTTACAGAGAGAGTCCTTGCACAAGGTTTGCTCTCCTAGATGTGTATCAGACGCTAATGGAGTCTCAAAACTACAGGGGTGCTGCAGGATCGCTACGATTAGCTAGTGGAACTGCTGAAGGTCACCACTGCTGAGCTGAGCAGCCACAAGCCCTCATAAAACCATTCAGCGTATCATTATTTTCAAAGTGTTTCATTATGGACGGTTAACCTTGGCTAACTCCGACCTCACACTTTAATCAGCTGCCTGTAATGCCTTTGAAACAGTGTAATCATTCAGCTTCTCTTCTTGTTTATCAGCAGGAGAGAAACAAATGTAGTGGAGCCTATTTAAAAGAGAGAAATCCCTTTCCCTCGGCTGCGCAGGTATCTGAGAAGTGACACAGTGAGTCAGAACCTGCGAAAAAGATGAGGAACTAGATCAGTTTCCTTTGAAGGAATGTCATTAGAAAGAATCATCAGTGGCAGTCCAGGGAGGGAAACCCTGCCAAGGCCTCACAGACCTTAATCTTGTTTCTACTTCTGCCATACCGCACTATGACCACATGTGAGTCCACGAGCCAGCAGAAACACACACATCACAATAAACAAGGACATGCTGCGAATGAGCCTCAACTTCAACTCCCGAAAATATCTGAAGTCGCCTCAAGAATTTCATGGACCCCATTCATGATCTCAGTCAAGGATTCAGGGACTGGACCTTTATTATACGTCTGGAGCTTTTACTGAGGCCATGTCCATTGTTCCTTTTGATCATGTAACTGAATAAAAAACTAGACGGATTCATGAATATTGCATGATTTTCATCCAACTGGAAATCTGACATAAAGAATCATCAAAGCAGTGATACTTTAGTAACATGTAGAGAGCTTTGCTCATTCAAATGAAGATGATTATTGGACAATTATAGCCAAAAGAATGATGTAAGAGTGATGTGATGAGTCAACAGTGTTTTCCAAAAGTTGTGTTCTCTGCTGAACATCTTTGATTTGCCTTCCCTAGAGTATTGGGTCCTGCAACTAAAGCATCATTAACATTGTTTTATGGTTATGTTTAGGCAACTCAAAGCTCTTGGCTGAAAGTTAGGAAATATTATGAACTTAGATCAATATTGGAAAAAGGTTGGTGCGTCCCGTCTCATACTTCCAAGTCAGGTTTCCAGTATGCACAGAGAAAAAAACAGTTTCAAGTGAGAAATTGTAAAAAAATTAATTATAATTAAAAAAAAAAAAAAAAAAAAGGTAGTAAAGACTTTACAAAAGGCTGATAAATGAGAAACTTACCAAAGACAATATATCAGAGAGCAGTAGTTATAAGGGCAGAAATACAAAGAAAAACATAAATTAGTAAAGAGTTGTTGTTGTGTAATTGCTTGCAGAAGGGCCTTTTTACATGAACTTGTTCTCTAATCTCAGATACAAAGAAATGTCTCACAAAGTATCGGGAAGACAAAGGGCAAACACACTCTAAGAACAGCTGTTTTATTCCCCTCCGGGACTTCACGGTACAGCAAGACAATCCTCCATCAGTGCACTGTATTGTGAACTTTATATCATCATGAACATGAATTATGGCAAGAAAAAAAAAAAAGTATACATGTCAGAGAATATCGGTCTAATGCATATATATATATATATTTATATATATATATATATATATATATATATATATATATAAAAATATCCAATCAAACTGTGGGAGGGCGAGATGGCAATTCTCCAATTCTAGGAGACTATTAAAGGGGGGGGTTTATAGGCTGCAGTATTATTGCTATGGTAGAGTTACTGCTGTGATAGACGTTAACATTATCCAACTGCCTCACACAGACTTTATGTTTGAAAAGGAGTGTTTGACAATCACAACTATCTAGAGGACACTCATCAAGTAATGTACCGGCATGAACACCATCAAGTAAAAAGGGAACAAAACAGTGACCGTAAGCAGCAAATACATACGTCCGGTCTTTTAAAAGCTATACGTTTTTTTAAAGTGACGCTTACATGTTTTGCTGTGCTATAAACAGGATGCATTTGAAGTTAGCCTTTCTTAAACCCCGCATCATTTGGCTCCAACACATGCCATCTATTTGAATATTCAAATAAAACTTGTATTTACCCCCCATTATTTAAGCCCTTTGTTCAATGGGTCAGAGGGATATTTGCACACCTGCTACTATCGTCAGTCCTTTTAGCGCAACCTGGTAACATGCTGCATTATTGGAATGTCACGTAGGAGGGGGGGAGGGGGGGTTAAAAGGTTAGATTAATCACACTGCGTAATATGCAATACCACACACACCTGCAGCCCATACACCTCTAATGAGAAATATATTCATATCTACCCGATACTTGAACAATTGTTGGAACAGTGACTAATATGTCTACGAGTAGGCTGCTTTAGTTAGAATGGCCACAGCGAAAGTGGAGCACAGACCGGAATCTTCCTCCTAATAGTTCTTGTTTGCTGGACATAACAAATGTATGCGTTACAGGAGTAATGTCTACAGTTTGAAAATGTGATATTCTGCATTAACCCAATTGGAAGCCAACTTAAAACGCAAATAGCAGTTAGCAACTGGGAGGAAAGAAGTCTAAAATAGAGATGGCTGCAATAAATTACTAGTCCATCCTAGAAGAAATTACCCATAACTGTGAGACGGAGGACATTCGTCAGTGGCCTATGCTCCTTGAAAAGAGCTTAGGAAAAGGGTTTAAGTCAAGCAAGTGAAGTTAAAAGGAAAACAGCTCAACATGTTTTGATACAGTCTGTGAGCCCATTAAGAGAATTGGACATTAGATCTATGAAACATGGAATGGCTGCCTCTCTGGAAAGCTTTAAAAATGAATGCGTCTTAACAGCAAGGGCTAACCACTTAAGGGACACAACACTTATTGAATCAGCCAACCAGAAGTGATTGACTGGTCCTTTTGAAAACTGCTTGATTCACAGTAAAAGCAGTTTTCTGTGGCGCGGGGAGTTTTTCCCTTTCCTTTTAATAAGTCAGCAAGGTTGAGGGAGGCTGTCAAAGATGTAGTGAGCCAAAACCAGATTAAAACAGTTTATCATGGTGGAAAAATGTATCCTGCTTTGATTCAAAAAGGGCCACAGTATTCACACAAATATAAGAAGACTCCTTCAAACTCCTACAGGAAGTTAACTCTACCTTTGACCTTATAAGATAAACTAATCCAAAAAGTAGATTTACTATTTTTCATGTCAGTGACATATATACAACTTGAGTAACTGAAGTGCTTTTGGTACTCGAGTCAAGGAGGTATCTCGGTTAAGATCATCCAATCCCAAAACTCACTCCTTCACCGACCTCGACAGTGTCATCTACACTTCTTCTAGAGGGAGCAGCAGGTAAGGTTAATGACTTTCTCATCATGGATGTTTCTGGAGTGGCCTTAGCTTTTGTAGCTTTGTCGATCTCCTCACAAAAAACACACAGCAGAAATAAGGGGAAAAAAAGTGTTATTAAAAGCAAAATCCGAAAGAGAACTAATGTTTCCTTAAAAAAAAAAGACATTTAGATAACCAAACAAAACAACTCTTTCATGACTTTGGATGTCAAAAAAAATACTAATGTTTTTCCTCAGGCACTTACATGCTATGATGGATGATTTAGTGTTGTTTTGCACATGCTCAAAACCCAATAACAAATGTGCCTCTCCTGTGGATTCATCGTCTTTGCGTCGCCGAAATAGGCGTTTCTGAAAAGGCCATGCAGCCACAAACGGACTATAACTGCCAGTGTTGATCCGAAAGTAAAAACATAAAAGTATACACAAATAGTTGGCCTACTGTGTAAAAACATTCAACATGTAAGCATGGATTACTGACTGGTTTTACACTAGAGCTTCAATTTATCCGTGGTCATGAGATCCCAACCTGAGGGCCAACTCAGTGCAGCGAGACGTTCTTTGTCTACAAGCCATGTCAGGACACGTGATGCCCGCTGGGTCCACAAGCCACCAGTTGAGAAACAACTTAAGAGTGTGAGGTCTGCCTAAATGAACCACGCTGAGTAATGTACACGGGGATGTAATGAAGTGGATTTATGAGCAGTGATGGCAGGATTACAGAAGGTCTTTACGAGTGCTGATCTGGGTAATGGTCTATGTCTGTCTAAGATTTTAGAGCCGTTCTCATATCCACCTCGTAAACAAAGCAGACAACCTGGTCTTATGTTTCCCACAGGTTCAGACTGTTGGTTCAGATCATCAGCTAACACTGATAAAACAAGTTGCGATGAACAGAAACTAACTCAAAATGGGACTCAGTTGGTGTGTGTGCGCGCGTGACTGCGCGTGCATGTGTGCCATATGTCAACATCTCAACGTGATCAACAAAGTAAAGAGAGTGATAGCTGTGATAATGTGGTGCCACAGGAATCAGAAACTATTAGGCTCATAGTTTAATACTAGGCTGTTATAGCTCTAGTTTGGATCACTTCTCCAGAAATAATCACTGTGAACCCCTTAAAAGTCAGTTTTTAATTTTTTAAATGATATAGTTTCCCACAAATATGTCTCTATTGCTACTGCATCGGCGTATGCCATCATCAGTTCTGTTCAGTAAGACGTCCTGCAGGAAGTGGGGAGCTGTGCATTAACAAAATGATAACATCTGCCCTGTGGAGACGTACGTGTGCAGTGCAGGTCGTCAGACAGAGCAGCCATTCTTCGAGGCAGGAACTCCAAGTACAGTGTGTCTTCGAGCAGGCGGACTAAAAATAACACCGTCTAATCTCAGTGGGAAAATTAGGCGTTTAATAAATCTGTTGAACTACATCTCCTGACATGCTACAATTAAAAAGACTCAGCAAAACACAAATCAGCTATTCACTTCGTCGACATTTAAACATTTAACATGCACCTTGAAGTCATATCAATCAACTGCCGGGTTTGACAAAGCAGACAGCCTCTTATGTTACACCCCACCCCCCAACACACACACACACACACACACACACACACACACACACACACACACACTTAAAGCTGTGTTTGGATATGTTTAGAATGTGTGTGATGAAATGGCACCAGCTGTGTACACTGGAGAGATGCACAAGGCCCCCTGGTTGAGCGGAGTGTTAACCCCTTCCCTCCCGATGAAGCAGAAAGGGCAGCGAAGACAAAAAGAGGCCTGGCCCACTATGGACACAATACGACGTTATTGCCCAGGGGTCTGTTGCTGTAGAAGTAAAAAAAAGTACTTCACTAAAGGTTCTTCCCGTAGTTATTTAAATAGTTCCTACATATGCATGGGTCAGTAGGGTCTGCCTGAACCATGAGCAGGCTTCTGTTTCCCCGAGACCACATTTTACAAGGCTCAATAAAAATCTGCTGATAATTGCAGCTGCAGCCCGACATCATCATATCAAGTCTTACAGTCTGAACCACTTCCTAATTATTGTTTTTAAGAGCACAAAAATAAAAATAAAAAATATCGTAGGAGAGTGGATGATAAAATGCAAAGTAAATGGTTAATCACTTCCTGGACGGATTTATCCATCTTCAGTTTAGAAAACAAAAAAAGTTAAAAAGTAGATGGTCAGCAATGGAGGATTTGTCTTATTATAAAGTACTTGGAAGTTGTGATCCTCATAATTTCACGTAGTTAAAATACAACACCAAGCACAACTTGAGCAGCTACTTTTGTCTGGAATATTACAGTAGAGCAACTTGTGCATTTGCTTACAACACAACCAACCAAAGTGCTGGACGTTTTAATACAAAGAAGTCAGCCAATAACAATAATAATAATAATAATAATAATAACAACCGCAATCTGATTCAATGCTGAACATGGCACGAGTAGTTTTCCACAGCAAAGTTGGTAACCTTGGTGAGGAAAAAAAATTATCCAAGTGCTATAATGGCGAACTCAGCCAATAGCAATAGAAAGTACTATATAGAGAGGTAATTACTGTAAGTAAACACATACACAAACAGTGACAAAAATGGGTTGAGATTTCATGAAAACGGGAAGGATTATAGTTTGTAGTCTAAATAAATTGTCGTTGATTAGAAATGCAATGATATTTTGTCCATGTCGGTTGAAATGAGTTACTATTAGGAGGTTGTAGGTCTCATTACAGCGCTCAACAATACTACAGTAGGTCACACAGGATGAGATCAGTTTGCACCTTTCCATCTACAATAAGCTCAGTCTGTTTGTCTGTATGCTTCTGCAATGGTGCCATAAAAATACTACGATGTAACTGAAAGAATTATGATGTCTCAGTGGTGCCGGCATTAGTTTTGCAAATAGACCTCATTTGTTAGCACCAGTGCAGGTGAAGAGTTTGTATTAACATCTGTTGGTCGTTTCAGTCTCTCTGTGCCTGGAGGTAATGAAAGTCCACAGTAAATGGTAACTGTATCTGAAACATTATTAAAACCTTAAGATAAAAAAAAATGAAAATAGACCAGATGGCCATAAATATGGGGGGGACACACAGTCCCTTTCATGAAACCATTAAAAATCAATCACATTTGACTTTTACAAATACCAGAAACAGTCAAATCCAAACAGCTCCTTGTCTTTTGGTTGTTGCTGTGCATGACTGAGGAGCCTGGCCAGAAAGAAAACACACATAACTTTTACTGTCTCGCATCACTGGCATCCCCGTAATAAGAAATTTCACAAATGTATTCTTTTTAAAGTTTTCTATACTTAACATTTGTTTTACATTTTACTGACTACAACCAGGTGTTCTTAACACTAAGCCAAAGAGCCAGTAAAAAGTAAGAGTCATCGCAGATAAATTGAAAAACAACGCAACTTGAAGTAACAACCAATCAAAAAAAAAAAGAAGGGGCAATGGCAGGTGTGCCCTTTAGCACTGCTGATAAGATAACCTCAAGTAAAAAGATAGTTTAAGAGAAGCGGCCCCTGACAGCCCTGTCCCTCACCTGAACACTCTACATTTAATGGTACAAACTCACAGAAATAAACCTTTACATTTGCTGTGAGGAGAGTTTTGATAAAAAAGGAACTGTGATTAAGTCTACCAGATTACAGCAAGTGTTTTTTCTTGAATTTATTTTTGCCAGTATTATTCATCTGTGTGAAGTTGTGGCATGTTTCTCTTCAGCTCTGCCGTTTCTCCTTCATCTCAGTGCCAAAAAACAGGCAGCTTCATTAGTCATGACTGCAGCACCTAATTAAGTTTGTGCCACTCGTTTGGATTTTTCTGTAAATTTAAAAGAATCTCTGATGTTTCAAAGTGCCTCTGGGCCCTTCTGTCTCTGTTGTCATTAAAATTGAACATTTCCTGTGCCAGCGTTTTGAGAGGGTATTGCCTGTTTTCAAATCAAAACTATGAATCTCGTGAAAGTTTTGCTGCTTTTCAAAAAAAAAAAAAAAAAAAAAAAGGTGCTGTGACAGCCTATAAATAGATTAAAGAAGCAATACCTCAGTTATGTGGGACTTGTAAGCATGCCATATCTCTTGGATGACTATCAGATCTGCAGTGTGCTACCTTTCAGCTTGCTGATTCAAATAAATCAGAGGTTTATTTGAAAGATACATGCAAAAGAGCATATTTGTTCACCATGGAAAGGCTTTGTAATTAGCATGTTATATATATATATATATATATATATATACACACACACACATACATACATACATACATACATACATACATACATACATACATACATACATACACATAACTGGTGGAGATACTGGATAGGCACCTTCTCACCAAACTCCCTCTTGCTCTCTGCCTGCTTTTGCATTGTGGCCAATTACTGTTACCGATGGAAAAATTCACTTGACCTGGGGAATTTATGAGCGGGAATAAAAATCGCACTTTGACTCGTACACCAATCCAAAGCAATGTAGTTAAAATTTCTCAAGGCTGATGAAGACATGATGAAATTGGGCACATATGACAACTTGGCCACATGACAAAAGAGCTGATGAAACAGTGAGACAAACCTGGTAACTGTTTAGAGCAGCATCAGATTGCAAGGGCAAACAGCACTATAGGGCTGAATAATTTGGGAGAGGGTAGTGTGTGTGTGTGGGGGGGTGCAGTCATTTAAACTTTGTAAAAACAGCGAGCTGCAGTTGTGTCATTAGTCTGTCAAAGTGATGTTCCCTGTTGCTGGGGTACAAGGGAGTCGAGCTCCTGATGGATAACGGGGTCGAAGAGTTCACTTGTTACATCACTGAGAAAATATCTCAAACCATCGTGTGTTTTACGTAACCTTTTCCATCACGTTAATAAACTTGTCATACCTCAGCAATGTTCTCACTCACAACTTAGAAACAGGGCCGCTTGTATACAGATGCAGGAAACAGGGTCCGAATCACCGGAGGCAACGAGATACAATAGTAACATTTTTTTTTTTACATGTTGCAATATGCTGAGTATTGCAATAACATATTGTGATATATTGCGATGCATTACTACCCCCCAAAACTGCAAATTATACGGTTTGTCAACATTTGTTTTATGTAATAAATTGAAGTTTTCCGCTCATTTCTGATTTCTTTCTCCGATGTCTCCATTGTCGTTATGACCAACTTCCTGACAACCCTGCTGACCTCATCAGAAAAAAAAACTCCACCATCTAGTGGACTGAATAGTTACCCAAAAGTTTAATTTGCATTTGCTAAATTACTAATTAATATAGAATAAAAGAGTGTATCGATACAATATTGCCACACGAAATATCGCGATACTATGCCGTATCGATTCCCCCCACCCACCACCACTAGTAGGAAAGTGAATAAACCAACTTGTAATCAATGCAGAAAAATAGGCTGCCATTAATATGACAGCCAGATGTTTACTCATGTCATGTTTTGAATAAGTGCACAGCACAGCGCAATGCTGACAACGAATGCATTCATATTGAACAGATGAAAAGGTGTGCTGTCCATTTGTCTTTCTGTACGTTTGCATTTCTATGTGGAGCCTTAAAGTTCATCTTCAGTAATATCTCCAAGAGCCGTCAGCAGTCAACTGCTGTGCCGAAGCTAGTTCACTACTCTGAATAAAGTTGTAATGAGTGGGAATGGAGACATACCGAAGGGGTAAACAAGTGCCTGCACAACATGGTATTTACTGCATCAGGGTCGTGTCACAGGATCACAGTCC
This sequence comes from Bovichtus variegatus, assembly GCA_943593645.1. Classification (NCBI taxonomy): domain Eukaryota; kingdom Metazoa; phylum Chordata; class Actinopteri; order Perciformes; family Bovichtidae; genus Bovichtus; species Bovichtus variegatus. The sequence goes on from CALSCE010010649.1 coordinate 4,541,324, forward strand.
TGCAGAGCAATTTATTTGACACTTGATACACTGTGTCTCAGCTCCATCACATTGTGGTGCACGCGCTGTGTGTACAGTGCTGATGCAGTGATCCATGACTGATGTCTAGGAACATGCAACTGTATAGACAACAGCGCCCATGACTGTGGATCACATCACTCTGGTGAGAGTTTAGCAGTGCAAGTGTGGCCAGGTCTGAGCTGGACGAAAGTAACACTTGGCCACTTATACACTAGTGCTGTGCTCCCATTCCCATTACTGATGCACAACTGCAAAGTTTGTGTCAGGAGAGGGAAGTGTTAATTAGGCAACTCCAGAAAGACAGTCATGATTAGTGGATGAAGTCAGGGGGTGGGTGGGGAGGTATGGGGGGGTGCGGGGGGGACAAGTGGATGCTGAAAATCATTAGTTGTAATTCCCATCAAGGCTGAAGCAGCCCGGAGTTGCGGTGCACTCATGGCTTTTTTCCCGCACCAGCGTGGCCACACAACACACAACTAGACTACAGCACAACACTGACTGCTTCCTCACCTTATTGAAGTTGTAGTAGCCCAAGCAGTGGGCAAAATCCAGGTTTGGTGGTTCTCCTGGAATAGAATTTCCACCAGCAGTCGGATAAAATCTTACATCCATGATGTGTGAAGGGGCGCCGCGCAGCTGTAGCCTACTCTGCACGGGGATCAATTTGTTTCTGCCGTTTACAATCCCAGCACACAGAGAGAGAGAGAGAGAGAGAGAGAGAGAGAGAGAGAGAGAGAGCGAAAGAGAGAGAGAGAAAGAGAGAGAGAGGCGGTGGAACGGACCCAAGCTTTGTTGGGGTGAATGAGACACTGCGGTGGGGGGGGGAGAGATATTCGAGTAAAGTTTTGATATTCCCTCTTCTACACCTGGCTCCGCCGCTTCATCTCTGAGGAAGCCGACATGAAGGTCGGAGCGAGCCGAATAAGCTGTCCGTCAAGCAGCAGCAGACGCTTGTGTGCCCATGCATTTACACACAGCTGCTGCTGTATACAAAGAAGCCACGAGACCGGCGACTGAGCGTGGGTCCACCTCCTTTTTCCTCCCCTTCAGACACAGGAAGGGAAGAAGAAGAAGACGAAGAAGAAAAAAAAAATTATGAAAAACTGTAACAAAAGTGGCGAATGATAGCCACGAAAGTAAGTCCGCACGTCCAGAAACGGCACCGTGCTCAGAAATGTGTCCCGCGTCCTCCGCCGTTCCCTCTCAGTTGTCTATTTGTCCAACTTAGCAAACTAGTTGGTGAAGCAGTTTGAGTAAGAAGTAGCTAGCTGGCCGCGCGAGCCCATCTGCTAAACACTCGCGGTATTGGAAGGGGTTTGTGAAAACAAGCAGAACAACACTCCGCAGATGGTGCAATTAGTGGATATGATGTAGCACACCAGCGTTCGAGTCCAGCCCTCGGCTCTGCTTGTGGTGGTGATGATGAACAAGGCAAAATGTGTGAACACGCGAGCCACTCCCCAAACACACTAAGCCACGCCCATGAAAACATTGCACTTAAATCCATGTGACATGTTGGCATATGATAATAACAATCGCAGGAGTTTTTTGTGCGTGTGTGTGCATTTGATTATGTTTAACCCACGTGCAGTGCCACATCTTTGTTCTCCGTGGTTCGTCTGAACCCCACGTGTTTAGGTGGTTCCTGTGTATGCTTTTAAAAGTCTAAAATGGTCTTGGGTCCTTTGCATTATGGCTGTTATTAAATATTCAGTGACAGGTTGTGTGAATATAACTTTACATTTCATTCCATTTTCACTTGCATCAAATGCTAATGATAACAGAAGCCGATGATGCAAGACTTTTATTTTTTTTATAAAAAAAAAAAAAAAGGGACATACACCTGCCAGCTTATTGCATTTCACAGTGTTTGCCTTTTCCTTTTCTATGCATCCACCTCAGGTCGTGAGATGGACAGAGGAGACACAGTGACCTGAGGTCCTCGCTCTCGCCCTCTCTCTCTCTCTCTCTCTCTCTCTCTCTCTCTCTCTTTCTACTCTCTTCATTGTCTTCATCATCGTCATCATCTTCATTCTTTATATTTAGGTTCATATGTAGCTTACTCCCCTCTTCATACTTTTGATTCGGTAATTCATATTTTTGTATGTTGCTATTTTGCCAAATAATGCACCTTACCTCATCTTGTTAAATGTTGCACCTTAATATTGCACCTTACCCCATCTCAGCTCATCTTATTTTAAATTTTTTTCTACATATATATCTATATTTGTATAAAACATGTTGCACTATTTGTACATTTTTGTAAATTGTTGCATCTTATACTGTCTCATACTGTGTATTGCAACTGTTGCACAACAATTTCCCTCAGGATAAATAAAGTTATATCTTATCTTATCTTATCTTAACTTAATGTGTTTTCATCCGGCTTTATTCACATCTGGCCGGTGTGAATGTTTTTTGCAGTTTATTCGACTCAAACTAACCTAATGTGGTGACTAGATGTTAGCTGTAGGCTACCAGCTAGCAACATACAGTACAGCCCAGTTGTGTGTGTGTGTGTGTGTGTGTGTGTGTGTGTGTGTGTGTGTGTGTGACTCTGCCCCAGAACTTACCACATACTCGTTCTTTCTGTTGTTTTGCTCCAGTCTCTCTCTCTCTCTCTCTCTCTCTCTATGTTTACCTGCTGTTTCCGTACGTTCATGAATTGGAGCCATAAAGACCGAGAATATATGAGAAATGTTCAACTTGACCTGCAACTCTTCACCTCAAGGCAAACTCACCACTTTTGGCATTTACTCACATCTACGTCTTGACTTTTTGCACCACCTCTAAAATTCACTGTTCTGCCTGAATACATCTTTGTATAAATACATATGCAGGATAGAAGCAATTTCATGGTAACCAACTTCAAAAAAGTTATTAAGTACACTTGCTCTTTCATTTACAGTATTTGCACTTTTACTATTCTCTACGTATATTCAGTTGCTCCACGTTTTTCCAACAGTAGGACAATGTCATCATTCAGATACACTTTTTGCTCAAAATTTGAATTTATGGCAAGTGTGTGCTCTAGATTGCAGGGACTTGTAATGTAACAATTTCTAATCAATGTCTACAAAAAAAAAAAAACCCGACATCATGCCCTGGCTACAGTCCTGTTTCAGACACCATACACAAAATAATGATCAGATGCCATGATAATAGCAATATGCTGATTAGTAATTAAACAACCACAGCTAATGGGCGGAGGTGGTGGTGCTCAGAGGCCACTGGTCTTGTTATGCTGTAGTATATTTCACACCATCTTTTGATACATTTGACTGTGTCAACGGCGTTTATACAACCTACTGTATGAAATTTCCAAAAGCCTTCTGATCCAACAACCCTATTATTAATGTATTATTAACTTAGTTATAATTAACTGCAATCTACAGCTACAAAAACCAGTCCCAATGGGATTAAATGGTGGATGTCAACAACGGATCTCGATTACAGCGGATACAATATCATATAATATATAAATATATAAGATTACAGAGAGAATTGTTTTACCAAGCATAATGTTACCCTCCTGGATTTGTCTGTACGCGGACTTGTACCTTTGACTCCGTGGGAATTGAAATTTAACTATATTATTGCAATTGATAATTGAAGTGATGTTTCAACCAGGAGAGTTTCATCCCAATATCCAAACCATAATTGTGTCAGTGGAAATAACACAAATAACACTTATGTATCCTTGGCCACATGAACGTGTGCACTACACCTCACTGTTGTTTTACTGTAAATGCTTACCATGTAGGATGCAGTCTGCGTGCACTTTTCAGTTTTCTTCTCAGTTGCTGAGTCAGAAACAAGCCAAGATTGAAGTGTTACTTTCAGGCACGGATAGAAACAGTTATTTCCAGACAAGCAGTTCAGAGATATTATTTTTGATTGTAAGTCCTTCACAGCACTGGGTGAGAGTAGGTTTACATCAGGGATCCATAGAAGCCCACCTGCTGTGAGACTGTCTGATCAAGTTTAGGCCTATCTGTACCGTATTTGTGTCTGTGTGTGTGTGTGTGTGTGTGTGTAGTTTATTATTTAATGTGGAAACAGTTGACAGTTTTTGTAAAAAAGAAAGTCATAAAGAAATAGAAAGCGAAGACCTGGAAAGAAAACAGTAAATGCAGTAAATATAGTGACGTAGCGCTGAAGGAAATATATTTTTACTGAAGAGTTTTCAGAAACAGAACCAAGAAACAGGAAGTTGTTTTAGTGGAAATTGCACAATTGCAACATTAAATAGCACACATGTTTGTATAGTAATGTATCCACGACATTTACTATAGTGTGAACATCATAACACTAAAGTCATGTAATCCACCCAACATCTATATATAGCACCACCCTTTTTACTGCAGACATTTTTGACTTGGCATAGAAGGCAAAGCACAGGTGTAATTAATGCA
>CALSCE010010649.1:4545769-4558397 GCA_943593645.1 Bovichtus variegatus
TTTTCATTCACCTGTCACATTCAGCTCTCCAGAGAGGAAAGAAAGAGGTCAGAAAAAAACATGAGAATCAATGCTATCGGCCATGAGAACATTGTACACAAAAAAAGCTTTGCAGTTGTGCCATATGTGTCAGCACATGTCAGATTTTCTTTATTTACCATGAAATCTCTGCTTTAAAATATGTCAAAATGTGTTTTTTTCTCTCTCTATACCCTAAGAGTGAACATCCACTGTTTAATCATAACCATTCTCCCATTCAATAATCTGCGATGTCACAGCTCCTCTTCTTCATTGTCAGCAGGGAGTACCAGGGTGTATAGTTTAAAGTAAAGTTATTTTTAATTGGAAAGAGTTGGCAGACTGTTTTTGATATTATTTTAAAAGTATTGCTTTGTAACGCGATCCCACTGTTTTTGGGAAAGTTCAAGTGTGCAGTAATAGAGCGTCCAAAAAAATATCATATTGATATCAACTCTGTTTTTTTGCATTTTTTTACAAGTTCAATACATGTGCCTCTGATAAATGGCTTGAACACTTATTGCAGTTTCAGTTTGAAGCATTTCTGCACACCCTCAGAGGGTTTATGTGAACCGGTATTTCAGGATTTGATGATTCTCTACGATCTGATTGCAATAAAATTATCTAGGATCTCATGTTAGGTGTAAGTTTTCAATAGATGTGTTCTCACAATTTGGTTTGTATCCTGGTATGCTTTTTTTTTTTTTTTAAATACAATACCTACGACTAGAGTATGTTCAGTTTGGAGTACTTTTACCTTCATTAAACACAAAATGTATCTCCGACACGACTTTTTGTTTTGTCCTTTTTTAAATCTGTGCGTTGAAGGTCAAATTACTCATGGCCTTTAAGTCTGGGAAATTTTATTATAACAAGTCAGCATAAATAAAATAGAATATAGGTCATGTGTGCCACACTGTAAACCTCTGAATGATGCTACGCCCAGCTCATTATTAACTATATTTATACTTCGCATACTAATTAATGGCTGTTTATAATACTACATAAAATAGCAATCTTCACTTTGTATAGAATTAATCGTACAATATTCCTCTACTTTTTCCAGATAATATGCACGTTTGTCTATCCTAGATGAGGCTGCTTTTAAGCACTTGTTATGAGACAGAAGAAAACACTATGCAAGTGGGATGATGTGCGCTGGCATGTGATATACGCAAGCTTAATCAATGACATACAGTGCTAAACTCTGCTGTGCTGTGCTGGAGGAGATAATCCTCATTTGAACACTCTCCAGTGCTTGCTTAAAGATGGTCAACACTCCATGATGGTTGCCAAGAAATCTACTTTGTAATTATGGACACATTGATGCATATGCAAACCATTTTTCATCATGTTCCTGTTTGATAGTGGCTCTTGCATGCATAACGAAGCAATGCCTTCACATACTACACACACTGATACGCCCACCCAATCAAATCTCATTCACTCTTGCACATACAGGCACATGAAAAAAAACCCACGCAGTCACCCACACACCACATATCAGATAAGCAAGCTCCTCTACGTTCCCAATTCAGCCTGGTTATTGGATGTTTGGTTTTCAATATGACACGAGTGTGGTTTGTCTGTGTGTGTGTGTGTTTATTTCGGTTGCTGTTGTTGTTGTTGTTATTTATTCCTGTTTTAATGTTGTTTGGCTGTGCAGCCACGGAGCGAAATTAATTTATTTTCTGATGGTTGGGTATCAGTGTCTCAGCCAGATGAATTATGCTTTTCTACCATATGTCATTTCCTCTCAGCCTGGCGACACTGGAACCATTTGGTAACGTGAAAACAAATTATCTTCTGCTGGCTTCTGCACGGATTCAATTAAAGCGGTGCGGAGTAATTATATGGAGGTACAAAAGAGTAATAAATGCAAAATAATTAATGAACCTAATAATCTTTATTTACTGTACGATCCCCTTTATGTAAAGTGTGTGATTCTGTCAATGTGCGACATCTTCACAGTCTGATGTTTGTCACTGGAGTTCCACTGAGGACAATTTTGTGGATTTTAAATTATGTTTGATTTGATACACAAGTACTTGCCATGCTCAGAGCTATTATGATTTCTATCAACATCACCCATGGAGAAAATATGCATGAACAGCTGAAAGTGGTGTTTAATTTACACTCAGAGCCTTACTGCATACATCAAACAGAACTCAGTTATCAGTATATACTAAATAGCGTGATGTGATAAAAAAAAAAAACAGCAGCAAGCATATAGGAGGAGATTGGTACATAAACACGGGGTTATTGTGCAGTATTTTGTCTTTACGTTACATTAGTAATGTATCACTAGAATTAAGCAGCATTAAATGCATGTTAAGAAAAATGTCAAACTGAAAAAGAGCTAAGTTCTCTATGTGTGTTTGCATATAACATTTAAAATACTGTTAAAGTAGTGAAAAAGCTGAAAGCGTGAACGTTTCAATTCAAACGTAAGCGTGGTATGAAGTTCAAGCATTCATTTAAGCATAAACGCTGAGTGAACTATCAGGTGAAGTGAAAGTACTGAAAGTAATGGAAGATTCAGTTGAAGTTCAAGCTCTGACAGGAGCTGAAATCATGATAAATTGAGCTGGCGGTGTCAGCTGAAGTGTAATCACTGGATGCAGGTGAACTCTCAGTCGAACAATAACATATCAAAGCAGTGGACGTGTAACCACTGAAAGTAGTTGTATTGTCAGTTGAAGAGTAAGAGATGAAAGCAGTTGAAATGTCAGCTGAATGTCACTGTAACTAGTTGAAGTGTCAGGTGGTATGTACACAGTAACATCGATTATAACGTCTGTTGAAGTAGCTGAACTGTTAGTTTAGGAGTAAAGAATGAGTTTGTGAATTAAGGCTGAAACAGCGTTAGTTTCGTTGACGAAAACTATAAAGAACTATGTTTGTCAACAACCTTTTTTTTTTTTTACTTAGATAAGACTAAAAAGCCTAGACTTCTAGTCAACTCAGAACTACAAAAAATAAAACAAGATGACGTTAAATAAATATGACTAAAAAAAACTAACATTTGACAAGGGACCAAGTCTAAAAAAATACAATGTGCCGACAAAATGAACACTCGGATGAAGGCAGTTCAAATAGTCGTCCAGTAAAAAAAAGTTTAAATGTTTTATTTTCAGTCGAAATGCAGCAATAAAATTAGTTAACATGTATGTTGAAGTGAAAGCAACAGTTATTAGAGATATTTGAAATGCTTGCATTGAAAGCGGTTTAGGTTACAGTTGGGTATGTAAGCAATTGATGACAATGTTTAACAGTAAAACAATGAAAGAAGCATGTTTAAAACTCCATGTTACGGAAAGGAAGCACTAAGAGGAGGTTGTACCTGAGTTGATTATTGGTTTGGCAAAACTGCTTTTAGGACACATCTCAAGGAATTCTGCACAGCCCCTTCTTTGAAAGTAATAAAAAAGGGTTTAGTATTTTGTCCATGAATAAATATTATTGACGCATACTCTCACCTGACGCTTCACATTTGCTTCCGTCACAACCACTTTAACTTATTTTCTTATTTTACTTTTTCTTTTACTCGGCATGTTTTGGTTTGTACATCAGAAACCCGAACAACGGCGACAAGATGAGGTAACTTGAGGTTATCTTGACTAGTCGTGGCCTTGCACATTCACGTGTTGTTGTCACTCAGTCAACCATGAGAAAAGGGTTAATTAACTACCTCCGCAACCGCACTCCCCACTCTATTTTGCACAGAAGAAAAAAACAAACATTGCTCCTATCTACTCCCTGTGAAAGGTAATAATATATATATATATATATATATATTCTTTTTGTGTGTGTGTGTGTGTGTGTGTGTGTGTGTGTGTGTGTGTGTGTTAGTATTGGAAAGAAGTGGACAGCTTTTCTTACAAGAAGCGTGATAGAACCAAGCCGGACAAAAATGTAATCGAATTCAGAGCATGAAGAGTTCTCTTCTCAGACCAGCATCATACATGCCATGAGAAGAGCAAAATGGAATAGTTGCAAGACTGTTTCTGTGGAGTATTATTGAACAGCCACATCACTGAGACTTAAAACACGTGCGCACACACACATACACACACACACGCGCGCGTGCACACACCACGGACAAATTTAAGTCTGACACCCTCTCAGAGATAGACAGTGGCCTGCAGCTAGACAGTGAAAACATGAGGGGATAACACGGTCCAAACCTCACAGCAAACCGTGACACAACCTCGCTTTCAACTTCCATCACTGTTCTGAATACTTGGCCCATATAAAATATGATAACAACTATGCTCTTCAGTTATTATTCACATTTTATCAAAAAAAAAATATTGAAAATCTGTGAGGCTGAAAGGGGGTGGGGAAAAAAAGCAATAAAACCCAATCAATGTAGTTTCAGTGGTGATAATCTGTTTAGCAGCTCAGAGAACATGTCTCTCTGTAGAGTATGGGTTTTAGGTCTTAAGTCATTACACATCAGCTCTATCCTTCTGTTGCCCTCTTGGATATATTCCTGAAGTGATGCGAATAGCTATAACATGATCATGAACATGAGATCTGCTATTTATAAGAAAGAGTTTTGCTCCAAGATAATGTCGCAGTCTAATACAACATATAGCAATGAGAATGTTTTTTTTTTTTCATAGCTGAAGACTCTGCTGCTCCCCCTAAATTAAATGTAGCATTTTAGCATCTTTTTTAGCTGATTCTTTTTTGTTTTACCGCCTGCAACTTTAGTCTCTCATCTCAGCTTTCAAAAAAAACAAAGCAGGTTTTTTTTCCTTTGAAAAATGTCCGCTGGATTCACAGTATGCGACCTAGCGTGGAGCTCAAACCAGACCCGAGTCCGAGTCCGAGAGATGAGTGACCAAGCCCAACCTGAACGACACCGACAGGTGTCCTGTTTTTCATGTTCAAACCAACCCTGTTACGCAATTGGTGTTCCATTTCATTCATTTCATCAGACAAAATAATGTTCATCACTTTATACTTATTTTTACACTATATTTCCACTAAAAAGGTCAGGTATCCACATGCTAATGCTACCTACACAGCACCGAATGGCTTACAGACAAAGTTAGCTACCGGCTAGTAAACATAGAATCATTTCCCTTCAGGAGTTGGTGGAGAGTAAAACGGAGCTAAAAGGAAAAGTGAACATTTGGTGGTCAGAAACACGACTTAAATCAAACACTAATGTTGATGTGTGACAGCTGGTTGTGTAAACAGGTGACTATACAATATGTTTGCAATATCAACTTTGTCAGGATAATATGGCAATGTTGTATTTACAACTTGTCCATCCTGGCCCTCCAAGTTGCCGGAGATGTACTCATAGTGATTTAAAGGACAAATAGAAAAAAGAAAAGTAGACACCATTACTTTACAGTCCAGCCACTGACTGCTGCGCTCTGGAGGCCAAAACAACCTGGTGAAGCTGCCGTCCTACTGGGAAGTTAGCGATGAAGCTGTGGCCAAAATGTTACTTTTAAAAACAAGAAGTAGACTAAAACAGTTCAAAGTCTCGGTCAGGATCGCTGCCCGAGCAAATATCGGGGCTGAGGGCACTCTTTCGGCTTCACCACTGATTATTGTAACCAAACTGAGGCACTGCTGGATCTGACAGGCCTCTACGTGCTACAGTAGCTGGCATCTTATAATATCTCATCCTGTAATGGTTTTAGCCCCCACGGTCCACCCACCCACCCTCACCCTATTTCCCGCTTTCCCACCACTGTGTTTGCGTTTTATATCGTGCCCTTGGGGGCTGTTACCTATATTACACTTCTCCGTAATGACGAAAGAGATTAGACATTAAAGGTAGACTTGATTTATTTTATTCTTACTGGATTTGCAGTAACATTCTCACTGTTTAAACATATCTGAGCGTCTTAGACTTTCACATGAACGTAATGCAATCAATGCCAGCTGCTGTTTGTTTTTAATTCAAGAAACATAATGTTGTATTCAGAGGCTGCCGGCAGGTATACTAATGTCATCTGCCAAACAGAGAGGCAGGCGGTTTGATGTTGGGTGTTCTGAATTGCAGTTTCTTCCTTTTCTGCTCAATATTCACACTGTGTGTTGAATTGAAACATGTCAATAAGCAAAGACAACTTAGTCGCTAAATAAAATGTGGTTACCTTCCTCAAGGGTTGCACACAAAATGTAATGATTTGCTTGTGTGATGAAGGACACCTGCTCACTCAAAAAGAAAAAAGAGAAAACCTTTTCTGTTGCTGGACATACCGCTGGCTATTTCATTACAAGGCCTGTGTGGACCAATAAGGAACAAGGACTGCATACTGACAAATCTGCAGGATACTTCATTATATTATTCTCAATTAAAACCTGTCCTCAGCAGCATTAGTCATCTTAGCACTCGCCATTCATACTAATTAGCGCTTGCCTTCATGCCACATGCTGGAAGAGGATATTTCAATATCCCATTAAGCGATTCCAAGATATGCCCTTGATTGACGTCCCCTTAAATCCGGGAGGTAATTACATTATATGCTTCAGTTTTCTTTTAATAATTTCAGATTTCCTCAGGTTTTTTGAGTTTTATGTTTAGTTTGTGTTAAATTCCTCCACGCTCACACTGTGCAAGAGGACAAAGTAATAAAAGAGCAAAAACACTGGCACTGGCACATGTGTGTACATGTTAATATTAAGTAAGCAAATGCATACATCTACGTCACATATCATGCACTTCTTAAATTACACCACTTAACATGCAAACTATTACCTAATTATAAGACAGCCATCAGAGCTATACAGTGAGCACATTAACACGGATAGGAAAAATCCAACCATTCACTATCCACTACAGTGACTTAGGAACCTTTTGATTTAGGAATTTACATTCTGTGTGGCACATATGCACAGGATAAAGTCTGTGCTTTACAAAATGTACTGACTTTGCTGATTTAAAGCTGCGTAAAGACCGAAATGCTGAGCAGCAACAGCACATAGATGAGCTTCCTGAATTTGCATCTACTTCACTGTTAGCGGATTTCATCATGAACAATTCTCTAGCATCACGACAAAATTCCCTTAAAGTCTGTTGTATTGGGGTTACATCTCAGAGGCAGAGATCTCTTATTAAAGGGGACACATCGTGCTTTTTTCAGGATGAGCTTCTACTTGATTTTGTACTAGAACATGTTTACCACCCCTCTGTCTGAAACACTTCGTTTTAGCGCCTGTCTCTTTTAAACCCCCATCCCATAAAAGCCCAGTCTGCTCTGAGAATATATATATATATATATATATATATATATGTAGAGAGAGAGAGAAATAAATATTCTATATAAAATGAAATCACATGCATTCAAACCTCCACGTGTTTTTGCTGTCTTTTAAAATATTTAGTTCCGTGCAGAGAAACATATTAATTACTGTGTGCTTTGACAGAACATCTGTTACTCTAAAAAGGTTTGCTCATGATAAATATTATAAATGTGTGCCACAGTGCTGCACATATTCTAAATGGTCCAGTGTAATGAGTTTTTTTTTTGTAATGAACGTCCAATGTATGATGATAAATACTTCTTGGTTCTTTTTTTTTTGTAGAATGCAATCAGTTATTCTGTAACATGTCGGCGCAAAACTCCTTTTGTTTGTCTCATCTTAACAGAGAAGAAGCAAATAAATAAATTGTAAATTACAGTGTTCACAGGGTAATTGTGACCGCATTATATACAAAGAAAATGTAAACTGTCGCCTGTCACACGGATTATAACCTATTCTCAGCACAGTGTGAGTGTCAAAACACCATGGAGGTAGGGAGTGAATAACAAAATCACAGGTATCTTAATACATGCAGTCTACATCATGTGACATTACAAATGGGGTTCTTCTGAGCCACCTGCTCCAAAGAAATGGGGGACAGTATTTCACCTCTAAACCAGTTTTCGACCAAACTGCTTTTATAATCTTCACGTGGGGCTGTAATCCGTGTAACGTTATGTTTATTTTATTTTTGTTTGTTTATTAGATTAGACTAAATTAGATTAGATTTACACTAAAAGTGTCAGAAACTAGAAAACGACCTGCATATTCGTCTCACTGTCAGACGGAGGAGCCTCAGTCAGCAGCCGAAGAGACTTGAGCCGAAGAGGCTTGAGCTCAGAACAAGCCTCAGTGGCTGAACTCGAGCTAATTGCTAACTGAAGCTACGAGGATGCCGACACTCAGAGAAAAAGCCTCCTGGCAGCTGTGTGGATGAAGAGAGGTGGTGTGGGTGATTTTCTCATTTCTGCCTCTTTGTATTACATTACATTACAGGTCATTTAGCAGACACTCTTATCCAGAGCGATTTACAGTGAACTAACTACAGGGACAGTAAAGTGTCTTGCTCAGGAGCCGCTGTTCTATTTGCAAGCCTAACCACTAGACCACTAGACTACCACCACTCCATGAATGTAATCCAATAAACAAACTATAAGAACAGACATGGATCACGGCTGTAAAGCGAGTCAGGCGGCTGTGCTACTTCTCCCTCTGTACTGAGGGCAGATTGGAGCTACAGTGACTCACTGTCGCCTCTAGAGGAACAAGTGGTATTACAAGACAGGATGGAGCACAGCTAGCTGTTAGCATGCTAGTTTTAGCAGATATCTCTGCAACACAACACATAGACGTCTTTGACATAACGTCAACACTGTTACCTCTTCACATTCTGTTGATAAAGCTAGTTTATTGTTTTAATGTTTTAAGTTTAAAGTATGGCATATCTTACAAATTGAGCCTTTAAACGGCATTTTAGTTCATCATGTTGCAGGTTGGAGCATTTTTTCAATTGTCTCTGCATCAAAATCAGTCGAGGCACATTATTATTCATTATTTTTTTGAATAAGGTATAAGTCAAACATAAATATCAATATTCTACTTTAGCTGAACATGCTACTGTACTATTAGCTGATTCTGGGGCATTATGGCTGTGACTGGGAACATCAAAAAGCATCAAAGACATTTAAATTCTACGTTGCAGCATAGTTGCAGGAAGTTATGTTTGCAGAATGAATACATTTTTGTGCCCAATTATTTTTGTGCTTTTTTGGACAGTAAAAAGGTGACAGGAAGCAAATAGGGAGAGCGAGGAGGGATAAATGGCAACAAATGTGATTATATTCACTATACGACTGTCTTTGCATGAGTTTAGCCACAATTTTTGAGCTCAAGACCACCATATTTTAACACTATACACAAGTACCAACCTTGTTGCCAGATTGTGTGCATTGTATGAAAATATCCTGGAATATGTTCAATGACAACATATTTTTTTTTATGACCAATGTCAGTCTGTTTATGATTCCCTTTCTACAATATCAGCACAAGGCAACTAAGGTACAGTCAAGGTTAGGGTAAGATTCTGGTTTCATTACTGAACGCAGTAATTGCACTCTGGTGCGGACCAAAGCAACTGAGACTGCTTGTGAGAAGTGGTCTCGGACCATTTCCAGGCAAACCCTAGTGCGTTTTGATTTCAGTGAGAACTTAATCCGACCCAATTGCAGGAAGTGAACCAAAGCGCAAGGATTATGGGCGGCCCGCGCGAGCATTTGTTGAGATGGACACATGTAAACGACAGGGTAACATGAGTGGGAGAGGACTGACTTTTTGTTTGACATCTGGGCTGAGAACATCCGAAATATTCTGAATAAAGTCCACAAAAATAGTAAAAACTTATATAAATAAAGCCTTTCGAGATAAACTGAAGGAGAATGGATTTGCGTTCGTGTCTTACGCGTTTACATTTCCCACCATCAAATTTCTGACCAATAAGAAAGATTTCTGTGAGTACATACCCGGCACCGATCTTCTTTTATGTGGCTCACTTTTATTGCGCTCTGTGAAACCGATCCCGACTAAATAGAAAACAAACTAAAAAGTATACATTTCACCCTGATTCTGACTAGCAAAACGGACTACGGCTTGTGGAAGTTCCCCTCAGTGGCCACTTGAATAGAACAAAGGAGTTGTGGCCTTCATATTCAGAAATACAAAATGCATGAACTTGTCTTTCGCAAAAGTTCGACAACCCCACTCAATTGATACTGTCCTTAGATCCTTATTGGTTTGGCTGGGTTACCACAGACAGCTCTAATCATCCCAGTCAATTTGAACTACTTTGCTGATGGCAAAACTGATTCTGAAGGAAGAGCCACAGAGGGAGAGACATTTTAACAAGTCCTATTCTGTCCCAGATATGTCCTCTAATCCAAGTAATAATGCTGATACCTCTGCAACATCAAAGATAGGTTATTCCATTTGATCAAATGTGACCATTCTCTAATGCCTGTCACTGGCCATATTCTTATGTTTATATCATGGGTTTGGAGGAATCCTCATGAATATTTATGCGACTGAATGCTCAGCATGAAATGAAATACTGTGCTGCTTGAGGGTTTGTTTGCCTTGAGACACAAATCTAAATCTACATATTGCCCGTTGCATACAAATAGAAGTGCTACAGGCTTGAACCTGCAGGCTACTTCAATCTAGTTCAATCAAATGTGAAGATGCTAGTTCATTTGAGTGTGCATACATATTGTTTCTACTGCCGACTTAATAAATATGTTGTTTTTTCTTTCTATTTCTTTTTATTTCACAGTTAAGTTTTATTTGCAGGGTTGTGTTTAATTTACGAATTGAGTGAAATGTGAGCGAATCGGTAAAAAAGAGCACATGTATTATTTTCTTAATTCCTCCAAAACTGTCCTTTACAGACGGATGTTTGTTGCCTGACAATCACATTACTGCGAGCACTAAGACGGACACAGTGCATGGGCACTATGAACACCGCATCATTTTCCA
Organism: Bovichtus variegatus; assembly: GCA_943593645.1. Classification (NCBI taxonomy): domain Eukaryota; kingdom Metazoa; phylum Chordata; class Actinopteri; order Perciformes; family Bovichtidae; genus Bovichtus; species Bovichtus variegatus. The sequence continues at coordinate 4,556,591 of CALSCE010010649.1, forward strand.
GCTACATTAAAATAACTGCATTTTCTATTCCATGGTCCAATAACTGAAGAAAGGATCTTGATTTGTTTTCCCCTATGGCTGCAAATCTCATTTTTATAGCACAAGATATTATGTGCAAACCAATTCCAAATCCACTTTTCCTGTCTACTTTTCCATTATCACAATAAAATCGGGGCTCATTTTTATGATGGCTGAATGTTGAAATACATTAAAATGGGTCTGAGAATAGCCTTGCCCTCTTGGCCGTTGTCTTTTGAATTAAATGTCAACACAGGTGTAAAACAAAATGTAACCTCATATTCCGCTGAAAATAAATGTGCCATTTGCTGATATAGATGAGTCTGGAAGAGACAGAGGCTCATCTCTGCGCTCATAAATTAACTAGGGGCTGTCCGTGGCTGAGTGACACATCTTTGATTTGTAGCATGCAGTTAATTTCAATCTAAATCCTCCATGCTAGACTGCCATGCAGAGGGAAAGAGGGGACTATGCTGCCATCAAATGACATGTCATGCAACCTTTCAACATAGGCCATTTGCTAATGTAAGCTAAAGCAAACACCCTACAACTTCAGACCATCATTTAAATAAACATGTGCAGTCAGTTAACTAGTCAAAACTAATTGCTGATGGTGCCTGGCGACAACCAATTTAATGATTTCCACCACTGATATTTTTCCAGTTTAATTGATTTCCACAGTGTAATTATGTCGGGACAAATGCAGTGTTTTTCAGTAGCGATGTATTAAGTTGTGCGAGACGAGGCTCAGAAGGGCAGCCAGTTTGGAAAAGGAGAGAAACAGAGGGGTGGCTGGATGCGAGCCATGACCCTTCTACTGTCTCTCTCCAAAACTGTCATTTCCATTAGTGTAGACTCACCAGGGCCCTGACAAACTCTCTCATCTCTTCCAACTCTATTCGATTGGACAAGCAGTGGACTGTGTCGTTAAATTCTTCATAAATGGTTGTGTTTTCTGAAGCATGAATAGCTCCATAGTGCTGGTAAATGAAATCAGTATACAGGATATAATGGAGAAGTATTCTTATAATGCCAAACCTTTCATCGGAATGTGAAATGGGACTTAAGGAGTGCGGTTATGTGCGACGACCTGGAGCTCATCCAATATGTGTTCTTGAGCGGTGGAATTTAGAGTTGAAATAATGATAGCTTTAAGATTATTTTCCTATATTGGGCATGTGGAACATATAGGCATAATGTTGTCAGTGGCTGATTATGAAGGAGCAGTTACTTTAAATGTGCTTGAATGAATCAAGTCTGACTATTCCTCATGATATTCAGTTAAGTTCAAATAGCAGGAATATGCATTTTGACATGAGCCGGAAATATACGTGGATATATAAAATGTACCTTATGTAACTTATAGTTTGTGTCAGTGTTGTGCCGTCTTGGTTGCATAGTAGTGAATCAGGAAATGTAATTCTCAATATGTGAAATAAAAGGCATTAAAAAGCAATAGAAAAAGCGGTATTGCCTGGAAGATAAAAGAGTGAGAAGACAAGATGAGAAAGGACCGAGCAAAATTGAAGAAGAAATGAGAGGAGAGGAGAGGAGAGGAGAGGAGAGGAGAGTTGAGAGGAGAGGAGAGGAGAGGAGAGGAGAAGAGAGGAGAGGAGAGGAGAAGAGAGGAGAAGAGAGGAGAAGAGAGGAGAGGAGAGGAGAGGAGAGGAGAGGAGAAGAGAGGAGAGGAGAGGAGAGGAGAGGAGAAGAGAGAAGAGAAGAGAAGAGAAGAAAAGAGAAGAGAAGAGAAGGGAAGAGAAGAGAAGAGAAGGGAAGAGAAGAGAAGAGA
>CALSCE010010649.1:4558497-4656514 GCA_943593645.1 Bovichtus variegatus
GAGAAGAGAAGAGAAGAGGAGAGGAGAGGAGAGGAGAGGAGAGAAGAAGAGAGGACAGGAGAGGAGAGAAGGAAGAGGAGAGAAGAGAAGAAGAGAGGACAGGAGAGGAGAGAAGAGAAGAGGAGAGAAGAGAAGAAGAGAGGACAGGAGAGGAGAGAAGAGAAGAGGAGAGAAGAAAGGGTATAAAGGATGAAATGCTCTCTACAGACAATCCATTTACTCCAAAACACACCTTGGGTTATTGAGAACGATAACAATGCAGCAAGGGCCTTTTGTATTGCAGCGCACAGACACATGTATCTCCTCGGCTGACATAATTGCCATTCTTCCTCTATTTTCTATCTGGGCAACATCAATCTCTGTTGCCGGTCTGTCAGAGCTGTCGGCGGCACAGAGCAAAGTCAGGATTCCCGTACCAGGGTTTTGTGAAGTGTTGGAGCTAAGCACAAGATGCAGCTGAGGATGAGAGATCATACAACGGGCTCAGCCAAAAGACTCTGTCCCCCCTCTTTACATCATGTGACACCAGATAGATTTAGTGTAAAACTCTGACTTCAGCACCAAAGCTCCATATAGACTGACAGTAACAAATTGATTCTTGTTGTCTCCGTGATGTCTAATATCACATCAATAACACCTAAAATGGAATGGCAAAAAGCAGGGACCGTGCGACACTGAATATGGGGGCACCTCGGAATTGATGATGATGCGCGCACATTACGTAAACAAGCGTGTTAAGGAATCAGATGTGGAAAGAGCATGTTGAATCATAAAGTATGTGTGTGCAGTCGGGAAAAAAGCACGAAAAAAAAAAAAAAAAAAACCCAAAGAATATCCTGTGCACTGTGAACACAGACTAATCACTGTTTCAAACATTTTTTTCACAACTTTGGGATGAAAAAGATTGTTTGAGGGGAGAAGCAATATTTCACTGGGTGGAATAGGTGCAGGCAATCTGCCTTTGGAGTGGAGAAGGCAGCAGTGTTTTATAATGGAAGAAATTCAATGTGACATGTAGAGAATGAATTGCTCAGTCAACCAGAAATATCCCTTGTTCTAATGGCTTGGGACATTCAGTGGCGTGTTCTCTCCTCCCCCTCCCATCCTCCCCCCATAGTTCTCTCTATATCTCCTTCCCTCTATCTCCTTCTCTGTCTGTCTAAACACAACACACATCTGTAATGACGAAGGTTGTAAATAGTCCTTGATTGCTGAAATCTACCCGGCGACTACATTTGAACAGCAAGTCTTAAGGGGCTTTATAGAAGCAGAACATAACTGACATATTGAGAGAAAGAAAAGAAAAATGGCTTGGAATATCATTACTAACATTGCTATAAATGTGCCTCCAATATTAATTACTATATCATTACTAACCTTGAAGTAGGAGATCATTATTATTTTGTAAAACAAAGTTCTTTCAAAGAAAACCCAGAGCAGGTCAATTATGGGAAGGATTTTACACACCGTTGTATCTGAAGAATTATAATACTTATTAAATTTACATTTTAGGTAGAAAGTAGGGCTGTACAATTCTAGGAAAAAATTTAAACTGATTTTTCTGAAGAATATTACGGTCGCAACTTGCTGTAATAATTTTTCTATAAATGTAACTACATGCCTGTAATTGTGGTCTACATAGTCTTGATATGATTGTACCAAGCATAAATATATCCGCTTTAAAAAAAACTTGTTTTTTTATAAACCAGGCAGTTAAAAAAAGTTAATTTTCCAGGTTTTATATATTTTTTAAAATACAAATTCAGCACACAATTATTACGATATTACATACTTAACATTTCTTCACCCTATCATTCACATCATTCTAAGATATTCAAACATAATCATGACATAAAAAAAAAAAAAAGGTTGTTATATTTATTACAATAATATCAGTAGTGACAAACCGCTAGCAGCGGCTAGCTGTAGCTGTTAGCTGTAGCTGCTAAATGTAGCTGCTAGCTGGTAGCTGCTAGCTGTAGCTGCTTAAGCTAATGTAAACATTAGCTTCACAGACAGCACAAATCTTTTTTTGTTAAATGCATCGCTGTTGTTGTAGCTTAACATAGCTTTGAAGAGTTTAAGAGTTAATTCCTAAATGGTAGCCAGCTTAAACTGTTCCTTGCTACATAATGTTAAGACTCTTATTCAAATCGCGTTTTGCAATGAAATGTGATCTTTGTGCTTATTTTTTTTAATTTAAAAACTCTTACATGCATTATGAACATTCATATTAAGGTAGTTTTAGCTCCAGAAGCATGCTAAAATGATCATGTTGCAGCTTTATCTGTGAAGTGGGCTGAGCTTAATGTGGTGTGGTGTGGTGTGCGAGGCAACAATAGAAATGTGTTTTCCCCAGGTCACTGCTGCGCTATGATATGTGTTGCTGTTGATACAGAATATGTATTCCCTTTTCGGTGAAGATAGAGGATGCATTGTCATGTAGCCTATCCTTTTGCATTACTGCCGTTTGAGTGTATACACTCCATGATTGGCACTTTAGATATTCATCCTGTCCACAGAGCATGTCTTACCTTACATGAAATATGATTTCTTGAGAAGTGTAATCATGGGTTGGAAGATTGCTTTCTATTATCCAGGAGTGAAAATGATAAATTGGTGCTGGGGGGAAAAATGTTTCCAATGTCAGTTTCATCTCAGGGCTATTTTACACACACGCTCAGTTTCATTGTGTTAGGTGTCAGATCGAAGTATTGTGGAAGATTGTGAGGATTCTCCCCTCTCATCAACAGGGTTTTGTAAGGGCCGACGCATCATATAATCTAATCTCAGGATGAGTTAATCCGCAGTCAACGCAGGCAGGGGCTTCATTCTTTTCTGTGAACACTACACACTTTCTTATTCACGAAACTTAGCTGTCTTCCTTGCCCTGAAATGCAAACTGGAAACAAACCAAACTCAGAGGCTAAAAATATCACAGCATTAAGATAGGTTATCTGACTCCTGATAACAGACTGCACAATACATTACATATTAACCCACATTCACACTCTAGTGTTTCGACACTCGTGTGCAGCACAAGATCTCAGAGCAGCTATCGTTTCCAACACAAAAGTGAGCCTGCTTTCAGAAAACACACAGTTGCGTTCATTTTTTACCTAATGCACAACACATTGGTACTTAGGTAGTTTAATAGAACCACTTTAGTTCGTAGCAATCTAAAGGGCTCATTTGCAAAAACAGATATCTTTGATTTTTTTTTTTTTTCTTTTTTTTTTGGAATCAAGGGAATATCAATCCACCTGGTGTTGGTTTATTAATTTTAGGGATGGCCTTTATCTGTTTAGTATTAACACATGTTGGCTGAAAAGTGAACATCTGTCAGATGTGAAGCCAAAATGTATAGAAAAGTCCCAACAGTGCAGGTTTGGTGCATGCAGTATCCCAGCTGTTAGTGGCAAAGATCCACAGCAATCTACAGGGTATGAGGTCCAACAAAGTGGGCTGGAGAATTTGTCATTAGATCATTAGCACTGGAAAGCCCCTTCCTCTTGGAGCTAATGCACTGTTGTCTATTCACACGTACTCATCTCCTCTCGAACTCTAGCTGCGCTAAGCTAATACTCTCCGAGGCGTTAACATTAAGCTGAGCTACAATGTCCGGTGGAGCTGTGGAAAAAAGGGGCTCCCTGCGCAGCCCCATCCAGCGCACTGTTTAGAGTCAGCACACCATTAGTCAAATCTCCTCAGCCATGAAAAAGAGAAGGAGGGGTGGGGTAGGGAGGAGGAGGAGGAGAAAAAATCAAAACAGAATATGCATGCATAAAATTCAACACATTTGTTCCCATGGTAACCATTCAGTATGTCATTCACTTGTCAAGCCGCATCAGGGCCGATGGGGTCCATTGTCTGGGTCCTGGTGAGCATGGTTGCCTGGAACAGACCCGGCCCCCTCTTCCTCCCTCTGACCGACATCCAGGTCATTCACCACGCTGTTATTTCTCTTTAATTCACATTGGGCTCGTTTTTTCACCGCTAATCACACGACAAATGACCACCAAGGCAAAAAAAAAAAAGAAAAAAAAAAAAAGAAGGGGATAATGCGGCGCAGTACTGAGGCATGGCTTTTATGATTCCTATGAATAGGAAGGGGGTACGGGATTATGGAGAAATTCAGGGCCCCTACTCTCAGACCAACAGCTCAAAGATTTTCCTCCTTAGCTTATAGATTTGGTGGGCGGTGAAGGCAGCGCACCGCCTCGACGTCTATGACTGGCTGTCAAGATCAGTTTAACAGTCACAATAGGAGAAAGGGCCATTTGACTTCTGTAATCTTTTCGAACATGGTCCAGAGTTGCTGTTGATTGGCACTGCTTGAGTATTTCCCCTGAATAGCACTGTGCTGGATGTTAAGCTTGTGCAGAGGTTGTTGGACGTTGCATTGCTTTAAAACACTTGTTAAGGCACGTTGTTCTTATCTTCTCCACAGAGAAAAACTGCACAAGACACTGAGTGAAAGAGAGCAGCGTTACGGAACAGTTGAGTAACGAGCAAATTTGTTTTGCTCCTGTTCTGTTCTGATGAACATTGAGCTCCATACAAAACAAATGCACGCTTCCTCCTTTAGTTAATAATCAACCCAACCTTTCGCTTGTTAACATGACTTACAAATGTGTAAACCTTGCCTGTGAGGTCCAACTGCTCTGTTGTACTTGTTCCCATGACAACGGCAGTTATGAAACTGTGAATGTACCCTGTTTTTGGTGATGCAGCTTAATCTCTTCATTCTTACACCATTTAAAGCAAATAATACTTCTTTACAATGCGTTTTCGACTTGATAACAACGTATTGCCCACCATGCTTCCTAGCGAGACTGCGTTGGTTATTAAACCCTGTGTGGTGGAGGCTGCTCCCCCAACTCTGCACATGTGGAGAGCAGATAGTTAGTGTGTTTGTGTGAGCTGCAGATGGTCCTCCTGAGGACGGCTGTATGCCGAGGCGTCTGGTCAAACAGCAGTCTCTCAACACAACAACACGACGGCTCCAACCAATCACCTGCCTCGGCCCAATCAATATACATCAGTGGAGATAATATATGGTATCGAGCAGTGTATAAATCTGTGTTATTGTCGGTTCATTGCAGTTTTTTGTTCAGTCTACTCTGCTGCTGTGGTAACTTGAAACCTTCAGTGCAATTTTGTGAAAATAGCACCGTAGTGTAGCTTGCAATTACATCCACGGTAATAATACAAACTGAGTCCATTTTTTGTTTTTATCATATTGACAGTTTTTCACCGGCACTCTCATTAGTCGTTGTTCCACATGCTTGTACACCTTCAACCGACACCAGCACAACCGCTTTTTCCAGCAGAAATCAGGATTTTCTCGGTGTCTGGAAGCTACTCGCACTACAACCAAATATCAGAAGACGAGCATGGGAAATGATGAATAAATGAGAACTCTATTATAGTATATTAGAAAATGAAACTGTTACACACAATCAAACAGCATAATAATAATAGTACAGGAGACACAGTGTCCTTGGAAATGGAAGGGTAATGATACCAAAGAGCAGAAATGCACAGGAGGGGAGAATTAATTAAAAACGCACTATTTTTAATTAATAAGGGACACCTAGATCGAATGGTGCCGCTCACTGCAGTGCACTGACATGTGTGAGGATTGAATAATTGTTCTTAACAAAATATGCTCAATATACAGTCTTCATAGGACTGAAGGAGCAGATTGGTTTAGACTGATTTTCACCCAGATTTTGGGCTCCTCAGAAAATCCCATTGTTCTAGAAAGTAAAGAGAATATGGGGGGAATGCAAATGAGCTGCTCAATATGGACCATAGACCCTAGATTTAAAAGAAAGAAGACTGTTTAAAACTCAATTCTCAACTAGATTTGTGTATACATGTTTTGTCTTATTTATTTGCCTTGTCTTTTGCGTGCTCCGAAATGTCAACTTTTCATGAGCAAAGGAAAACAACCCTGTTTTCAGTTTTGTTACAATGTATTTAACAGATAACAATACAGGGTTTTAAATGGTTTATTTAACTTTAGAAATAGAAGACTTTTCTGAACCCATAAAGATCTTAATCGTTCAGTTCAAAATTTGGACATAAAGGGTTTTCACTGGACAGCAAAACACTTTTTTTTAATATATATATATATATATATATATATATATATATATATATATATACAAAGTGAACACCCTAAAATTCCCATATTTTATTATCTATTATCTATACTAAAAACATATATTTGGTACAATGGAAGATGTTCCTATTTAGTGGAGTTTACACTATACTTGGTGATGTCCATGGAGTAATAATACAGCAAGTTAAACCTCATATTTACAGGTCACATTAGAGTCAAATCAGTTTTTTTCATGCAGCGTGACGTGATTGAAAGCAGTATAGAATGGTTAGACAATCACGTGAAGAGATCGGGGCTAAGCCTCAACAAATAAAAAGACCCGAAGGTGCACTCTGGCCCTGCTACAAAGTGGAGGGTGTGAGAAAAGGGGAGTTAAACAGTACCCAGGTTTGGGGCTCCTTAATAATTTCTCCTCCGTGGTGAAAGTTTGGGTGTGGGAGTTGTGCCTAAATAGAAGTGAGACGTGCTCGCCGGCCCTGCTCACAGCCAGTATCGGGCCTAATGAGGCATTAATCGGAGGTGTGGGATGTTGCTCTTTAGAAAAGCGCAGGGTCAGCAAAGCACAATGAAGATGACAACAAAGACTGGGGAGGCGGTGGCCCAAATGAGCGTCTCTCTGAACTGTATGCTCAGCAATCACTTCAAAAGCACGGTGACAGAATATTCACCAAATTTCAATGGAAAACATATGAAAGGGCTTTTGAACACTTTTGTTTGTAGGTTTTCCTTTTTCACAAGGGTGATTAACCCCCCTTTACTATCCCACCCTCACGCACGTGCACACACACACACACACACACACACACACACACTAACACATACACACATCAAAACATAAAACTAGTATGTGACGATGCCTAATGTGCTTGTATGTTAGTTTTAAGCATTTCTCACTAACCACAATGGGTGTTATTTGTTTTTGATGGACATGTTTTTATTCCACAATAATTCATGAGCATTTGCAAGACTGGTTTATTATTATTGCACACAAAAGATTTGCATTTAACACAGGCAGAAATCAGCTTCTGGTTGACTCTGCTCTTAACTCCAGTGCATATTGAGGACTTTCTCCGTAAACACTAGAAGGATGAAAAAAAGGCTGATTGTTTTTCAGTTTTCTCATCAAAACAATAGATTGTTTGATATTCATGTTATTGCACCACTGTTTGGATGGCGTCTCAAGCTTTTTGCAGACTTCAATTTGTTTGTATTGTGCTTGACGTTGAGGAATAAAAACAAGAAACTTATTGAATATGTTTTATTTGAGGAAAACATTCAAAACTGCCTCTACGTTATAGCTTAAAAGATGTTGAGGGTAAACTAGGTCAACTATAACATGGTGTTATGTTTTGCCACAGTGTGAGAAAACACATTAAACAAGTAGGTGCTTTTTATTAGCAACTGTTCAAAAATGAAATGTCTCTAAAGGTACTGTGTGTTTGGCACAGGGCCAATGATCGTAAACTATTTTTTTTAAATATTTGGTTTAATGCAGCCCCAGATGGCTGTTAGACCCGGCCATCTGGATGTGAATGTCCAGCCCAGAATGTGTGTATCCCAGAGGAAACTGAATCATCCCCTGAAACAATGGAAGGTCTGAGTTTGACCTGCCCACACAGATATTTGACATTTCTCAAATATAAAGCATACCTTTTTTCTTCCTCTTCTGTATGATTAGACATATTGATTTAAATGGCGCTGCATAACATAACTGTAATTGGCTAATTTAAGTGCATTCCAATGCAAAAATTCACACTTTAACTTAGCGAGCCTATACAGTCTATGACCAAAGTTGGTAGAAAAAATCTTACATGTCCCATTGACACATATGGTCAGCACAGCTCTATTATAACATATTGTGTCAACAACATTGTTTACCAGTTGCTCTGGTGTATATTGTTTATGCACAATATTTCAATCATAAGGCACACCATGTCACTGTTCTAACCTGGCTAATGCTAATAGTGTAGCAGCAAAGTGGGGGTTCCTGGCACAACTTCACCTACACATCCAAGGTACATGGAGAAGGGAAAAAGTCCGAACAGGTTAAAACTCCGGCAACGTTATTACCTCATCACATGACCTGGCAAGTTGAGCTGACTTAAACATGCAACCTATTTTTTTGTCCAAAATTGAAATGTTATTACCTTTTAAGTTGATGCGGCAAACTTGTTAGCATACATTTACACCTCCAGCAAATACGTAGCAACATTAGAATTCACTTGGAGTTGTGTTTCTGGAAACCCGGGGAATGCAAGTGTCTGTCTCTTTAGATGCTGAATTAAAGCTAATTGCCGTAAAAAAAAAGGTAATTTATTTGGCTGCTACTTAATTTACTCCTCCTCTGATGCACATTTATCCGAGAGATGAATAAGCGAAATGATTTCACTGATTATGTGAAATGAAATGTACGGGAATTAGCTCATGTAGCAATCTTAGACAGCTCTTCGTATTACAATGGAAATATGGGGATGTATTACACGGTTGCAATAGTTTTATGGGGTGAATTAAGTGAATTTTGAGGTGTCTGTCGTTTACTCTTGATCTCTTGTTAAATGCAAATGAGCGCACTCAGAGGCATCTCAGTAAGTGCACCGTGGATCCTTTGAAAAAGGGAAACAAATGGCGATGAGAAAGACACATGATGGAGAGGCAGGCGCGAGATGGAACCATGAGGCAGGCAGCATTGTTGATGCTCCCAGCTTTTTTAAATCAAAACATCTTCTCATGGTTTGGATTGAATTTGAACTATTTACCTTGTGTGTGCCCAGCGATCAAAGCAACAGACCCTTCAACTCTGAGGAAGATGTTGAAGACTTGTTGTTGACATGGGCCTGTCAAATGCTGTTGCTGTGGCAACGTGGACACAATTCAAAGTGAGGCCTTCCCACCGTGGCCTGCAGGCAGTGCATTAGAAACACATTTCACTGTTAGATTCTGCATTGTGTCATTATCTGCTTCCTCTCTAATAGCAGAGACAGCACACTTACTTACTCCCTGTGTCGACCTTCATTAAACAGTTTTATTATAAGCACCATTGTACACGTTCCAATCTCTTCCTAACATGTCAAAGCAGGACAGACATTTATCCGTTCACCTGAACAGTTATTCACTTGCACTTTCATACATCATGACACGAGTGAAATATAGGCTTTGACTTGTTTTGCGGAACTTTTCTTTACAAACTTTTTCCACAACATGCACTCAGTTTCACAAGAACCTTCACTTGTCCCATGACAAAGATGAATGCAGTTTCTTAAATAGTTGGTGTGTGGACATGAGCTGTCCCTCTGGCAAGAGCAAAGTTTACAAAAAAGTAATGAAATGCATATGTACGTGATGTAACAAACACACAGATATTTCTCAGAACCACCTTGAACCACGTGACACAATGAAGCTGTCTCAATAGTAGATGTAGCATTATGCTAAATTTGACACAACACACATTTGACACAATATTTGACATCATTAGTGCAGAAGCTCGATGTCAAATGAAGCCAGAAAGACGTAGGAGAAAATTGCATGTTAATGGCTACAAATAGCTGAAACAGTTAATTGCAATTTCAACTTTATTCCCACGAATCATGTAGGCATACCTTGATGTTAGTAAACTCCAAAAAGCATGCGGATATTTATCTTCCCAGTCATGCTCTGATCAGATACTCTTCTTTGTTGCATACCCATCATGATTTAAGGGCTGTTAAAAAAAGATTTAGGTCCTTATGGAAGACTGTCAATTGATATCTGCTCTGTGCATCAAGCTTGCCATAGAGATGGTAAAAGAGGCCAGGAGATGGAAGTTGCAACCGGATAAGTTCTATAAGGCAACACAATTTTTTTTGAGGACTAGGTCTTTAAAGTTGCACGGAGAATAGACAACCATGTCTAATCAGCACTTCATTATTCATTTCATTATGTAAGTGCAACTCTACCTGCAAGTGGGATATGTGATGGAGGTGTTTAGCAATTACAAAGTAATGTATCATATGAATAAATACAAGACTAGAGACACTTTTTGCATTTGCATATAACATTGTAATGTGACTATGGCAATCATGCCAGTAAGGCACAGTCTGTACAAAACTATGGAGTAATTGATTGTTCTGACCATCACAGTTTTTGCAGTGCTAATCAGTAGGAATGTACGACGTGTGCCATCATAGAGATATAATCATACGCTCCATATAAGAAGTGGCTGTAGTCGCCCCTTTTGAAGCCTCGAGTTCGGCATTTTGGCTGCCGCCATCTTGGTTTTTGGCCGTCGCTATGTTATTTTTTTGTAACCAGAAGTGACACGAGAAGGCGGAGGACAACCAAGCGCTGAATAAAGACATTTTTAGGCGACCAAAATGTTACAATTAACTTTCATGAACTGAAAACACACTGTGAAATTGTTAAAGTCGAAACTTCGAACTTGTCAATCACAAGGTAGCCCCGCCCTAAAGCACACCCTGCTTTATCGCCTATTTTTATCTAAATGGGACGATCATTTACAAAATGAGACAAAGAAGACTTGAAACTAGTGAGAAGTAGGGTCACTTTTTCATAGAATTCTGTATTATCAGACTTCTTTTTGCAACTAGTGGAGAGGTCCCCTGCTGGCCATTTGACAGAATGCAGGTTTAAGGGCCTTCCGCATTGGCTTCACTTTTCAGACCCGGAGGTTGCCGCTTGGATACAACGCATGCGCACATTTTATTGGACCGACCGACTCACTATATCATTAGCATGTGTATCATTGTGTCAAAATAAAATGTATAATTTCTCACGAAAAGCATCATCTCCACAAACCTGAAGTCCAATTAAAAGACACATCATCTGCCTGCTGGGTACTTGAGGTGCTGTACATATGCAATGTTATTATCCTAATTGGAGAGGATGGTTTTATTAGCAACTGTCATTATGTGACACTGTGATTGGCAGAGGCACTGTGATTTAAAAGATGTCAGATGGATAAAGTGACAGATAAAGATAATGCGTAGTTACCACATTGACATATTTAATTTTCATTTCACGCTCTTGGTGTCCAAATGCACCTCATATTGCTCTGGTTATATTGCATTGGTTGTGATCACGCAGTTTTAAATGCATGCTTAAGCTTGACATGAACGTTTTGCCTAATACATTATTAAATAACACAAGACTGATGCTAGCTTATTAGCTGCACACTAGGCTGACGATGAAGTTGGATCAAGACAAATTAAAACAGTGAGCCCCAGTCTTTAATGTTGTTTCCTAAAAACAATAACGGTATCATTTATTAGCATTATAAATTACATATAAAGCTTCTGAAGAGTCTGCTCCTCGTTCACTTGGTTGCACTCATCAAGAATAAGTTGTTGTACTGGCTCACAACTTAAAATGACTAAACAGAGTTTTCTCTGCACCTGACAGTAAAAAGCTGGCAAGGTTGGGCGAGCTAGCTATAAATACTCGAGAGAACAAAAGAGCAATTGACTGCTGCAGTGTAGGTGTTACACCATCTGTTAAAACAACAGAGATCCTACCTTCTTGATTCCTTACATTCACATAATATATTCAGCATATACCCCCGCTTTGTTCTTGCACTCGTTTGATAACCTAAGACATACACTTTGACCTCTGAGTTCAAGAACACAGACAACGGAAATATGGACACATTGTACATCAACAGGCTGAGTTCACAAACAAAACGTGCATAAAATAAGACAAGAAATGTGAGCTAAACATTCCCTCATGACAGGCAAGGATTGACAAATTCAATCCAAGCTTGCAGTAGGTTTAAAGTGATTTTTATAAAGCAACTTATAGAAGCAGAATAGCACAAAAGTATTAACAGCAAGCTGTGACCTCCATCGAGTTCTGTGTATCCTGCAATCTTTGACAGCCCAACCACTTGATCCTGGCAAGGACTCACTATTGCAATGCTAATCAGAATCCCTTTATGCCCATGTGCACTATATACAACAATGTGACTAGGTGACATTGCTGTAGAGACATATTGACAACCTGGGTAACACGGTGCATTTGGTAGAAGGACAACAGGACCTCAAAGATAGTGCAAAGGGTCAATGCAAGACATAGGCCTACAGAATGACTTCAGATGTAACACATGTACACTCTTTAATACCGTATATATTTGGCTAGATAACCAATGCAATGTCATTTATGTGAAAAGGATTTTAATATACTAGGAAATGTAATTTGATGAAGTTTCTTACATTTCATTCACAGTAAGCCTCAAGTCTTGATCAGTCGTGCAAAATGAAGAGCAGCGCACTAAAACATGTCTTACTTGTATTTATCTTTTGAAGATGTGTATTGTTGTATATGTATTTGTATTTTCTATGGATGTTCTGCACATAATGAGTTTACATATACAGTATGCATGCATGCATTTTCTGTTGATGATATGTAAATCAATTGGACACTTATTTGTATGGTTGCATGAACAGAATTTGTACACAAATGTGAGAGTGTGTGTATGTGGAAGAGAGAGAGAGAGTGTGTGTGGGTGCGTGTGTCTGTTGGCGGCGCTCCGAAAAGAATGTCTTGTGACCGTCTCTACGTGCTCTACGTACACGTGGATATACGTGTGTAGAACAGGGGACATAAGAAGCGGGAGCTTTGAGTACTTATCTCTGTGTGTGTGTCGCTATGTTAAAAGGGCAAATTCAGAAATTATTGTGAGATGGTAATGTTTGTGATAAGGGTATCGGGTTAAGAAGATGATTAGTGCGCATGTCACTCTGTGTGTACAATACTAACACATCACCTGACGAAACAACCTAAGGTTACACATAAGCTTAATACAACAGATTAAGTAATACAGTTCAGTGAATAAAAAACAAATCAACACATGTATATACATTTACAACAGTATAGTAGTTCTATGCTTACTTAGCCGTGTAAAGTTGATGTATGATATTGATGTTGATGTAATAAAAAAAAATACTATGCCCAGTGGAGGTTTACTTCATGAAGGGAAAGGCTACTTAGCTCTCAGCTCTTAGCTTAGCTGGCGAATCCTTCGAGTTGGAAGAAAATCAGGGAGCTGTTTTTTTCCGTGGCGGCGTGCTGCCGATCGAGTCGTTGTGTCTTTGTGCTGTTTACTGCTTGTGAAAGTGTGTGCAGGACTGAGGAAACTCGTCGCTCCATTTGCTATCTCACACAATGCAGTTAGCTCCTCGCTAACTATTTGTTGTTCCTATTGTAAAAGGCTAGCTGGCTGTGAAGAGCCGCTGCTACTAAACTTGTTTACTTTGGTCAGGTGCTCGTGTCTTCTGCCTTAAAAAAATCCGATGCTGCGGGGTGCGGCGTTTCTTTCCGCAGGGCCGGGGCCACGGGGAACCGCAGGAGCTACAGAGGCTTGTCAATATTGCTCCTTTAATACAAAGATTTGGGCCTTTACAAGCTGTTAATAGTCTCAAAGTGAACGAAATGTTTGAACATAGTGGTTTAAAGTAACATCTAAGATCAGATGGAAAAAGATATTTAGCATTACTAATGTACAGCCATCTACAGGTGCCTAATTAGAATAAACTAGGCCATTTTCAATTAGATGAAGGTCATCTCCAGCGAGCCTTCTCACTTCACTTGTACCTACTGTAGTTTTTAATTACAGTTTTTTATTTATTTTAAATCTGCATTTATTGATTTTTTGCCACTTGGGGGCACTGCAACAAGCTAGAGGCATAGGCTTTATCACCTGAGAAAGTACTTATGGCAAATGTGTTCATAAACAGTTGCTTATAATTACACGGAGCAACATTAGCGTTTATTTAATGTTGTGTTTCTGTCCTGACTCATTGAAGTCCAATATTCACTGACCCTTTAGTTCTGTTTTGGTCTCAACTAACTCCTGAGGGAAATATCTGCCTCTGTTCTAGTCAACACTTTCTCTCTCTGTCCTTTGGTGTTGGGCAGATAGTGTGCAGTAGGTTTATTAGTGCGTTTTCTCTGAAAATATCTGCCTAATATTGGAGAACAACCGTAATGAGATGTGAGACTGAATGACAACAGTTAGCTGAAAGATGCTTAAACGCTCCATAGAGCTGATGGGAACTGCAGAGTCAGGTGACAATTCTCTGTAGGATTATCGCTAATTGAGCAACCCCATTGGCATTATAATTGGTCATTTCAAAATAAAATGAATGAATAGTGAAGCTTAAAGGCATCTTAAATGAGAATGTCACTTGAAATGTATTCAAAAACACTTAAATAAAGGTTCAAACTGGCTTATAATGTAGACTATGCTGAAAAACAGCCTTTGTACCTATTTTTCAGGCAGTGGAAGATGTGTTGAATAAAATAAAAAGTCCAATAAAGCTGTACTACTTTTGATGTTTTGTTGTTATAGCAATGGACACAATTACCAGCCATTCTGTTGCAAATGTAATGGTGCAGGGCATTTTATAATAATGTGTTTTCACAATGTCAGCCGTTTCTTTATATAATGCTTTGATAATGCATTATATATATTCCCCTCTGTTCTCTGAATTGACATGGTTTTTAGGATGCAGGGAGGGGCAGAAAGAGTCCTCTACTTCATTATATTTCAAGTTTAGACCTGGTAGTTGAAATCCATTAGGGCGATCTAAAATGGATCTGTTGGTAAATATAAAGCACATTTTTGTGGAAGGAGGGACAGGCTCTTCAAGCTAATGTAAATTTGTATGTGCCAGACTCTGTATATGTGTGTGCGTAATCCGTGCACAGCTAGAGAGAATGAAAGGAGGAGCGAAGGTAAAGGGGGGAGAGGGAGAGAAATAGTGAGTAAAAAAAAAAAAGAGAGAGAGGGTGAACTGAGTGCAGTAATATCCATTAGATTTATTGTGGTGCAATTCCCAGTCCCTCTAGTTCTGCCTGAGGGGGACTATATTACATTTCATCACAGTTTCATTTTCTTCTGCAGATGAGAAATGGGAGTTCTGTTGCAGTAATGTAGCATGTATGTTCTAAATCTCATCTCTAATAAAATCAAACACATCACAACTGCTGGCATTTCTGCTACAGGTCCACGACAAAATGAAACACCATCTGTTATCGTATCAAGACCGACTTATTAGAACATAAAAATCAAACACACCCAAGGAATAAGAATGAGGATAATGAATATCGGAGGTAATGGGATGTGATGGGAGAATTGGTCTTAAAGGTGGGAGACGGGTCCTTCTGAATCAGAGTCACTTTATTCCCTCAGTGCAGTAAGTATATATTATACATTAAAGACAAACAGTGGCATCACATGCTAACATTGTCCCAGACACACAGCACAGGAACAGTTCAGCCGAGCCAAAACTGTCCCCTCAGAAAAGAATTACAGCAGGTCAGTCTGTATATAGTTGCGTTTGTGGACTTAAAATGAAAAATAAAAGACTGTCTGGGTGCAACAGCGTGCTATTCAGCTGCAGGTATTTGATATATTTGACCCAGTTCAAATGACAGTTTAAAAACTAGAATAGAGTTTGCATATGGACATCATTACACTCATGAATGTTATTACATCTTCATTCAAATTATGCTTGCAAATCACACAGAAATTATAATTTGGTCTTTGTTTTTTTATGAGACTGATAAGCAAGTGTAACATGTTATTCATGGTTACCCTCACTTTAAACACCTAACTATAATATTCTCATATAAATCATACGTATGATAACAGTAGTTGTAGATGCAGAATCATACTTTTAAATTGTAGTAGTGGTTTTACTAGAAGCTGAAGTATGTTGTAATAATAAACATGGTAGCAATGTTAGTAGCAGGAGTTGTAACTTGTAAAAGAAATTGTGTGCTGAAACAATTTGTCAATTAATTGATTAGTCAAATGACAAAAAGATAATTAACAGTAATCCAGTTATTGGTCGAGTAATTTGTTTGGCTCCAGCTTCTCAATTGACTGTTTGCAAAATCAGCAATTGAATTGTAGCTTAGCAACCAGCTGTTTTAGCATCAGTCTTTTAGCATTGTATCATGCATGTAGCCGTCAATGGCGTATATTAAATGAGAAAGCCGGCTTTTGTCTACCCATGTGTGACATAAGGGAACCAATTGTTTCAAAAAGAACTAAGAATTTCACAAGCAAATCTGCCACCGTCCTCATTGTAAACTATGTGCTGTGAGAGAGCAGAAAGGTGTAGCAACAGTAACCGATATTGATGGGGCTTAATGGTCCCTTGAGAGGATTTGCTACCAGTGCTTTGTATCACTGTACATTATATAATTATCAGTTTTTAAAGCTTCACCTTGGGCTATCAGAACCTTTCATCGGGCATCTTTTGCCATTTTATGACATTTTATAGAAAAAAATCTATCATTCCATTCCTTGATTGTGAAACGCGGTAGCCCTATTGTGGAAGGAGTGTTAATAATGCCTTTGAAACAGTACTGGGGGCTAGCAGTCGTTTTCAAACGTATAATAGTATAATATTATCAGTGGTAGCAGCAGTAAAATGTTACGGAAAGGCAGCGGTGTTAGTGGGAGCAGTGCTGCAGAGTGTTGAGAGTGTTAGTATGCAGCTTGCTGGCAGTGGCCTCATAAAGCAGCTCATTAGCCAGCGGAGCGACAGGGTCAGTTGCTTTAGCTTGATATTGTGTGTCAGTATCAAATAGCTGACAACAGGTGGGGGATTATAATCATGGTTGCACAACTAATAATACCAACTGCTTACTATATCAGTTACCACATAGACAATGGACAATCAGTGCTAAAAGGGAAAGCAAGCGGCGTGACAGCAATGCCATCAACGCAGACTTCGCTGTCTTTTGTTTTATCCGGAGCAAATCCAGTCAAACGCATTCGATCCACAGCGCAGGAGCATTGGGAAATAGGTTGAAGGAAACAAAAAGGGGCGAGAAAAGAAAAGAAAAGAAAAGAAAAGACGAGAGAGTCGGGCTGAAACACGTTTTCTCTGCTCTGCTTTGTCAATTTCAGAGTGCCATCTCCCGATAGTCATTAAATAAGTTGTGTTGTTGTTTTAATTATTGATAGTAAAGCAATCTGTTCATAATTACAAACATTTGCTTGTGGCAATTACAAACAGTGGCTGGTAGCGGTTTAATTTGCCCGCTCTAATCTTGTCTGTAATTAGAGCACACACAAGCAGAGCTCCGGAGTTGTTCAGCTCCAAGGCAAACAAGACAAGACTGAAATTCCCATTATAACAAACTGCTGACTGCCTGCAGCACACGGACTCGCCTGCCTTCAGTGTAAACATTTCGTACGTTCTAATCCATTTGTTTAGCTTTACAATGCCGTTGCACTGATGTGGCGGGTTCTCATTTCACCCTCTCTGTAAAAAGAAAGTCAAATGAAATTGGAAAAATATTTCATAATATTGCACCGCAGCGCCGACAGGGACCACACGTTGTGTTTATTCATGCTGAAAAGGAACAAAAAAAAAGGCTCATCTTAGATCATAAAACCTATGTCAATACAGTATGAGCTGCAAAGTGCACATCAAGCACGCATAAACAGGGTTATCGTTATCATAATACTAAATCAAATTCAACTGCTTACACTCGCTGAATTTAAGAGCCGCATGCTGATGGATGAAGTCAACACTTCACTGCTTGTGTGTGTGTGTGTGACCACATGTTAAGTATCTTATAGCTTATATTTTGTCGTACTATAGCTATATGTGTGTATTTTTAAAGCTTTACATTAAAGGTTGTATTTGAAAGGAGGCAGGCTCATGACGCTCTCGAACACACCCCAAGAGTAACACGGTAAGCATTAAAGACATAATACACCTTTCCCACCGCCAGTTCAGATGTGAGTCGGAGGCTCTCCTCGGACACTGCTTCAACACGGTGCCGCAATCCGTCTCTGGGTGAAGACGGGGGACTGGGGGTGCGAGGGAGCAAATGGTTTGACAAGGCGGGAGATGTGTGTCCATCATGTATCTACGTGGAGTCTCCTCTCACATGACAAGTACATGTCAAGAAAATCGCTCTCCGAGGTCAGCTTGGAAAATGTGTCAAGCTGCACTGGGAACATGAGAAGATGGAGGGGGGGATGGAGGGGGGAAGGGGGCGGGGTGATAAAGGGTATCCAGGTTGTTTATGTTTCACACAAGTTCTTTTGCGCTGTATGGCTGCTGGATCAGGTTGTATATTTACTGCTCTTGTATACACATGTACATGCATGTACAGTTTGTTTGAACACATATTCCCCGTCTGTCTCGATTTCACTCTTTTTTTTTTTTTTCCCGCCCTAATAACAATAACTCCAAGGGAACATCTTTCCCTATCACTACGACCCCCATCCCAGTCTGTCTGAGGCCCTTTTTTTCCCTTCTGAGATGATAGCTATTAATTCCTTTCAGAGGCTGCTTGATGGAAGGCTAACAACATTTTATATTGTTGATACACTTCTGACTCGAGCTGCATGCTCTCAATTACCGATGAAAGATAGCTGGTAACCTGGTTACAAATGGGCTTCGCTGTTTAGATGATGTCAGGCACCTTTATCAAGCCGGAATGAAAATAGAAAGGGGGCCGTGTGTGGACCCCTTCAGCTTCTTCCAGTGCCGATGTTATCCTGCTGTAAAGAGATGCTTAACTGCACATCCAGGTTGGCCCTGTGCCATTCCAATCTGGTCTAAGTGATTATCATTCATAGCGTCTATCTATGCAGACACTGACACCATCTATCTGGGAGATTCTCCCCAGCCCAGTCAATTAAAGGACCAATCCGTAATTGTGGTAATTGTGGAGCCCCCTCTTGAGAGGTTGTCACTTACTGGGTTTGATTGCATTTAAAATAGTTCCCTTTCTCCTCATTTTTTTTGTATCTTTACATAAGAGTATTATGATACATTGGTTGTTCGATGTATTTTAATATTGTTAAATGTTTGTTTACATGGGTAATGTTTGTGGATCTGATAGTAAGAAGAAGCTAGTATTTAGAAATATGATGAGTAAATAACAAAAGGTCATTGTTTATGTTTACAAGACATGCAGCTTGTCCGCAAAACTTAGATGAGCAAATAAATGTGAGACTGTGTTTATAGAGTTTTAAAAAAAAAATTTGAGTTCTATATATGATAGCCCATCTGTCTTGACAGACACTGCAGACAATTTTTAGGTTTGTGCCTCTGAAAGAAATGTAATAGCAGAACAGCATGGGCTCCATTTTCCCAACAGTCCATATTGATTTCAATTTTAAATTATTTTAACAATAAAAAAAGAGCCTCTGCACACCAAAAGAGAGGAAAGATGTATCCAACTCATTATCAAAGCAAATATGTTATGGTACCTCTGAACAAAGGGGTTTTCATTCTTTATATAATCCATTTCTGAAGCTCATTTTTCCTTTCTGCATTTCTTTGTCAAGCCACATAATAAAGACTTCCTCACTCTTGGCTTTTTTTTTTTTTTTTTTTCTTTTTCATTATTAGAAGAAGCTTGTCATTAGATTGGAGGCAGAGAAAAGAAGGGTGCAGTAGAAGTAAAAATAAATGGATGCTTTTTTTTTTTTTTATGAGTGGCTCTCTGAATGTTTCTGCACCCTGGGTCTGTGGCCTGAATACAAATGCAAACCGTTACATAATGAATGAGTGCTTTACTCTGGGAATAAAGATTAGCAGCTGACCCCTTTTACATCATCATCTTATTTCAGGAAACAGAACCTCTTGGGCATGGCAATTTCGGCACAGCATTTCTCCTTCGGCCTCTACTTTCAGAATACTCAAGTTGGTATGTGGGGGGGTAGAGGAATGATTTTGTTACATTCATCATCAAATGCAATACAACGATGATCGCTTTATCATGAGACGTCTCGTGTTGTAAAGCCAAACATTATGGCGCTATAATGAAAGTGAATGAAGAGATGATGGGATGATCAGGGGGAGATTTAAGTGTCTCTCTCGCTTACAAGTGAGGGTCAACAAACAAACACAGGCTTCTGGTTAGTGAACTTAATGAATTAATCATAGAGCATGACCCCCCCACCCAAACCCTCCTCCCCAACGCACACACACATCAATCCATTGCCCATCACAACAGAAGCTATACACCCCCCTCTCTCTCCTGTTCTCCCTCTGCCCCTTGGACCCCTTGCACATCTGCTACCATTACATACCCTGGCCCATATTCAGGTTGCTGTTCATTATATTGTGTCACGGTGTGCTCTGGGTCTCTGCCAGCAGAAATTAAACTCTTCAGAAAAGATAAACATCATAGTACTTCATTACCCTTTTAAAACACATGCAAATTAGAGCCATTAACCCCTCCCTTTCTCCCCCGTCTTTTCCCCCAACACACATAGACACACACACACACACACACACACACACACACACTTTGTTTTCCCGGGTGATGAAGTTTTGTCCGGTCAGTCATTCCCTTTTGTCACAAACTGACCGTGAATGGGCCGAACCATGCGGCTCTACCCTGCTCATTTCCCACCTCTGAATTAAACATTAATGCAGCTTGACAGCAATAAATAACATTTATCACAATGGGGATCTAATAATGATTTGGCTAAGCTCTGGCTGCTCATCAGAGCCCATCAACTGGCGAATATGGCAGCGTGATTATGCCGGCAGCTGCCTGTGACAACTGTATCTAAATCACTCCGAGCGCGTCTGCTTCTCTTTGATCTCCTGAATGCACGCCGTTATTGCGGGGTTGTCTTTCTATTCATCTGTGTTCTTTTCTCAACCTAATTACTGTCCCAACCACAGATATCATTATGCTGTCATTAAAGCCATTTGAGTGCTTACTCAGTGGTTCTCATAGGTTTAGAGTATGGAAGGACGTACGGCAGTCCAAAAACACAGCACCGCACATCGTATTATAACATGTGTTCATTGTATTAAATGTCATTTGTAACTCAGTCCATGTTTCAGTGTTTGGCCTTTGGCAGCCATGTTTTTATTAAATCCTGCTCACTCTCCGCTGTAGACTGTAAAACATTTTGTTTTAATGATGAAAGTTATTTCATTTACCATTCATTCAGAGTGTAGCAGATTTTTTTTTTCCTCCCCGAGTTAAATGGTGCCTCTGCTTAGTTTTGGCTTTTAAAGAGAGACTGGCCAACCGGATGGAAAATAACCATAAAATGCATTAAAAGCTGTCCTCAGAACTCAGGCCAGTTTGTGTTCTTGAACGTGTGTGTGTTTTGCGTGTTTGTGCATATGTGCGCATGCATTCAAGCATGCATATATACATAATGTGGTCTGCCCGGTATTATTAGGCCGCCTGACTCACAGCGTTTGATTTCACAGCACCGAGAGAGATTGAAGTTAAATAGAACATCATGATGAGAGTATTCTTCAGCGCTGCTTTTGATCTTTCTGTCTTATATGACAGAAAAACACTATACTCAGACAAGCCTTTTTTTTTTTTTTTTTTTTTTATCTCAAAAGGCATAATAAAAGTCTTGGCTATGTGCCTGTAGGATAAGATAGCCATCAGACCTTGTGAAGATGAAAAATATCAAAGATAATTAGAGTGAGGGTGAAAAAAAGATAATTAAATTGAATGCTGGGAATGTTAACGGCATGGGCTTCGTTTAATAAGCAGATTCATTAACCACAGTGCTGTATCAGGAATGCGTTTGTGTTTGATTAATAATGAGCAGGACCTATTTAATAAGAATAAAACATTCATCATAAACACACATAAATCAACTAATGATATTTCTTTGGCAAATGGTACAATTGGATCTCATTAAACTCTCTCCATTCAGTGGTATCCTGCATGTTAATTGAAATGGCTCGGAACCTTTCAAAATGTGTTCAAGTTAATCATTTGGTTTGATTCACAATTAGTCTAATCTCTGTCAGTGGGAAATGGAAAGTCCGGCCAAAGAGTGTATCAATTCCGCCTGACGACGACTGGGTCTGAGTCACCTTTTATGCTTGTGATTGCTTGTTAGGTTCCATTGCAGAGGGGATATCAAGAGGCCACACAAAGCACCAGCTCATTAATCTTCCATGAAACTGTAAGGGAATTGAGTTCAGAATCTGGACCGAAATCCCTAAAAATGGCAATAGGATTGCTGCGAGTCGTAATGGCAAGCAGCAGCCGAACAAAGCAAGGCAGAGCTGCTCGTACATGGAGATCATAGCACCGAGCCCCTCACTGCTTCATTTAGAGATTGATTATTATCTGACATTTATGGGGGCTCAATCTGAACGATACTATTTCTGTTCTTTCTTGTTTCTGAAACAATGGATCTAAAAGCTTTACATCGCGTCACTCAGACCTTTAATCGCACTTACTGCGTCAGAGGAATGGTTTTGGAATGGAAGTGGCGTTCGTTTATTTTTAGATGTGAGAAACTGTAGCTATCATTACATTCCTGAACCACATGAAGCTGTTGGGTCAATTCTGCAGTTATTACCCATTTTTGAACTCTGTTGTATTTAATATATTGTCAAATGTTTGCAATATCACGAGGAGTATATTTAAAGCTGAATTCTTTTTTTTGTACCACTTTAGGGCAGCAAAACAAGACGACAACACATATTATCACCTTCTAATGTTT
The DNA here is from genome assembly GCA_943593645.1 of Bovichtus variegatus. Lineage (NCBI taxonomy): Eukaryota > Metazoa > Chordata > Actinopteri > Perciformes > Bovichtidae > Bovichtus > Bovichtus variegatus. The sequence continues at coordinate 4,581,102 of CALSCE010010649.1, forward strand.
ATGCGGCAAACATGTTAGCAAACATTTACCTTTTTAAAGTTTAAACTGACACAGAGCAACATTAGCGTTCATTTAGAGTCATGTTTCAGGCCGTTGGACAAGCACATGTTAAATACTTACTCTCCTCTCTCCTCTGCTTTGAAATATCTGACTCTTTAGCTGCTTAATGCTTCACTGACAACATAGTCGCTAACTTTGTGTGTCGCTTGGGGCAGGGCAGTTGGAGTACAGTCAGTTTATTCTTTGTCGTTTATTTTCTCAGAAAACAGTTTCTGCTGGAATCCAGCTTCGTAAAAGTGGCGAGAGCACACCAAAGTTCAGGGCCATAAAACCAAAGAAAAAAGAGCCAAAAGATGGTAAACCATTCCATGTAGCTGATGGGGATCTGCTGTCGGCTGATTATGATGTTGGTTTTGTCACTACGAGAGACCCCTCTCACTTTACACGTCATTTGATCCTTTGTGAATGTAGAAATATGGATTAAAGCAGCTCATCGTTTATATTTGTGTTACAGCATTGGAAATATTAATGAATAATAATTGAACTACTGGACCTAGTTGAGCGAACTTAGCGAATGCATTGCAGTTTCCCAACTCAAAATATGTCTAAGAGACATTGTTTCTGAAAAAAAAACAACAAAAAAAAATAACAGTCAAACCATTTTCCAAAAGTTCAGACTGTGGTTATCACAAGAATGGAAAAAAAAAACAAGCTTTATAAAAGGTTTGGGTTCATTCTGAGCCGCATGTAATGAATTTGATTATAAATAGCACTTTAAAAGGGTTATTCAAAGCCCACTCAAAAAGAGTAAACATCCACTTTGACGGGCAGCTGTTTTCACTCGTATCTCTCACTACACTTCACTGGACTCTTCAAAGCACTTCTTAAATGAAGAATGATACAGAGATGCCTGTGGCAAGCAGAGAGCATCTTTGACTGCATACAAACTAGCCCGTACCCGCACACTGTATCTGATGATTGGTGCCTGCTTCAGTTCAGAATAAGCTTACTTAAGACATGGCAAGGAGCCTCACCCTAATCTACTCCTCACAATGCAGCGTTCATGGCAAGTCAACAGTCTGATGTTTTATGCATTTTGAATAGATGGAGTGAGTCAAACACTTATAAGTTGTCTCTGGTCTTGTGTAGAATTTAATCTGTTTTCCAATGATTCACTTACACCATGGAAATGAATAAACCACCAGCTTCTGATGTGAAGTGTCTGTTCAAGCACATGCATGCGTTGGTCAAACCAAGAATCCCATAACAGTAGCCCTGTATGGTCGCACAGCATTCGTAATTTAATTATTAGTTATACATTCTATTATTTTACCATTGCCACACGGGGATTTTCCCTCAGTTAACAGTTTGAACATGTGCAAATCATCTAGGGACCCTATGTTTGTATTTTAATGCAGCAGCAAAAAATTTAATGCGAGTCGTACCACTTTGTTAGCAGTTGAATGTTCTGCAATGATTTTTTTTAAAGCAGCTATAATCAACATTTTTACATCAACTATGGATTACTTGACTCTTTGCACGTGAGGGGTTGGTCATGGCGATGAACCCACAGCAAAGTATTCCCTCTAAGTATTAACTATGTATGCCTACATGTAACTAAGTATATATATATATATATACACATAATCCTGTAATATGTCAGGGTTGTGGCTGCATAGGGCGGCGTTAGTTTAGTCATAGGGACTTAGCTTTGGGAAGCGGGGATCACAGGTTCAAATCCCCAAACAGACCAAGTATGGAGTGTGAACTGGTACCTTGAGAGATACCAGTTCACCTCCTGGGCACTGCCAAGGTGCCCTTGAGCAAGGCACCAGACCCCCTTACTGCTCCCTGGGCTCTGAGATGTAATATAATAGCTGCCCACTGCTCCTGATGCTAAATGGGTTAAATGTCTAAATGTCACTGTGTGTGCTGTGCTGTGTACACATGTGACCATTGTGTGGCTCTCAGCTCTGAGGCCATTGGTTCTTGTGAAGATGTAATTCTTTTATAACAGGTAACAAATATACTTTCATGTTAATAAATAGCAGCTGGGTCCTTTAGCGAACTACTATAATATGAGTAAATACTGTGTTGGTTGGGGAATATTTTCAGCCATGGATTTGGTAATGAGGTCACTGTAATGAACTGTAACCAAGCAATATGTCAGTGCATAGCTAATAGTTATTATATATATATATATATATATATATAAGAGGTATAAGCTACATCGGCTTTGGCTCAAGGACAACACTTGTTAGTTATCAATTGATTGTTGGTTTTGGCCACTTCGGGGATTTGTCGATCAGAAAATACCAACTTCAATGTACAGCTGGTTTTCAAACAACTCTACCAATTTTCACTGCAGACATTTCAGCACTGCAGGAGCTGGCAATATTCAGAGACCTGAGAGGCTTTGGTCGTTTTGACGTCCCTGGTGGCTTCAGGTTTATTTATGCCTCTGGCTTTCCACGTATGCATGCACACCCATAGACACCCTAATGCAAGCTGACGCATTTACATCCACTCACACACATATACATATGTACATGTTTACCAAACAGTCATTAAGTACGATGAAATGTAAATGTATGAGGTAATACCCCTGATATAAACAGGGAAGCTTATAAATACCATACTGGTGACCTCAATCACTGAAGTGGATCAAAAACATTTCTCTGCCAAGCGTTTTTTGATTCCCGGCACATCTGTTTACATATTGTATGATGTTTGGATTATATTGCACACAAATCCCCATGGAAAACCGTAGTAAACTGTTCTCATAAACGGCTGTTTACTGTTGCATTAGTATTATATAATCCTTTTGCTGCTTAGTTTCCATTGTGAGGAATTAGAAAACTGTTATTAGGCTCCAGTGGCATCTAGATTTAATTTCCTCCCTTTGCCCACTCCTTGAGAATAGCCTCCTTATGGTCCAAGCATACCAGCCTTTACAAGCTTCCTGGTATTTGGACCAACTCCTGATGGAGAAGTAATATCATCCTTTTCCATGTCCACATCATTTCTTACACAGCAGGGATTTGTTTCATTTATGTAACGGTGAAAGCAGCTGGCAGAGTGCCCACATGTTGCTAAATGGAACACCGACGCCAAGAAGCAAGGTGCTTTTCAAACAGGGATGGAGAGACACCAGAGTGCGCTTGTGGGGAGGAATGAAAGAATTGGATGGCAGAAAAGAAAGCAATCAATGCCGCTTTGTGTTGTGCACAACTTTTACCAAAAAGCTCTTCCGCTCTAGAGGCATTTGTGAAGTAAATACATGAATCAAGTTTAACTATAGTAAGGCAGAGATGCAGAATGCAGTAGCAGTCAGTGCTTCAGTGAAAGACAATCGATCAACCAAAGACATAAGTGCTTTGCTCAACGTCAAACCTTGCAGCTGTGTGAAACAGTATACGCCTTGGCCTCTATGCAAAAAATAATCACCACACCCACACATGTAAATGCCGTCTCTCTCGTTTATACTTGTGTGTTTCAGCAACATCTGCACTCATTTAAATGTCCAGGTGCTTTTAGAGGACCGTCGCGATCATCGTTCTCTGCAGATGGGCAAAAAGTGATCACATATGTGAGTGTAGGAAAGTGTTGGCCTGTGCAGAAATGCACCTGTTGTTGGACTAAGTCAAAGTTACACCCCCTCCAGAAAAGGGAAGATTATATTAAAGCTGCATTGAGCGAATTGTTTTAATGGAAAAACACACCTGCCTCGTCCCATTCTGCCAACTTGTGTTGACGTACAATCAACCTATTTGCCTAAATCATTTCAAGGTTCACTATTGGATATGTACACTGACTGTGAATGCATGAGAGGGGATCAAACCATAAGAGCACTATGCAAAAACAGCAGGGTTACCGACTTAAATGTGTTTGCCTCTCTCGTTGCTTTTCTTTTTTTTTTTTTTTGTCCCTTGACATGAATCAGCTCAAATCTGGCTGTTTTAGTAAAAATGTTCTTTTACCGACATCATGGCATATTCTTTTCCGCGCAATGTAAACAACGGTTGCTGGCTTTCGAGACTGTCAGAGTGCAATGTTGAGGGGAAATGATTTGAAATGTCTAAAAAGTTAAGAAAAAATAATTGATGTAATGCTGAATAAATAACATTTTTTCAGCGAGTAAAACTGCATCCTTGGAAGATATTTGAGGCTTGTCTTTTAGCTGTGATAGTCCAAACGACCCACCGTGCATGCAGTACATTTAGAAATGGTCTTCAAGGGTACTCTTTGCTTAAAAAGTTTATTATCCTGGCAATACATGTTTAGATTTAAGTGTGAATGAAATACTTCTTGCTCACTAAAACCACATACAGAAGCCTTGACGCATCTCGTTCCTGCTCAGCTCAGATCACGACTGTGTTATTTTTCCCTAACTTTATGTTTTTCCCACAAGTACTGTGGGGCAATACATTTTCTTCCACCAAGTAAATAAAGAAGGGGTTATGTAATCAATCTTTTGGGGGTTTGAAATCATAATATTGAACACAACTGTCAGCCGTACCATTAGCATGATTCATTTCTGCCGTTTTACATTTACAATTTTCCTACAAGAACAACATTGATTCCCTGTGTGTGTTAGAGAGTGTGCATATCCATCCATTTGTTTGCCTTTGAGTGTGTGCGCGAGCGTGCTCCCCAGTGTGTTGTATGTGTATGCGTCTGACACAATTTCCTTCCTATTTTCTTCCATAATTTGAATCAGAGAAAATGTATTAATTTTACAGGGCTGAGAGGAGCCTACGCAGAGCCAGTAAATAAATCTCTCCTATTATTACCTACAATGCCCTGTCAGGTCCATACATCATCTCAGCACATCATAATTAATTGCACACTAAACTATTCTGTTCAATTAACCATGAGGGAATGGATGGAGAGAGGGAGAGGAAGAGAGAGAGAGAAAGGATGGCGAGGGTTGCACAGTGTTTAAAATACATCACCAATATAGTGATCATACAGTTGTTAAGCATATGGTTCGTTTTGCTTAACTTAATGTATTTTTCCTTGTCTGTGTTCCTTTTTATACAGACCAGCTCTGTCTGTGTTGCTACCTTACTTACGGGTTGTGCATATTTCCATATTTTGCAGAAGTAGTTGTATTGTATATAGACAGGAGGCTTGTTCAAATTCTACTTGCCCCTCAGTGCTGTTCTAATGGGAAATGTGCTTATGCAAGGCGATCTCACCCCGGAGGCTTCACATTTTCCACCAAGGCTCTGTCGGGTCAACAGTCTCATAAACAAGTGGAATAACATTATGGAGACGGTAATGGTGAAGCAAGTTTGTTGCTCGCACATTTCCCATGTTGCTTCAGGAGCATCTGAATCCAAACATGCCTAAATGCAACTCTTTAAAATCTGAGAAACACTTTCTGTTTGAGTTGCATCGACTGTGCTGCTGCAGGAAAATGCTAAGATGGTGAAGTGTTTGGCATAGCTGGGGAATATGCATTGTTTTGTCAGTCTGTCTGTGAGGAGACGATACTTTAAGTGCAACAAAACATACAAACACAGCGAGTCAAGCAAACAGCATTTCCTGTCCCCTCAGAAACAGACATCGGGATGCACGCTAAATATTTCCCCGTCCCGCAATGATGCAAATCTAATGCAAGGATATAGGTCAACGTGCTCCCCCTGTCTCACCAGCCCAAAAGTGAAGTACAGAGTCTTAGTTTGGATAGGATTTGCTTAGGAAAATAGAATTGTTATGAACACTGCAAATATGGAAAAGAGACGAGCAAATGTAGGAGGAAGGATTTACAGTTATGGTAAAGTGAGGAATGGTTGTAGAATTACAGGCTCCAACGGAACTGGGTCAATGACAGAGACCGTTTCATCAGTGAATCATGCGGTTCACATGCTTGTCAAACCTGCCAGACACTCAGTTTACCTTGCAAAAGCCAATTGACCATTTCCCTAAACCCCTCCCTGAACAGTGATTGTCCAATCATAGCTAAGCAACCGTAACCAGGTATGGCAGGTCTGTCGAGCTTTGGATTTCTCCACACGGTGAAGTTGTGAGCAGGGGGCTGTAATAAAAGCTAAACTCTGTATTTAAAAGAGTTCCGATGATTGCGTAGGTCTTTCTGTTATCCCTCCCAAAATCTAAAACCCATGATCGCAATAGTGCGCGACAATCGTTAGCATGCCTGTCTAACCAGCTCAAGACCTACAATAGTAACTGTTACAAAGAGTCCATCAATAAATAACTTCTTTGTGATTACAGGTTTACAAAAAAATAGCCCCGTTTACGGTCCACACTCGGTCGACCTCAGAAACGTTACTCGAGAGAGCATAGTCCTGATCTTAAATGCATTTGTTTGAAAATACAAACAAGTGTGTAAGTTATGATTTAACCACAACCGAGACTACGTCTGTGTTTTATACAGTCTACGGTTAACACTGAATAACAGTCTAATCCTCCATGTTTCCTTATCATACTGTACATAGCTCGACTGCAATACAAGGATAATGGTGTGTTTTTTTTCGCCCATGTCTTCTGCGTGTACGCTAATAGTGTTGTAAAAACAACTGTAAAAAAAAAAAGAAAGAACACGCATCCTCATCTGAATCGTGACTTTGTACCAGACGTTCAGCTCTAGCTCTAGTTTTTTGTTGTTGTTGCACAATATCATGTATTTAGCCATTAAGTCCTCTTTTAGATTCTTGCTTTAAGCTGGAAACAGAGTTGGAGATGTTTTTTTTTTCTACTATTGGCTTAAGCCAGCTAGTTATAGTTGATACGAAACAAGTCTGCCAATTTTCCTTTCAGCCGTCAAAATCAATGGCCGTGCACTCATTTGGACGAGAACTGATCATTTTGAGCAGTAAATCTGCCAACATTATAACTGTACGTAATCTGCGCATGTGCTATTCGAAAAAAACGGAAAGCTGGACCGACATACCAACAGTAACTATAGGGCTTAGCAACCAGACAATTATGACAAAACAAAGAATTGGCAATGACCTGCTGATATAACGTGCTTTACTTTACGGTCGAACCTAAGAACCACACATTCTGCCTGAGCTGTACACAATTTCTGTATGAGCTACAAGATAACTGCTTTGTTTTCTTTAGAGAGACAATCTCATTGATATCAGGCTAACTTAGTTTGTGACAGTGTCAGATATATTTCTGAAACATAAACTTTATGTGTTAAAATTCAATATGCAATTTGGCACACGTAACAGGTTTGTTGCTGTGTTCCAGGCACACTCTCCTGATCTGTTGTTTTAGCATCTCCATCACACACACGCACACGCTTTCCACGAGCAGATCTACCCACGTCATGGTCAAAACTTTAATAATATGGTTTGTAATAAAGAATCTATATCTTTCCCCTGTCACCCTACCTTTTCACTTAGCAGGATAAATACGTGTGTCATGTAGAAACCATTTCTGGCTGAAAGTCCCAAAGGAAATTTCATATCTGATGTACCATTTGTCACTGCTGCATGTAAGTCAGAATTTATGGTACCTATTACCAGATCAGTAAATCCAATGTTCTGTAGCCGAAAGCTCTTTCTTTGCTTGATTTAGTTTATCTGAAAAAATACATCTCACAATAAAGTATGAATATGTTGGTAGAGGCAATTTATAACACAAAAAAAATGAAAATAAAATTACCGAGTGCAACCATGGGAGATTGTTAAATTACGTGTTGTATATATAATAACTCCTGAAGATAATACCATTTCACCGCCTAAATTAGGTTTGTGAAACACCATAACTGCTGGGAATATAAATACCATCACTGCTGGTCCAGAGCGCTCACATTGAATTTCTTTGTAGAGTTGCAGGTCAAGTTTTTTTGGCATATACGTATGTACAGCAGCTCACTGCAAAGTGCTGTAATACTAAAGCTCCTTTCCTGCAATTGTTTTTGCATATTTCTGACTTGTATGCAGATTGAGTCCCATAGCAACAGCAAATCTAAAATCTCAGACTACCCTGAGTCCAGATCCAGCCTGAAGGATCGGATATTTCATCTTCTCATATACACTTCCAACTATTTCTCTTTTTCTCATGAATGGAAAGACAACCTGACATTCAAATATGAATGTATCAGCTAATCTGTTAATGCCATCAAATCACAGTGCCTGTCTATAAATTAAAGAGCAAAAAATCAACAAAGTGTCACTCTAGAAATTCAAATCTTCTTTCTCTCACAACTCCCGTTTGCCCTTGAGCTCCGAAGTATTGTACCCATCCTTCTGTTTTAAAGCAAGCCACTTACAGGGCCTTTAAATAACTGAAGATCGTGTGTGTGTGTGTGTGTGTGTGTGTGTGCCTGCCACAAAAGATCAAATGAAACCTTGCTACAGTTGTGAGCTTCAGAGGGCAGGGGGGCTGAGGGTTATGCAAATGTATTGAGGTGAAGTGGAATTCCCCCTCAATACTGTTCCAGATCATATAAAACATCCAAAATATTCACCACAAGCTGCATTGTAAAAATATAATTAAATGGAATCCCTTATATACTGTAATATGACTGGACTTTCAAAGGGCGAGGAGGAGGGGGGGGTGGGGGGGGTTAGTGTATATGTCAAGGATGGTGTCCACCATGTAATCACAGATCTCAATTCCTCCATTCAAATTGATTCCTCTTTTTCAATTCAGTATAAGTGTTGGACCCCATTTTCCACATTAGTTCTAAAAACCTCCATCACATGTGGCACGAGGGACATGCAATGCTCCATCCCATGTGTCACATACAAAGCCAGGGGTGGAAAGGCTCTCTCCCTCAAAGACACAGCGCAGAGTCCTCATCCCAATGCATCAGTGGTGAGCAGGAGGAGAAAAAGACCTGATTATTATGTGCACGAGATGATGGATCACACGTATATTCCCCTTATCTCGCCAACAGCAGTATGCACTGCACATATCACTTACCAATGACAGAGATGCAACGCTTTACACAAGTCAAATGGCAATTTAACTTTGATCATAGTACATTTCTGATTTACATTTGAATCACTCTTTGATTGCATCAGATGAATTTCTGACAAAAAAGAAAAAGAAAAAAAAAAAACAAGGTCAGAATACATTTCAGCTGAACTTGAAAGTTCACCCATTCTTAGCCTGCCATGCATTTCATTTTACAGTCTCATTATTCAAAGTGAAAATGAAAATTGGAGCCTGAAGCATTTGTATTTGAACAAAGAGAGGGAAGCAGATTATGAATGTTCAAAATGTAATTTCTATTACACTTCCATTATTCTTCTATTAATCACAGATTCATTCTCCATGTGCTCTTCAAGTAAAACACGCTCATACAGTATTCATGTGCATACAGGGGGAAAAAAGAAATTGGCAAGGCTATTTGAAATGTTTAATTTGTGGTGGAATTATCCTTCTGCTGAAAAGAAATGTGTTGCAGAAACTAAAGTATATGTTATAATTACAACTTAAGAAATCACTTGCTATTTGACAAACATACTGTAAGTAATTATAGCAGCAGTGAAAAGCCTTTGTATGAAAATAATCCCTTTTCCCTTGTTTCGAAAATCACAGTATTTGTGAATAAGGAGCTGCATCTCTTTTTGTTCTCCCTCCCTTCTATAGAAAGGCTAATATTCACAAAGAGAGATGAGATTTAATGCATATTGATTACTCTGGAGACCCACTATTCAACTCTATGAGAAAGCGTCAATTAAAGAGTTTTAAGCCTCCATAAACTGCACCTTAAACAGCTGATCAACTCAACGCAGGCCTACCTCCTGGATTTGAGCTGAGTTTTGTTTAAACGGAGCAAATTCATCTCTGGAGAGAAACCTTGTAATCCCCTTTTTGAATCTCCAAGCAGTTGAATAATCATGCTATTCATACACAATGTTTTTTTTATTCACACACGCAGAGCAGCGCCGCAACCTCAGAACAGTGGCACTGGAAATACAAATCGCACACAATCACTGTAGTGTTTAAGAAATACTGAAGTTGTGCCGTTCAAACACGTCAGCTCATATACACATACAAAGACTGCACGGTAAAAGGAATGCTATCAACAGAACACAAACACCCTCTTGGGATGAATCTGTTTAGATTCATTTGGCTTAGTATTCATAAGCACTGAGGCATGAATGCATGGAGATATTTTCATTTGTGTGCAATGAGGCTTTGACATTGACCTCACTTTTAAAAACACACCACAATGGAAGTACAACATGCGATAACATTTGGCTGTGGTTCAACACTAAACCCACTAGTTTATTGATACCGGCACAAACATATCTGCACAAACTGTCCTCGTTATTGGCCGGTCATTAGTTTGATGAAGAGTGCAGTAACCTCGTGCAGAGTGGAGTAAACGTCGGACTCCCACAAAAGCAGTTCTTCTGCATATGGTGAACTGTGTTGTGGCCCGCAAGTGAAGAACACAAAACCACATTCACAGAGCCTCCGAGCGCTGCAGCAACAATAACACAGCAGGACTATTTTGCGGTGCTCATTTTTGATCCAGACCGAATGAAGTGAAGGGGTAAAAGAAAAAAATAAATAAAAATGAAGCTTTTTGTATCCAGTAGGAGAAGGGGATGTTTAAGACATTGATTCACCTTGGGTTCAGAACCACAGTATCTAATTATATCCATGGGAATCTAGTCAAGGCCCTGGTATTTCAGGGCTGGAGAGAGACAGCATTCTGCTATAACTTTGCTGTGCTCTACATGAATCATATTCCCTATGTGGTTTGGCAGCTATTAATATAGAAAGAATGCCCTTTCTCAGTCAGGGGCCATGGGCTTGTGTACCTCTATTGTACTAGAAAGGTTATCTTTTTTATTTTTTTTACCATGTGCGAGTGATCAACACATACTAAAAGCATGAAGTCAGATAGACTAAAACAGGAACAGCTCAGAGGCTATTCCACCAGTAATTATAGCAAGCTGGTTTAAAGCCAATGGGTTTGTATGCAAGTTGCATTTCAGGTGGAAATGATATGATATAAGTAATCACAGCATTAGACATAGATAGGGCACCAAGCGTCTAACCCGGCAATACTTGGCAACCCATGAAAGTGTTGCTTATGCATATATCAGCTCCATCAAAGAGGAGGGGAGGTTGGGGGATGGGGTCTTTGTGAGAGAGAGGGGGGGGGGGGGGGGGGCTGCTCTCTGAAGCACACAACCTCATTATTCAGTCTATAGAACAGCACATCCACTTCATTGTTCTTCAAATCAGCCCAAACTCACTGGGCTCATCCGAAGCCCTCAGAATAGAACAGAGCTGCTTTATGTTCTAAGAAGGAGCCACAGATGAGATCTCCAGACTGATCAGTCAAGAGTGCCGTTATTGCTTCTTTTTAATGCCCCTCATTGTCAAGTACGCCGATATGATTTCTCTTTAGAACATCATTTGTCATTAGCCAGTCAAAACTGATGCAAGAGTGACACCAACATGAGGGAGGCATGTCTCACTGAGATGTTTCGAGCATTTGATTTCCCTGAGGCAGAGCTCAAGAGGTTGTTTGGAGATGACGCGCGATAGTGAAGGATATATTGGGAGCAGTGTCCGGAAGGCCCAGGCGACGCGGTGAATCATTCCCAGAAATGTAAACTGATTTCATCACATAGGGAAACTGTTGGAAATGGTCTGTTGTGTTACAGCATGCCTGCTTGGCAAGCGCTCTGCCGCAGCGTGCGCGGGACAAATAATGGAAACACAAAACGGCCTGCTCGTGTTGGTCCTCCCACCGGTGTTTCATGTAAATATGCTCAAACTATTCTTCCGCAGCCGCATCAATCATGGCGGAAATGACAAGGCCCCTTTGTTCCACACAAAGAGTGTAAACACAGCTGGAGCATGCTGGAGGAACCTTTCCCTCCCCTATCTTGCCACTACACCTGTCGGACACACTGCATCAAAACCTCATTTAGAGCTCTGATTATCCTAATGACACCAATGTCTTTTCCCACTCAGGCCATTATCGGTTAAATCCACCGTCCCCTAATTAAAAACACAGTCAACACATGGTCAAGCATGAAAAGGCAACCCCCCCACACACACAAACACACACACACACACACACACACACACACACACACACACACAAGGGAATCTATCACTTTGCCATTTATCATTCTCTTTATTTTCTCATTATTTATTTAAGAAAGATTTTTCTTTAATTACTTTACATTAAAGTACAGTGATATTAGGACTGCATATTTTATATTGTTGAATTGAGACACAAATTGGATATTGATATATACAATCTGTATCAATTATGCAGACACAAAGGAGATTATAGGCAACATTATGTTTTCTTACACCTTGTTAGAGCATTTTAATGCGCAGTATTTGTGTACTCTTGACAATCCTAAAAAAAAATGTTGGCTAATGACATTGGAGGACAGTGAAACCACTGGAGAGCAGCAACAAAGTTGAGTGGATGTCCTCCTTTTGAGAATACACTGCGAATGAAAAGGTTTTCTAAACAATTCAGTGCAAAACTGTAGAACATTAACTGCAACAACAGTTAAGAGAGGCCTGTGCAGCATCCAAAAACTTTAAACTATATCTAATAATAAAAACAATTTAGATTAACTGTAATGGTCTCATCTATAACTATTGTAGTCTGCTTTTAAAGTGAATTTCAGAATCATACATGTAGGTAAATTGAGGTATCGGCAAAATGTAAAGTAGTATGTTTCAAAGACCAAAAGACCTTTAAATTTCACCTTGGTTCCATCCAACATGTTCATAATGACAATGCTAACATGCTGATGTTTAGCAGGTATAATGTATTGTTGAGACTAATAGCTCCATTCATTTTGCACACACAGTATTATGGTCATAAACCAAAGTATAGGAAAAATCCAAATTTTGACCTGATGATGGCACAATGAATGTCCACACAAAATTCCCCAGTAATTGATCCAACAAACTGGCTCTAACATGTCTAACAAATTCCTTTTCATCAAGCAAATTTTGTTCCTGAAAAGTTGATACTTTGGAGGTATAATTATAATTACATTTTAGATATGCAACTATCATAACCCATCACTGTAAGCAGCACCTTATTTGTGTAATGTCACTTCATCCAGATAGCAGCTAATCAATAGAAACACACTCTACTCTCAAGTAAAAGCAGACAATATACAGCAAATATGCTATACTCTTTTTTGTTTCTAAAACCAATTGGGCTCGAAATGTATTTTATCAAAACTGTTTATTCAGCTAAATAGCCAGCAAATGGGATGGACAAAGCACTAACAGGAGTGTAATAGTATTTAGTGTTCAACATTCACCGCAATCACCCAATCAGCACTGTCAAAATAAAGGTACAGTGAAGTAAATTGTTGTAGGCCCGAGCAACATGACCCAGCTGACCTTGCAGGGATAATGCACTGTTGCTGATATGGAGAGTATGAGAGTGGAGAAAATTCAATTTTGATTCAGCAGAGTAGTTTCAAGTGTTTTTGGTCTAATGGAACAGGAGAGTTGTTGCATACAGAGGTCACCCTGGACTGGCTATTTTCTTCTGTTGGCTGCAATCATGATCTCCTGGATTGGATTTGTTCTGGGTTTTCAAACTCCTGCAACAAAAGAGCTACAGTGTCTGTCAGCATTCTTATTTTTCTCAGTTCACATCTTCAACACATTGTGTTGTGTTAAAATGTACGTACAATTCTGAGATCCCCCGTATGGTGGTAAAATGGCGGTAATTCAGATGTTAATCATGTCAGGACTTAAGTGATCGGATTACAATTTTAAATAAACAAATTGTGTAAAACCCATAAAATTAAACTGAGAATACAAGCGTTAACATTTAACCGGGTGTTCGACCAACCAATCAGCCCACAGTCCAGTCCAGCGGTCCAGAATGTGAAACTGATCGTACAGTAATAAAACAGGACAAAGGTATTAGAACACAAGAGAAGAGACATGCTGGTGTTTGGCTTAGGAAGGCAATCCTATGGACCAAACTTGCCTTGAGGCTCCAGGTAGGGTGCATGTAGACGCGCACTGTGTTGCCTTCTAAACTAAGACAAACAAAGATATTCAACGTGTTTCCAGGATAATATATATTACATTTCAAAGCAAAGTATATTTTGTACAACAGCCCCGATAGTGTGTTATAACTAGAAAGAAAACAAAACAAAAAAATGTGTTCAATAAACTGATGAACTGACACTTAAGTGCATTTAAAAACTGTATATTACTGTTCTACCTGGGGCCAAGAGCTCTGGATACTGCCCATGTACAGGAGTGTTAAAGGGGAAAAAACATAGGACTGAAGGGGAGTAGCCCCAGCAAAGGCTCCATATTGGATTTCATGGTCTATATGAAATATAATAACAAACCCATTTACCAAACTCAATAGCACAGAGAAGTAAATAAACTAGTAGTTTGAAATATTTCAGTCTGGACCAAAGTGTCTGACTGATTCTTCAGCCATGCTGCTAGCATAGCCAAATAGTTAGCGTTACATTTATCATTATAGGTTGTAAAATGTGTTGATGGTATAATTTGATATACTTTGATACCAACAAGAAAACTAACAAAGTACATTGTGAATAGAGAAAAGCCACAGCTGCTGATTCTGAGAAGAAGAAAAAAAAAGAACCAGGTGTGACAAGTCAAGACAAGATTGAAACTCATTGCGTTTTTTATCATAACTGAGCGATACCTGTCAATATTGAGCCATGGTCTCAACAAACCACTTGCCACTTCCACCCTGCGAGAGGAAAAATAAGTCGCCACTGTGCTACCTACATGTTCTCATTCGCTTCCATTTTACCTCAAGGCCTCTGGACTTACCTCAACAAGACCTCATCAAACTCTGCAGCTCTGTTTACAAATTATGTTAGGAGATGGAACGAAAAATCCAATTCTCCACAGAGGAATGGTACACTTTTTTTCCCTTTTTTTCATATATTATTTGAGTCATGGCAGGAACAAAACATAGTGGGAGAGCCAGATACAGAAAAACTCTAGCAAAGTATACGTGGCCCATGCTTTCTGAATTATTTACCTTCAGCAGCCCCTTTGAAGGAGGCAGAGAGTGTACTATATGTCCCTTCACATGACAGCTGTAAGGCAACACTCCAGTTTGGTTTTCACAGATCTTCTTTAATGCTCCACTGGTTTGCCCTTTAATTTCACCTCTAGTGTGAGTCCGCCTCAGTAATCATAAGAAATACAACTTGACCTGTGACAACTTTGTCAGAAGAACCAAAGGCAAAGTTTGTAGAAAAAGGGTCTTTGGACTTATTCAAGCTGAAATGTTTATGTTGTCTTTCTCAGATTTGGGTGAGTAAATGTGTCAGCATCCATGTGCTGGCAGGAAGACAATTTCCGCATGTTTTTTTTTCTAAAGTTTGTACAATTATTTAAAATGTCTGGATTTTCGGCATTAATGCAGGGATTTCTTTTTACCTTACAGTGAAAAAGAGAACACAGAAGGACTACAAATGGTCTCTGCAATAAAAGTGTGTCACTGCCAGAAGCACAAAATAACAAGAATAATGGTTTGTTCAGACACACAGAGAGCGAAAGCAAATTTCTGCCTTGCTTCATTCTTGCAAATTTGAGCAGACCATGTTGATTCGACCCCAAACATCCAATGTACCAACTATAGAGTGTCTCTGTGTGCGTTTGTGATGAGCTCAGCTTCTGACTGATCTCTAAACTCACTAGAAACTCCTGTTCATGAAGTGGGTGGTCTGCGAGACGGACAGAACTTTTGAGTCGAAGATGGTGCTCAATGAAAAGTCAGGGCAGCACAAGAATTGTAAGGTATTACAATTCATCCTGAGGGGAACGTGAACGTCTCTAACATAGTGTATGGGAATCCATTCAAAGGTTGTTGAGACAGACGGAGAAAAATACACAAATGCGAACCTCATGGTGGCGCTACAGGAAGACAAGTCAGGAGGCTTCATCCTCTGGAGACCACGAATGTCTGTAAAAAATTTGATTGTAATCTATGCTATAGTTATTAAGATATTTCAGTTTGGATCAAAGTGTTGGACTGACCGGCGGACCGTCAGACCAACATTGTCATCCCTAGATCCACGCCACTGGCATAAGTAACAAAATGACCACTGCAGTACTGTATATGGTAACTTCCAGTTCTGATGCAGTGTGATACCATATGTATTCCCTGTTTCATTTACTATGACTCTGTGGCCAAAGCCTTGAGTAAGTTACAGCACCTATGGGGGAAATGTTTTATCAAAGCAATTCGCCCCACTGTGTAAACAGAATCTTACAAGCTTTGAATCAAACATCCTGCATAGATTGCTTTTATTCCTTTTTTATTATTACAATCTCAGAGGCCATGCACAGCCAAATAAACTGCAGACACACCATTGGCATGTCTTTGTGTCCACACTGTAATGAAGTACAACCTTGCAACCTCTATATAAAATGCACTTTGTGTCCCTTTATTGCCTGGAGGGAGTTAAAAGCATCCTGGTGTGTTGCTTTAAGAAGTAGTCTTGTTTTCTGATGGGGGGCTGTGGAGCTGATAGCTATCCTTAACCCCAACTGACAGAGACAGGATAGGATGGGTGGGGTTCATCTGAGGGGAAGCCAGGTCTGTAAGCAATTTTCATCAACCTGTACTGTTTAAACAGAATGTGTGTGTCCACTCAGTCAAATAAACAACGTGAAAGCAATAGAGGAGAGGTGCTGTCTTTTGATGCATTATAACGTAGCATATGGAGGAATTTGATTACATTATTTTTTTCTGAATGAATACAGCACATTATAGAAAACCAAGCCATAAACCAATCAGTTAAAGAGTGCCACATATGGCTGTTCGAAATACAAAATGTACTAAATGGAGAACGGTTAATGTTTGAGCAAGATTGATTCTTATTCAAATCAGGCGCAATCATGAAATCCTTAAGCTCAGTTACTTTCTCTAATTCCAGAGGAATGTAGAGGCCTTTTTTTTTTAAGCAGCGTGATGGAATTCTGCAACATAAGGCCTGGTTTGAGATACCAATATTATTCAAATGAGTACTACAGCCTGCTTGCACTGATAACATATGGTGCTTCAGACAAGCACTGCCATATGGACCCATATGGTCGTCATTTCAGACATAATGACAACACAACCAAATTTAGGGTCATTTCTGAGTGTATTTGCTTCTGAAGGAGAGACAGGCTCTCAATTTGGCTCAGTGACACATAGTCTAGCCAATCTGTGATGGTTGGCAGGGAAAGCAAAGAAGATTGACTCAGACTGATCAAAGCGACAGAACAATGACAAGCATGAGCCACAGAGGGTGCCATACAGTAGGGATGCTTGGCATGCACGCTGCTCTGAATAAGGCAAATAAACAACACAAGCACTCATCAAAATACTTTGCTTACACAATCAAGTACAAAATAGTGATAAGAATTGATACCAAAATTCAATCAACTCCTGGACCCAAACATGACCAAATAAATACAGCCTTGATTGCCCATCATCTAGAAGTTGGAACCAATTGGACCCTGGCAGAGTCAAGTGCGCAATTTTCTCTCTCATGCTATGTAATTGTGGGCCACTCAAATCACCTTTCCACGAATGAGTAGTTCTTGGTGAGATGGAGAAAATAACACAATTTATAACCTGTCCAGTAATCACTGCTTTGCATATAGAGGAGGGATGGCTGCATAAGCCTTTGGTTATGATATTGGGACTTAATGACTGTAAACCACTGCTGGACAGATGAAGAACCTCTGGGTCTTGACATGGTTGTCAAAAACTTTCTCAAGTGTCAAATTTTGAATAAATATATGTTCAGTCATTGCAATGTGGGCACGGGAGGATGAAGATATATTCATTTACTTTTCAGTATTTTCCCTTCTTCCCCCTCTCTCTCTCTCGCTTTTTCTTACCTCATTCCATGATGTTGGCAGCACTTCGGGCTCGAAACTCGATTTCTCAGCCATTGAATGGACAGCAATTGCACCAAGTTAACTCAATTGTGAAGATAGTGCAGCGAAGGTTCTTGAATAGATGTAGGCCTCGACTTTAATACAGCATCACTCATGTCACACACACACAAACACAATGGTATTCCATTTCATCCAAAGCACTTAAAAACAGGATGTTTCAGAAGCAAACCATAAGCATTATAGTCAAACAAATAAATGACACAGAAACATTTAACCGGCTAAGTTATTGACATTTGTAAAGACATTGTTTGTCCCAAGGCAATATCTTTCATGTACATGAGACTGTTTGCGTACAGTAGATCTATGTAGCATTAACATTCCTGAAGCAGCCTACTACAGTCTCCTCCAAACTTAATTTAGATTATTTTCAGCTGTATTTACACAGTGTATGTTATATTATATCATATAATTATAGTATATTTATGCAAAAAATGTTACACACAGTATAGACACAGCCAGGGAACAGGGCAACATGAAACACAGTAAAAGCATTAATCATTAAACTTGGAAAAATGTGCCTTTCTATTTAAATCAGCCATAAACATGCAGTAATTCACAGTGTGTTTTGAACTTGGAAAAATGTGCCTTTCTATTTAAATCAGACATAAACATGCAGTAATTCACAGTGTGTTTTGATTCTCACCAGCTTCTGGGAAAAATCATCCAGCAAATCCAGGGCTCTGACCAGATAATTGTCCATAGGATAGGAAGCAGAGACACGGCTAGGTCACTTTGGCTGTTAGTATTTTACTTATATACTGTATATATATATATATATATATATATAAATTTATTTATTTATTTTTTAAATTAATACATTTTTTTTTTTTGACTGGCCAGTGCACCTCCCTCGACAAACAGGAGGGCTTGATTTCTTCTTTGGGGAAAATAATTTTTAAGCAGTTGAACCCCCCCTGTATGAAAATAGAACAGCTGGAAGCCCAGTAAGTCCAGTTCAATTTATGTGAGTCCAGATGTGTACAAGATAGTCTAAAGGTAAAGTGCTGACTTCTAACCTCCCTGGGTGAACAAAGCAGCCGTTTTGGGCAAAGATACCAGGAATGCTATCATTAAAACTAGCTATCATAGTAATTTTAATAGAAATATTTTGGTCATATAAACAGTCACTGCATTCGTAATGCAATGTCACCTCTCTATACGTCCATTGTTATTATGGCCATCTTTTTATTTATTCACCAATTTTAATTAGGTTTCTTCAAATGAATGAAACAGCGGTCCTCTAGTGTGTTGCGAGACAGGATATACATAGCGCCTTTACAGTAGAGGCAATCACACCAGCTGAAGTTCACATGCCTTGATTAGAAAATATTAAGTATCAGCCAATCAGATGTGGCCACTGATATGCTACTGTGAGGCTGTAAAAAAGAAAAGTTAAGCTGCTGCACGTCTGCGTCGCAAACAAGGTCTTACAGAAACTTAGCTAGTTTTGCAGTAACTGTTAGCTAACATGCTTGCGTGCTATTGTTTGATAGCTTAGCTAAGACTATTTATAGTTGCACTGGGAAATTTCATTGACCACTTTGTTTCCCTGAGGGACAAGAAAATGCGAGCCTTATATTCAAACACTCTTCATATCTGTTGTTTCTAATTGTTGTTGCTTCACTTATGGCTAAATGGCCCGCCATGGCTGTATTTCATTTCTGTGCAGTTAGCCGCTAATTTTTATGGAGGTTTTGATGCTTAAATGTACAGTGTTTGTGTGGACACTGAATCGGCTGCGTTACTGTGTGCTGTCTTTACATGTATATTCAAAAGATGGGGCCTGTTCGGACATTTAAAACTTCCCACTTTGTAGGCTATTTGATAGTCAAGTTAACTTGTTTGCTATGAGTGTGATTTGTGATTGTAGCCTGAGCCTGTGGGTCTGGTGGTTGCTTTACAGAATTTCACCAGAATGTCACATATCTTTGATATGTGTACTGTTCGTTTTAGATGTGGACATTAATACATCGCCTTAAAGTTATCCTGTGGTTTATTTATAGAGTGGTACAGTATATATGCTTCACCACCATGCAGCAGTAGCCTACAACAAATCTGAATTTACTAATTACATGAATTGTAATATTTGATATATATATATATTGTAGAATGACATCAGCAGTGTCCCACATTATATCTTGTTTTAATAAAGAACTAAGGCTTTCTTATAGATTGTTTGTTCTCCATGGCAATGCTGCAATGAGCCCTTATCAGACATTTTGATAGTAGGTAGAGGTGTTCACGGGTGTTACTCTTAACATTAATGATGGCTCGGTTCTTTTCAAGTGACCCAGAACACAAGTGTGACTGTGAATTAACATGTACAACATGTACTTTTCACAGCAGCCATTTTGTCATGTCATTGCAGGGTAAACACGTGTAATTATTTACATTAATTATGGCCCTGTTCCATTTAGGTGGGACAGGGCCTTGGTATTGTCCATGCTGGCTCACTGGAATGGCTGTGATACACTAAATATAAGGGGATCATAATTAATTTGATCTATTACACCTGTGTTTACCCTGGAATAACATGTCAAAATGGCGGCTGTGAAAAGAGCTGATACTGATGCAGCAAAATGAAATTCCGCCATTGTTAATTTTATTATTTACACCTGTCATTTTGACATGAAATAATATCTTCCACCAGAGAGCACTGACAAGTTCATCAACAGTAAAATGTTAAATCCTTAAAAAATGTCTGTTTATATTATGTAATTGAAAAAAATATATACATAAACAAACGTAAAGGTCTTTTTTCGGTCCAGCCTCAGCATGAATTTTCTGTCGAGCTCAAACATGCGTATTGTGTCAGTAGCTCACACTAATTTTAATAAAGCAATCTTTAAACGAGCATCAGGAGAGTACCTAAATATCTACTCAGAATCCTTGTACATTGTCGTGAAAAAGTAATTGAAACTCCTTGAATATAAGATAATATTCTTATTTTAACCGCTTCTAGAAAGAAAAGAAATAACATTTTCTTATGTTCTGACCAGTGCGATTATTTATTATTTTTAAATGATGAATGTTGTTCACAAATTCATAATGAATTACAGTGATTATATATAAAGATTTATTTGTGTTTGTTGTATCCTAGATTTTAAAAAAAGCAAAAATAATTTAGTAGTCAACTTTAAATCCAAAATGAAATAATTAGAGGCAAATCCCTAAAATGTCAATGTTTTTAAATTGACCTGGTTACAAAACAATTTTACCTATCGTTGATTTTTGGTTCCTTTTTAATATATGTTTGTTTTCTGTCTGAAACTATGTATTTTATTTGTGCTGCTGCGTATATTGGCCCCCAGTGAAAAGAGTCTTAATCTCAATGGGACTCTCCTGGTAAATAAAGGTTGAATAAAACAGAAACATAATAACTTGGGAGTGCAAAGAAGCCCTAATGTCAGATGATTTCTGATTCGAATAGAATGTATAAGTTGATGCCTGTGACAGTGAAAAATTATAAGTGGCAGAAAATGTGAGATGACAGGCTATAACTTAAACATTGTATTTTGCTGTTGGAGCTTGTTTCTCTCTCAAAGCGTGGGCTGAGGAGCACAGGCAACATATCAAACTTAATTACCTTTCAGGTTGCCTCATCAAATCAGAGCTGCAATGAAGACAGATTGTTCCTGTTCCCGTAGAACCTTTAAAGACACAAACACCACATGGCTTTTTCTCTAATCTTAGCGCCCTTGTTGAATTATTCTCCTACTGCTCTCATGGACCCTTAACAGGGAAATGTGCTTTATTGAATAGCATTTCATCTACGAGCCCCATTCCTCACCTTAATATACAGATGAGACCTCTAAGTCTTCAGGTAAAGCAGCACCACAAGGCTGCAATTTGGATTACA
Source organism: Bovichtus variegatus (assembly GCA_943593645.1). Taxonomy (NCBI): domain Eukaryota; kingdom Metazoa; phylum Chordata; class Actinopteri; order Perciformes; family Bovichtidae; genus Bovichtus; species Bovichtus variegatus. The sequence goes on from CALSCE010010649.1 coordinate 4,602,868, forward strand.
TCTGAGGAATAACAACGTGTTTACCATGTACTTCCATGGTAATCTTTCAGTTTTATGTTGTAAGTGCCAGTTGCTTTCCTATTTTATTGGGTATTACTTTTGTTTTATGGAGCAATTTTCACATCCTGCCCTTGATGATAGTGGCCTCAGTCTCTGATAGCACCAGCAGAGCAGGCCTACTGATGAACACACAGCACGAAGGGGTGATTATGGAGTGCTAAACTAATGATTGCCGATGAGAAGCTGTTCTCACCACAGAGCAAATTCATTTCTCTGTCACTAGGAGTTAATGGCTCCTTTTAAGGAGATGAAATCTGCTCACTAGGGAAAGCCATCCTGAAAGACTGCAGGTAGCTTATTCCAATTTGTCTAAAGTCCTTTTTCTGTTATACCAGTGCATATAGGCGGAGTTGTACTTTATGATACACACAATGGCGTGCACATCAGTCTGTAGTTCAAGATATCAGATCCATCATCAGTACCTATATGGGAATTTATTGAACATGTCAGGTTAAAGTGGCAGACTGAAGAGACTATTAGGCATGTCACCTGTGAGTGATCATTGCACTGCTCATGATTCCAGTGCCCTAGATGTTTGTTGCCATGTCTAAAGGTTGTGCAAGAGGCCAAACAGACAGAAGGGGGATGGGGTGACATGGAGCAGTCTTTATAAAGCACTCAGAGATGGACCCAGTTCACTGCCCATGCATCAGAAGGTCCTTAACCTCCTGTTTGTAGCGTTCCATTATTAATGCAGCGCTGAAGTTTGGACTCATGTTACGTTAGAAGCCCAGATCTGCCTCGGCCGATCTTAGGCGTGTAAACGGCAACGCTGGAGCACATTTTTCCGTATACAGTACTGGGTAAACATTTATGAATGATTTAAGAGTACAGGGTATATCGGCAAAGCACTGCAGCTGCATCGTGGAGCTCCCAGCTGTTCTCCGGACGCTTTTACGCCTCGACACCATTCTTCACATTGAAGTCCAGAAACATACTATTTTTTCTGAGAGCTTTCCGTGCAGACCTCTTGCTCCTCATCCTGTTGGAGCTGAATGAAATGTCTTGTTATCTCCGAAATATACCTGTCTTATTTTTGCAACCCGGTGTTATATACTAAAAAAACATTGTGATTCTGTGAAAATGTTTCTCTATAACCGTGAATATGCTAGGTGATGATGGCTGAGAGCTAGTTGATCATTATGGTGATGCAGTCACAACAGAGATCCCTCTTTTTTCTCTACATTTAGCTGAATGACTGATGCACTTCAGCTGTATGCCCGTGAGGAAATGTTCAAGAAAAAAAAAGGTTCTGCTCTTGTTTTAACGTCTGGGAGGCACAAGGAAAGAGGTCTGGTAACTGGCTGATTGAGAGACATTATAGTTTGGTTTCACACTCTACTAATTTGATCTGACTGTACAACATTTCAGAAAGAATTGCCCGGGGGAAAAATAAATCACGGACGGGTGGTACAACAGTAGGACTCCACGCTCATATTTCCCCTCTCTTAAGTACACTTTTTAAGTGAATAAAAAAGGATTTGATCTCTAATAATACTGTTAGTCTCAAGAATGGTTTTACATTCTGAGTTTGATTCGTACAATGCCATTTCAGTCACATGCACATCAATAAATTAGCACTCATTTCGCTCGAGTACTTCAGTACCTGTAGCTTTACTGAAGAGCTAATCAGTTTACAATACATACACAAATACAGCTGAACCGTTCCATGCTGTTTGCAAAATGTACATGTAATAACACAGTTTTCACTAATTAATATTGATTTCATTTAATTATATCAAAGATATGTGACATGAATTACAAATCTTCAATATCAATGCCAGAGAGAGGCATCTGGGCACGTCCCTTTCCACTGCATTTCTGTACCTAATGGTCAACTGTGTTTTTTGTGAAAAATTGGGTGTCTAGTTTGGTGAGTATTTTTGTATGATGAAAAAAAAAAGATCAATAGATTAAAGAAGCCACTGGCACTGTTTAATGGTAAGCAGAAACACGGGCATTCCATGCTATTTTCACTCACTTTCCATTCATCAAACGTCCAGTTTGCATTCAAATTCCAGTACAAACATAGAAAGGGTTGATGTTAACAGATACAGATGGTAGTTTTGCATTGCATCCCCTAATGAGTATTCATAAGTGTTATTAGAGACATGGAAGACAAAAAGTAGAAAAATGCAGTTGCAGGATAAGATTTTCTCTGATCATAGGAATTTCATGACACGAATTGAATTATATGTTCAAAAATGTACAGCGTTATCAAAAATTCCTATTGATTTGGTACACTCAGCAATGCCAAGAGTGTGCCCTTACGCAAACAGTATACTTGTCATCTGCTGTCACCGTGTGCATCATACTGATGGTTGGTGCACCTCACACAGCTCTCTTTACACCCACTGACGGTGCCAGACATGAAATCAATATATCATGAAATCAAGTACATGTGAAGGCACACTATTTTGGTTCTAAAAGACATTTTTCAATCCTGTTCCGATGTCACGATGTTGCAGGTCCATCTTATAGAAATAATTACATAGTGAACCAATGAAAAGGAAGAGTTGGTTGTAAAAAGAAACACAACATCACTTGTACGGAAATATTCCGGCTACAGAAAGGATATATCGCATTATATATCCCAGAAAAACAAAATATCACAATGTCAGTTTTTTTTCTCCAATATTGTCCATTCTATATGACTGTTTAAACTGTATAGCCTGAAGAACACAACAGCTGCAATGCCACTTAAGTTAAACACCTCCCGTATGCTTCTTCTCTGTGTAAATAAATGGAAACTAGTTAACCATTGCAGTTCCAACAGCTTTGTAGAATCAAAGGTTTTGTTTTTTGTTTTTCATTGTTTTTTTTTTAACGTTTACTTATGTGCTAACCCAGACAGCTAATTCTACTAATTCATTTCTGTGATCGGAAATCTATTTATAATGCAATGTGATGACGTGATAAATCTGTGTTTGCTGTTATTGTAAAAGTGACAATGCTGCACATTCAGGTTTCTTATTAAACATACTACTTTCTTCTTTTTTTTCTACTGTGGTGACACAACCATCTACATTGTGCTTCCCGAGACATCTGGGTGTAGTGTGGAGAGAAAATAAACTATGGTGCACAGTACTCAGCAATAAATGCATGCAGATGTAGCTCTGCATCAATCACCATTGTCCCTCTTTCAATAAGCAAGATTTAGGCAAAAAAAACAGTTTCTGTGAAATTCAACGTGGCACTGTTAAAGTGGATCTCTGATCTGAACAGAAAGCACTTTCAAAACATGACGTGCCTTCATAATACTTAAATGAAAAAGGAATTCCAGATGACTTGTGACCAAATGCTAATCACAGTCTGCCTACACACAACTTCAACAGAGAAAATAACATTAACTATTTATGTATGTGGCAGAAGTCATTAAGGGAGACAGCTTAACCCCTCTTATAATGTTCCCTCATCTCCCCTCAAAGTTTACATACAAGCTATGTATGTCACAGGCCTGATATTAGTAAAGGGCACTTGTGGTATATATATATGAGTGTAATATTGTGACAAAAACTGTTCCAATATAACTATATTTTTTATCACTGTTTTTATTGCTACCTCCAGAAATACTGCTGTTGCTTTGCCACTTATGAGATAGACCTTTCCACAGTTTGGCTCACAGCTCGCTCTCATATTTCCTTTTTATCACAACCACAGCTTATGACCTCAGCTCTGATTTGCGCTTCAGGGGGTCTTTAAAGAAACCTCAGTAAGCATGACTCTGTGTCAGACTGCCTGTGTCCATCTGTGTTAATATAGCAGAGAAAATATTTTCATGGTAGATGGGTATTTTACAGTACTTCTCCAAAGCGAGAGGGCAGTGTAAAAAACGCAACAAACAACAATATCTTCATTACGATGAGCTTTCTGTTCACATTGGAGCAGAGCAATACTGATGACTAAGATAATATCCTAGGACGAAATTATGCTTTTCTTGTGTTTTTTGTCAAATTGTATTTAGGCAACATCTTTATTGTTTAGTGGTCAAGAACTTGTTTCTGTTACTGCATCACCTGCAATTGGTTAACAGTGTCACAGATCCGTTTTATGCTCTTTGAGCTACGTTTTTTCTCGTTGTATTTACTTCACCTTCAATGTGTTTCGTACGTTATTTTCTTGTTCTTCTGCTTATTTCTAAGATGAATACATTTCAGACGGGATTTGCTGCGGACTTGTGGTGGTTAGTTTTCAATAGTCAAGTGCTAATTGTGCACATTATAAATCAATGTTGGCCTGGTCCAATCAGACAGGCAGTGGACAGTACAAAAAGTTAAGATAGCTCAGTCTTCCTCACACGTGCACTCTTCTAAATTGTGTAAATGTCCCCACTGTGGGACTAATAAAGGATTTGTGATTCCTTTTTCTTAATTGCTTCAGTATCAACGTCTTCGTGATCTGAAGGATGAGAACAGCGCATCCCTGTGTGAATGGGGTATACACCTACACAGAGTAGCAAGTACTATTTCGGCATTTTTACAGAATGAAGGTAAAACTAATTATGAGTATTGGAGAGGAAGTTCATTTTTAAAATTGAACTTTCCTTTATATTTTAGGCCATTAGCCATTAGGCGTGGAAAGACTTCCAAAGTTATAAAGCCATCCATCTGATGGTAAATGTTTGATAATCTGATCAAGTGCTTTCTATACGAACCCTTTGTGCTCGAGATCCATAATTCATACCTTCCATACTGTACTATATGTTCTGAGAGAACTGTCCGCACTCATCAGAGTGAAGAGCACCTCTCCACTCAAATCGTAGAGAGTCAACTCATGCTCAGATCCCAAAACAGAGGAACAAGATAGGATACATTATTTAAGAGTATCGATCACTTGTATCAAATCGATGAGATGGCAGGAAGAAAAAAAAAAAAAAAAGTGCTCATATGAAAGTCACGGTCGGCTCACGGCCCTTTCTGTTTGAAGTGCTTCAGCCTTTCAAGAGAACATAAGCAGATCAAAGAGTAACCGGAGCTGCTAAGATAGAGGGGGAGGTATGTGCAGATGAATGAAGGAATTCCTCCAAAAGGGAATGGCCTCGGTCCATAACACAGTGCCAGAGGGGGAGCTGTGTGGAAGCTCACTGTACTTACTTCTCATTTTACAGGCCCTCCTCATCTGTGTGCAAACGTCTTTGCTCAATGGCACTTTAATGAGCATTTTTGTTGTCACCCCTGTGTGTGCAGGAATTTCACAGTTGTATTTAGAAAACCCATTGCTGTGCCTCCTGTTACCAAAGTACCTTCCTGGTAAACCCAAGCAATGTGTCTATACATACTTCAGGGCAGCCTGAACTGATTGGCTCAAGAACATCGTGCCACCTCTATAGATGGGACAGTCTCTGTGGATTGAATCCTGCGACTTTGATGGATCCCTATACAAGACATAGTTCTCCTGTTTAGGCTTTTCTTCAGTAGTCTTTGAAGTTTGCATTTGCACCACTAACACGTGAAAGTGGCAGATGCCGGATGTTTCAACCATTTATCTATAACTTTAAGCTTTTTGTTGATGAACTTTGTTTTCGTGCCCAACTCTAGCTGGTTTGTTATTGTGACAATAACTATAGTAAAGATCAGCATCGCACCGATGGATGTGTTTAATTTACCCCAAAACACAGACGTGGATATATTGTCAAATAATTATATGTTTTTAACTGAGCTGAGCTACTAAATTCCAATTTTTCCATGAACCCCTTGGTAAATGTAGTATTTCTGGTTGGGAATTACTGCTCTATGGCCTTTTCGTTATTTGAACACAAAGATTAGATATATGAAATTATACTTATTATACAAGTTTATTTATATTATTATACAAATTATACAAGTACTGTATCGTAAGTATAATAGCATAGTTCTGTTATAAGAGATATAAAAACAAATCCAGAAAAGATTTGCTGATTATTATTTCCTAGTATGAAAGTGTCAGTCTGACATTACAGAGCAGCTTCATCTGCCCTGACTGATAATATGCACGTGTGCACTAGACACTCTCCATGTAGTCTTATTGACGTGGACAATAAACATATTAATGTTAATAAGGTTGCAGATATAAATGTTCTATTTAACACAATATTTCACTTTGACATCATACCTTTGTCAATGTACGTTATTCTTTATTTTTATTGGAGGCTTTATCTGAGATTCAGTTAAACAAGAATTATCACATACTTTTATTTTTCTAATATAATCAAGCACCCATTTTTATAACAGACAGTAGTAATTTATTTCTGCCTCTAATAGCCTATACATCACTGGCAGGGTATATATTTCATTTTCGTGAAGCATGAAGGCGAATAGAAATCTTAATGATTTGCCCTTGCTAGCATAATTTTAATTATGGATTTTCCTCTACATGATCGATTTAGAGAGAGCCATAGTAATACAAGTTGTACATTCTACTGTATTAAATATTTGATATCCATTAAATTTTTATGATTAATGTTCTGGAAAGAATCAGTTTCTCTAAGCCGCTTTATTGCAGACTAAATTAGGGGTTTTACTCCCTTAGTAAAAGATATAGCCATATATTGCACCAAAGCTTTGCCTGTCATGAGAAAAGGAGCAATTTGATATTGATTATAAGGGAATTTTAGATTGAGAGAAACGGCCCTCAAACGGAAGATTTCAAAGATGTTTTATGTTTCGTATGGTAGAATTTCACAACACAGTATGGCATTGTTCTGTTCCTTTACTATATTGTGCAGCTGATCTATTATTTATTTATGTATTGGTGTTTTCTTGTAATTTAATTATCACAGACTCTGTGTGCTGAGCTCACACAAGCTCGCAAGAATGTCTAAGTCCTGTAGTCCGTCGGTACAGTTTTGTACATAAATAGCAAGCATACTAGCGGAACAAGTTGGCAATTGTTCCTGTATTTACAAATGTGTGCCTGGTACAACCCTTTCGAAATATATCAAGTCTTAAAGTTTAACTGAGATTTGAATTCTTCTTCTACTTTCTGTCTAAGGAAACGTAGATTATTATAGTATTGGTGCTATTGTCTCTGTCTCGAGACTCTGGGTCGGTGTTTCTCATGCTAGGTGACGTAGTGGAGCAGGTCGAAGCCCAGTAGCTTTAAATGACATATACTGTATATTGGGAGCATGCAAGTCACAGATAGGACTAAGCAGCCGGGTGAGAACCTGTGTAACTGTTAGTATTTAAGTGATTATAAAAAACTATTTTTAGCACACAGATATTAAACAAATCAAATTTGCAATACTAACATTGTCAGCTGGAACTTAGAATCCATGCCCCCTGGAAAACACTCACTCAGAAAAATGAATGCATTTTAGGTATAATCTGTACGAGAACAAAAATGTCAAAAACACCAATGAAGTGCTTTTTCAGTTTCATAAAATATAAAACCTGTTCTCATGTTTCATCCTCGTCGTCCTCTTATTATTGTTACTGTTCTTTAAACATTTACACATTTTCTTTAACAATTCATAACCCTCACAATATAGTGTTCATTAGTATGGGTTGCTCCCAGGAGAGTATGTTATCCTTTTTCTTATGCTCTTTACTATGTATATGACAAATGTTTAAGCATCACCGGAGAGATACTGATGTAATAAAACAAGCTGGAATCACCCAAGCCTCCAAAATCATATTTCATCCACTGAACAGGTACAGTGCCGCATAAAGTCCAATCTTTAACCATGTGTCCTGATTGTGTATCTGATCAGAGAGGACCGCAGCGCCTTCCTATCTCTGAACATGGAGGTGTTGGAGGGCAACGCTGTGCATGAGGAGATATGGGAAGAGGCAACAACAGGAGAATAATGAGCCACCAAACCCTGACGCCTGAGTTTTGTAAATCCTTAATGATTCTGGCTCCAATTCAAAGGGAGAGAGGCCCACTTGAAGCCAACTTTCATTTCCCACTATAGAATGGTGTGAATCTCATTTCCTAAAAGAATTACAGGTATCACGCTCTCCACTGATCGTCTCACACACCTTCCCTGTCAATCAAAATGCAGCAGCAAAAAGCACATACATTACATCCAACAGAGCAGGCAATGTGTCCTACAGATGCAGGGCTGTATCTAAAAACATCTGGTAATAACCTATCGTGTCGATAAAATCCGATCTGCCACATTCAATTCTTAAGTAATCTCAAATGTCATATTCCAAGATTTGCATGTTCAGCCGTCCAGGGTACCATGTAGTAGAGAAAGCGGGACGAGATTCTACATGGCTCTCTTCATCAAACCTCTGTCATGTATGGGTAATGCGATGAAAGTGAACATTTCTTAAATTCACCTTTTCGGGTGTTCCCATCTTTGCGCTTTCACTTATGCAACCGTTCCACTGGGAATAGCTTTGAAACGTTAACTCATGTTGCGACTGCTGCAACACAAATGAAGTGGAGGTATAATTCCCACAAGTTTTCTCAGTGTTCCGACGAGCACAGGCAGCAGAGCGACATTACATTTTTCCCCACCCCTGTTGCACTCCTTTTGCTGGTGATCTTGGACCTTGCTGCAGACCAGACGCAATACAGAGTTTTCTTTCAAATCACAGCTCTCAATCTGAGTAAAATAACAAGAGCGCTTTGTGTACAAGCCAACCTATATGACACAACGGCGCTCCTTTTGTATCCGATGAAAAGTGATCCACTGAAGGCTGTTTCTGCCCCAATACCCACAACAGCAAAGAAGCAAGTGTTTCTTGAGGGGAGTAATTGTCACTTCATCTTTAGCCCTCTGTATCTCTGACAAAATATTTATCTCGCCATGGCACACGCAGTATTGTGGGCTGGGGTATAGACATAAATTGCATTTTTTTATGTTGTTCTATTGAAAGGGGTGGATAGGGACTAAAATGCTATTTCAGAAAATCTTACTCTGCTACATTTACTGCTTACTTGGGATTTCTCTCCAGTTCCCCCTCTTAATATTAATCCCATATGACACCCTCCATGCAACATTCTCCTATCTGCAAGTTCATTATCATCAATAAGTCAAGTATATTCTATCTTTCATCATCATATCATGCATTCCAACCGCAGCACCTTTTTTTGCAGTGTAAACCAATTTATTTCTCCCCTCTATTGCAGATAGTATTAAACAATGCCCTAAGAGTAGAGGCTGTCTGAATGGGAATGATTTATTACAAAGAGAGAAGTCTGTGCGTCGGTTTGCAGAGCTCTGCAGTGTAAAATAACCTCATTTATATTCTATATTGCTCAGGCTGCCTCACTTAATATTCCTGTCAGCGCTCTTATGCCATGCCTTCTGTTGGCTTTGCCTGCAATAAAGCCACTACCTTTGAAAAGTGTACAAACAATATTAAACACATTTTTTATCAGATTAGTGCAATGCGGTAGAAACACCTTTTAATACAAAACAATGGGATCAAGTGAGCCACAGTGATGGTTGTGTGACGATAGTTTCGCATCATTGTGCTGCAGGCATCAGGATCATTAAAAATAAGATATGTGACAGAATGTCACCTGCCAGTGTGCTGCCTGTACCTTCAGAGGATCTCAGAACGCAAGAAGTAAACATATCCTAAATTAATGTTGATGGTGATGCCACTTCTTATGTAACCACAACTTGACAGTTCTTGTCCTGTAATAAAAAAAATGTATTCAGATTATGTTAATACTTAATCATCATATAGGATCTCAAGTAGTTGCGGTCCGGGAAGAAAAACAGTAAGTTATTACTACAGTTTAGTAAATTACTCAGGGGCGTATTTGTCATAAAGTTTCTTGTAGACCATATTTTGGCACAGAAACACGTAAAGATTTCGTCATTTTTTCACATTTGTGTTCTGTAAAAACTATGGTGAGTTATTAGTCATGTTTTTTTAAAGAATTGACAACAACAAACACGTCACATCCCAACATGCATTTCTCTGAATCTTTCATCACAGTATACTAATTACATCATTTTGTACCGCAGCCTTGTTTCCAGCGTGCATCTTCTCTTTACGCCACCATACATAATCTCATGTTTCCCCCTCTTGTCATCATTCTTCTTCTGTAATTAGCTAAGTCAGATTGGGCTAATTGCTCTTTATGAACTACAAGACAGTCTTTGAGTGCCCCCCTCCCACAACATCATCTCTCACTTCCACACAAATGGATGATTATGACCACAGCTAAATGGCTTAAGAATTGATTTACTATGGCTAGGAAGATATGAAGAAGCATTTCCATGCAGCCAGTGATTAAATAATTTTAATAAGTATGTTGCATTTTTTCCTATAAAATGCTCCTTTTAAATAAATGAAAAATAATAACAATAAAAAGAAAAAAGAAATATATATATATATATATATGAAAAAATGTAAACAAGCAAAACACAGTTAAAATGAATTAGCAGGTAGGAGGAACCTGCGAATGCAGTAAATGCATGCTGAAAACACTGCTCCAGTAGCATTACAATTGGATCAAGGTCTTGGCTAACAGAGTATTGACTGCATTCAAATTTCAGCTGAGAGACCTTGCGTGCAGATTGCAAATATAGTTCCTGGGTCTGTAAAAACAACAGAAATGAACTGACGAGCGACACTATTTAATCTCCCGAACAAAAATTCAGTTAGACAATATAAAGCTTCTATAATTCATACCACTACTGTATTGAGCTTTATTAAACTCAAATCTCGTTATTCTATTGTGTCTCCCCATGTATGTACTTTACATTGGTTATCAATAGTCTTTGAATTTGTCCATACACCTATGGTCCACCCACACAGGTGCACTTATCTCACCTAATTAGTCCTCATCTGAGGACTGTGTGGGTGTTACAAACTGTATAACTGTTACTATTTATTACTGTGCAATACAATCATGTGCAGTACATATGTGCAATGCATCCTTTTTACTATGTATTATTGTTATTTCTGGCTGCTAGAGTATTACTCTCACATGTTCACTTACTTTATTATGGAGCTACTTATTTTACCACGGTTGTTGTTTTTTATTCTAATTTGTACTTATTTTATATTGCCCTTTTATCTGCACTGTCCCTTTGCTGTTGTAGCGCTGTAAATGTCCCCGCTGTGGGACGAATAAAGGATTTCTGATTCTCATTCTGATAACTGTGTATTGATTCCTACCTTCCAATTAGTTTTGTTACACTTGGTTGGAGAGGATACATCTTGGTCGTCATTATTGGTTCATGACGTTTGGTTGACCTCACATAATTCCAGCACAGCTCAGCCTATCTTCAATTCTAATTAGCCAATCATAAGGGAAAACACCTGTGCACAGCCTTTCAATATTACTCCATCTTCACCTGGTAGGGACGCATGACATACTGTATCCGGCCGATTCAATTATTGATCCATTTTTAAGTATGATTCCACTGATGAAATTATAGCCGATAAATTATCGGCAAATAATACAAGGCCACATCACTTTCATTAACGCTTTCATTAACTCAAAAAGCGCAGTATCGACACACTCCGATACAGAAGCCAATAAACACGGAACAAGCGCTTCACTATGACTAGAAAGCCAAACATGTCGTTGCAGGTATGGACGTTCTTTACAGTTTCAGAGGAAAACAACACAGTTGCAATTTGCAATACCCCTGGATGTACTTTACTAGAAAAAAAATAAAAGAGCATCAGAAGAGTCATAACTGTTCTTAATTTTAGTTTTGTTAACAAAAGGGATGTCAGTAAGATTTGGTTAGGTCAGAGCTATGGAATATTTGTTCACAACGACTTAGTCCTTCTTAACCTCAGGTGTGCATAAATTAGAGTTTATGAACTTCTTTTAAAAATCCACAAAATGTGAAATTTTTGGTTATCTTATCGGTATTAGCCATGCGAAGCAGGAAATTATTGGTCATCGGTTTTGGCAAAAAAAAAAATCCAGATCATGCATCCCTAACACCTGGTACTAACATGCAATCTGTATCTTGATATTGTATTTGGGGAAGATCACACATTAATGCAAGATGTAAATACAAGCAGAATACATTGTCATTATAGGTCAGGTCACATCAGGAGGAGGTCTGACTTGCATTGTGAGTGTGACCATATGGTCATTTTTGACTAAAAAGCTATCCAGAAAGTTGAAAAGTTACCTAGCCCTGCCTCTTCCTGCTAGCTACAAGTAGTAGCAGTAGCTAGTAAGTCATTCCTGCCAGTCATTTAAAAATAAACCAAGTCCTCCCATGGCATTGCATCGCCATACATTATACAGATAATGTATTCCGATTCAGATTACATGTTATTCCAGGTGTAAATTGGCCCTAAATATTTGTTCTGTGGCCATCAGGGTTGGAATTCAACTACTGTGCCAAGTTTGTGAGAAGTGGCATGGTGGTTATGTCTAAACTGCAAATGAGGCCACCACAGCATGTGTTCGACCAAATCATTGTAGAAACTAGGAATGCTAATTAGAAAAAAAAATTATTCTGAGCGATAGCCAGCCCTTTTTCATTAACCGTTAACTGACAAAATGAGTGCAGGGGTGGTGCTGTGGTTGAAGTGCCTAACAAGCCGTCCAGCTGCAAACGGGTTGAATCCACAATTTACCGCCAGCTGCAGAGTGAAATGAGTCCCCGGTTCACCCGTTCAGGAAAGTTAGCGGCCACATTGTTACTTGCATTGTAATGTGGACACATGCAGCCACTTTCCCAGCAACTCACCACCGCTTTTATGAAGTGTCATGCAAACGACAGGACAATGTCTTAGCATTAGCACATGTGCATGCATTAGGCTTATGTCATCATTTAAAATAAAATGCTGTTTCTTATAGCATCATTTGCATGTTGTTTATTAACTAGATAGATAGATAGATAGATAGAGAGAGAGAGAGAGAGAGAGAGAGAGAGAGAGAGGGGTAGGTAGGTAGGTAGGTAGGTAGGTAGGTAGGTAGGTAGGTAGATAGATAGATAGATAGATAGATAGATAGATAGATAGATAGATAGATAGATTTATTTAGTTATTTATGAAATTGTTGTCCAACAGTTGCAATACACAGTAAGAGACAGTATAAGATGCAAAAATGCACAAAAATGTACAAATAGTGCAAATGTTTTACGCAATATATATATGTAGACATTTTTAAAAATAAGATGAGCTGAGATGGGGTAAGGTGCAATATTAAGGTGCAATAGTCAACAAGATGAGGTAAGGTGCAGAGCTTAGTGAGGATGTAGCCTTACACAGTAACACACATTCCCTCCTTTGCCCAGAACTAAAGCTTAGTTACATCACAGACATCACTGGTCTAAAGTAAAATGTTAAACACAACTGCTGTAGCAGGAGCATATTCTGAATGAAATAACGTGAATAAATGACGTGAAATATTTTCTGAAAGAGGAGGTTCAAGAAGGATCCTGTGTTATTGACCTGCTTGCCAGGTGATGAGTTTAGAGAGGCAGCTGCACCACCAGCAGTACAATGCCACACCTTCGGGCAGTTCAAGAGACTTTTATTCATCCACACACTTTACACATGCACCCCAAGACAAGCAAAAAAAAAGAAAAAAGAAGTATGCAGCCATTACAAACAGGTTAATTGTCCGTTCCTGCCCTCTTCAGAGTGTGTTCAAGAAGGCAAAACCGAGCGCGTGATTTGTGTTCAGGCCTTTGCTTGAGATCTCTCATGGAGGGAAACAAAAGGGGCCAATACAGTAGCCAGTTTGCTTCTTTTCTCCTCCCCTTTCCTCAACGCTCCTCGGAGTGGTCTCGCAGTTAGCATCATAATAAAACCTTTTTAATTGACATAAATAAGGATATGAGGAGAGAACCAAGTGCCCAAGGGAAAGGTTTTGTGTTCGCCTGGACCTGATGCGGTGAATGTGTTCTGTTAATCAGGTGGGAACACATGGCTGATGAGTAGAGGCCCTCTGCTAATTGGCAGTGTTTGTCTGCTGCTGGTTGTGTTTCTTCAAGGACCCAGCAGCCTCCCATTGGTATTCAGGGTACTGCTTTGTGCTCCCAGTAGTGACGGCACACCATTAGGGAGAGGGACCCAGGACCCTTGCATTTACTTAACAAGGGGAACTTTCTCTCAGCGCTGAGCAGGAGTCAACCCCTGCACCACGTGTCGAACATCCCTGGAGCATACTTTTCTCAGAACCGATAGCTGCGGAAGTATTTTCTGCTGAATGCTACTACCTACGAACTAATTGGTTGAGCTGTAGTATAAAGTGTAATTGACAACATTATGTAAGGCTGCAGCAAAGGTTTTCATCATTGTCAATGATTTGATCTGTTTTTTATCTATAATTGGCAACTCTGGGTACCATTGATACAGTATAGCAGCCCTTTTGAATTATTTAGACCCATAATTAATCTTTTATAGAAAAGTGGACAAATCATCAGATTTCGGTTAATTATTGATATTATGTGCTTTATCTTATCAGTTTAACTTGAGTGAGATGTTGTTGCCTTTCAAAACAATCAAAAACTGGCTCAAAAGTCTCTCTGATACGGTGCTACATGAAATACTTAATGGGAATTTAAAATGTGATATATTCAGAGATACACTGTGCATTGATTGCCAAAGCAGTAGGCAGCAGCCCAATAACACAATCAGAAGGTATCCAAATATGAATTGAAACACCTCAGGTCCAAAAAATGACTAAAAACGAACTGCATGATTAAAGGTAGATAAATTGAAGCTAATTCAAACCCGTTGGTCCCTGCAGCGGAAGAATCTTTTTATTCCTGATAATTGTGTAAAGAATGTCTGCAATGGTCTACCAAACTAATGCAAAAAACTCTCTATTAAAAAGATGGGTGACAAATCAAAGGAGAAACCTCAATAAACGAGTGGAGAAACATATTGACTGCAGATGCTTCTGGGCCCGAGGATTCGCTCACGGAAGATTTTGGAGCAATATGTTAGACGGCGATTTTCTGCTTTGAAAGAATGGTGTTTCATTTCATTCACTGGCGTTCAGAGCACTGAAGCTGTTCATCTCACAACTCAAAAAGAGAAAGATAGAATGATTATCAATAAGCAGGTTGATTGGAGAATGTTTTTTTCAAATTCCATAAATAAAATAAAAGGCATCACTGTGACGCCAATACACAACATGTTCGAATAAACATTTGCCCATATCCATAACAAATTGACTTGTGTACTGTCTCTTTAATGATTCATTGTTGAATCCTCTGCTATAGTATTTGTGACTCACTCGTATTAATTAGACAGCCTTGGCTCCTTTGCTTTGAAAGCAATTTCCTGTTCATGTTCACAAGTTAAGATTGGACTGCCCAAGAACATACTAATTACATTCAAGAAATACATTTTCAGTAAGTCACTCTCATATCATTCTGTATAGTCAGAGGCCTCTATGTTATTGTTCATTGTTTTAACAATAAGTGACGCTACTGTAACATAAATCACAAGATGAAGCATAAGAGCTGCAAGAGAAACATTAAATGCTACTTTATGTGTTTGCACATGCTGATAATTATGCTTGTTACTTAATTAGGACATGCTGACTTTGATTTTTGTTTTTTAGCGAGGTTCCCTCTGCTCTAACATATCACATACTGAACACACTATAAACAAACCTCTGCCCTGTTTAATATTCAACATTCAAATTCAGGAAGAGGACAACATTCTCTAACTTTTGACTTCCATTAGCTAAAATCCTGTGCCCCAAGAGATCACAAATGCCCCACTGCAGGATTTCTGCTGAAACATTTTTTGACCTTAAGATTGCTATTAATATGTATATTTTGAAATTGGAGTTCAGTTTTGAACCTGTTTCCATAAAGGTCAGATCCTTAATGAAAATTAGGAGGAAGGTAAAGGTCTGTGATGGAAAGGAGAAAAAAAAACATGCTCTCGTTCTGATAGAATCTATTCGGTAAATGTTAATAGTTTAGATGGATTGTTTGTTAGATTTTTGGCTTTATTTATACCAATACCCCCAGTCATAAGGCAAAGGAGGCCTTTTCTACAGACTTCAGACTTTAAAATCATTCGCAGCGGGCTAATTTGTGTGTGCTTGTTGGTTCTATTTCCGGATAATGTGCACTGATCGGGTCTTAAGAAACACCAATTTGTGCATTTTGTAATGAAAAGTGCAATAATAATTCTGGAACTGTATTTCACTATTTATACCTCTACTGCCACTTGAAACTATCTCCAGAATAGCAGGTGCTCTTTCCACTTGCAAACATTACATAGTCTGCCTGAATCTTTACATAAAGCAAATGCATCAACAGCATTCTAGTTACATATCACATTGATTAAAATAAAACCTGAATGCATCATTAGTGTCGTGTACTTCCTCACATTTGCATTTCAGGCGTGTGGCTCACAGAGAAAAAGAAAAAGATCTTCTTTGTGATGAAGTATTTTCATCCCAGAGGTCATATAGCCACATAGCACACGCTCTGCTCACTTTTTCACCCCTGCACCACTGGCTCATCATTCTGTCATGTAGTATAGGAGCTGTCAACAGTGACACCCTCTACTAGCTGGGTGTCAAGGATGGATGTTACAGGCTGCACAGCCTCTTCATTTAACCTAGAGTTTTACTCTCCAGCCATGTTAGGTTAATGGAATGAAGCTGGCTGCTGTATGGCGGAGGCATGCTTGATCCGTCTCACAGATGTTGCCGAGATGGGTTAAAGGAAACGCGGGGACTGTTCTTTTCTTGTGGTTGTTTTTTGGTATTAACAGCTTAAAATGACCCGTGTTTACGTTCATTACCGATGCAGGAAGTGGCTTGAAAGGCGGAGTGGATGAATGGACATTCAAAGCATTCTTTAGCATTGGTATGACAGACGTGTAGACTCGATTGTATGGTTGCATGGTATTGTTTAGGGTCGACACCTGAGTCGAGGCGTCGAACATTCTGTCCGTCGAATTGAAATTCTTCACCTAGAGCCGGTCGCAGCCCACCGCCACGAAGGAAATGCGCCCAGCAAGGGCCAGCCATTGTGTAAAAATATTTTTGGTTCATTATGAAACTGTGATAGACCCACCTAGACTGTGGCGGGGCACATTGGACTACATTAATGTGGTTAAAATCATCACTTAAAACTCGAAAATATGAAAAACAGGAACAAATACTTCAACTTCGTGATGAACAGTCAAATCTGAATCAGAATTTGGGAACACCCCGAGTATTATTGAAAGGAGAATCATGTAAACTCGGTACAGCAACGGATTGAGGATTCGATTAGTACACCGGGAAAATGAATTGTAAGGGTACAAGTGGATGTTTCATTTAAATCGGGCTGATTTTTGACAGCACAAAATAATTAACACTTTTAAAGAAGCAGTCTGCTTTGTTATGTTACACTTCTCTTGTGAAGAATCGGTGTAAAAACCAGGAGCTGCATCTATGGCATAATTGAGCACTTTGAAAAGGACTCTGGGATTGTGGGTAATTGCTTCAATACTGTTCGCAAAGTACCTTTTGGATGCATTTTTCCCAATACTTTAATTAGATGGACACTAAGCTTCAAAGGCAGTTCGCCTTCAAGCAGGTTGTTAAAATGCTTCTTTTTTTTTTTTACTTCCTTTAGGGCATAACCATTCTTTTCTAAGTAAAGCAAATAGAGTAGTTTGAGTTTCCTTTATGTATACATGGTGCAATCTGTCATCGCATTATTGCCACAAGCTTCACATAATTGGTAGCAAAGCAAACATGTGTTAAAAAGAAGATTTATCATCAAATAAAAAAAAAAAAGAATCTCACAGGTAAATACTTTAAAGATCTAAAAGATGATCAAGATTTATTTTGTTGCGAGAACATCCATTCTTCATAAGAAGTACGACAGCATATATCCATGTTCACACACACACGCACGCACACACATTACATTACATTACAGTTCATTTAGCTGATTTTTTTGTCCAAAGCGACTTACAATAACAATCATGAGGATACAACTCACAACAGCAATAATCTTGCAAGTACATTAGCTTCCAATAAGCCAAACAAGATGTAAGTGCAGCATACAGAAACAATCGAATAAAAATTCAACCATTTTCTTCAAATAAGCCAACCAATTTAAGTGCAACATACAGACAATTATTTATTTATTTATTTTATTGGCACACACACACACATACACACACAATCAAATGCTTTGTACTCTCCTTCAAGAAGATGTGTTTTCTTTCAAATAAAAAGCAAGACCTAAGCAAATTCGGGGACAGCTGGGTGAGCTTCACAGTTCCACGGTCTTGTGGAAACTCTTGTTATTAGACGACATGAATGGATCATGTTCCGTCGAGTCGTTTTGGTATCTTCAGTGTGTATTGACGCATAGCTGAGATCGGTTTAAATGTATTTTAGACATAGAGAACAGTTCTATGAGTTTGTGTACTTACCCAAATTATCGTGCGATCACACACTTATTATTTTCTCCTCTCTCTCTCTCTCTCTCTCTCTCTCTCTCTCTCTCTCTCTCTCTCCTTACTTTCTCCACAGGTTTTCATGCAAAATCCAGCTGAGATCAATCACTCCCGATAAACCAGGACCATACAGACAAAAGTCTCCGAGGAGCAAAGGAGATCTTATATTTAAAACATTATTATCTATAATGCACATGGCTCATATATTTTTAAATCTTCACTCCCAACACATGGCTATGCTGCTGTGTAGCAATGTGCTCCCCATATAAAACTACTAGGTGCTGCCTTTTAGGTTTTTCACTTCCCACACATTGTGTCAGAATAATAAGCCATGATACGCAAGAGCAAAAAAGAAAGGGAGATGAAGGAAAAACAATAAACAATTTAATCTGGAGTGCTACTGGGAACACACCCCTTGTTGTCTTTGGTCTGCATTGCTATTTCCATTATGGCTGGGTTCAGAGAAGATTTTGACTCTGGGTTGAAAAGGAAAAAATGAGAGAGGAAACTCACACATCCTCGTGGTAGATGTTGATTTGAAAGGAGAAACAAAAGAATAATACCCTTTTGATGTGAAAAAATAAAACCAACCGCCTCGCAGCTTTGATGGGAGAATGTCAGGAAAACAATACTCTAATTGGTCTTGTAATCTCTGAGGCAGTGAGGGCGAAAGGGAAAAGGAGGCTTTGTGTCCTGATTGGACAGATGTTGGGGTTAAAGTACGTAAGACAGACACCAAACATTTAGCATCGCACGTTTACTGCCACACACCCACAGGCAAGATTAGAGCGTTACAGATGACGTGAGGGGGATTGCAGGAGTCAAATAGGACATCTGAGCACCGAATCCACCACCGGAGTCTGATAATAATAGTTGTTGATGGCTGATCAGCTGATATTAATGCGCTGTAAAGTTTCAGGCACATAACTGGAATACATTACTACTTTAATATAAAAAAAAAAAAGAGCAACTAGTTTGCATGACTATTTCAATAAACATTTTGGTGTCAGTAAAGATTTTTTTTGAGGAACGTCTTCCAAACTGTCCTGTGGATTAATAAAGCAGTGAGTTTAATCTACACCAAAAAGCAAACATCGGGAATATCGTTGACTACTTAGTTACTTGGTTATGGCAAGATACATTATAGTAACAAAGTACAGCTTGTCCTGCTTCACAGGTATCATATGCATTGCTGGAACAAATATTTTAGACCAATAAAACTGCTCAGGTCAAAGTACTCAGTTATGTAAATCAATAATAATCCCACATCTGCAATAGATGGTGCAGGCGTGGTCTGCAAGCTAGTCACTGCTATACCAAAGACGTCCATCTTTAAAACATGGCGATTGAAAATGTAATGTTAAGGGATGACTCCAGCTTAAGACAAGGGCATTTGAGAGGCGTGTCATTTTGAATATGTTATGTCATTTGTTGCCGTATTCATAAGAAACTGAGGTTGATGTTAAAAAAAAAAAAAAAAGAGCAGCTTTTTGTATGTGCTCTCTGTTGCAGGCCTGGCCCTTAATACTTAGGCCTATGTATTATTTCTACACCGCACAACCACATCTTTTATGATCTCAATGTCTTACTATTCAGATGCTTCCTCTTAAATATGCAGTTCCTCCCTATAACCGTTAATGGCTGAAAGTATGTCCAGGTTTTACAAACAGCAGCAACAGCATCCCTCAGTGCCCCATGAGAGCGAACAGGATGAGCTTGCAGAACCGACTCTCAGTGGGGAGAAAAAAGAGGCTTTGCTGATTTTTCTTACTCTGCAACAATAGAGATATCCATAGTAATTAAGTAAGTCCAATAAAAAACATTGATAGTACAGTAATGAAATAAGTCGTGTTATGATTGAGGTCTCAGAGTCTTGGAGAAAGCCGTTGTAATTGAGGAGCAGTTGTGTTATCCCAAGCTCCATTAAAATTTCATCACACTTGCACATTTCCATGAATGGCATTATTCAAATTATGCTAAATCACATCAACTTGCTTGCTTGGCAATGCAACGTTTGGCCATTACAATGACCGAGGCACGATTCCCGAACTCTAGGAAGGGTCTGCATGTGATTTAACAGCGTGCTCCATATTCTAAACAGATGCTTAAAAGCTACTGAGTATTGGCCCTTGGCCTCTTGAATATTTGGAAGACTGACAAATGCCGAAGCCAGCACATTTCAGACAAACCTTTGCTTTATTCAAACAAATACAGCACACATGGTTTTGAAATAAAGATGACAAGTAACATAATTGGCTTGGGAGGCAGCTACTGTAGGCCTCTGTTACTCTCTGCATAAATAGTCTGTGAAAGTATTTATTCCATCTATCATCACATGTCGTACTCCATGCAATTGTTCATAATGTTGGCATGTGCACATTTTAAATGATTCCACTGCTGCATTCAATTCAAGTGACTAGACAACATTGTTGGCGGGATGCTGAAAATAAATATATGCAAGAAACAAATCCTTTTTCTTGTTACATACATGGGACGATGTTTAATTCAAAAGCAGCAGCATGTTATTCACACAGCTCCTACTGTACACAACACGTCCACAAAAAAAGTCCAACACAGCTTGACACTGATTTGTTCTTGCATGTAACTCAGTCTGCAGTGAAATATTCATCAGGCGGAGGAAATGCCAACTCCCCTGCATATAATAAGTCACCTGCTAACACACAGAGAGTTTCCTGGTGATTACAGCAGTGATTTCATGATACCTGGCCGTTAATAATACATGATGAATAGCTGGACGAATGGAACAAAGCAGTGTGCAGTATTAGGTGACCCTGTGTTATTAGCACTAAGAGGAACCATTAGTGGGTTGTCTTAGCTTGCCCTAATGAGCTCTCCCCGCTCTGGGAGTGAAAGGCACGATTGGTGCATTCGATAAAGGGGGAGCAGGAGTCGAGGTTGGAGAACACACGCCGTGGTGTGTGAGCGCTATGTTCCTGGCTGTTTACTGGTACGCCTGTCTATTGAGTGAAAGAGTGAGAGAGAGTTCTACGGTCTTTAAACATGTCACATGTCAAATTTTACATGACAGTATTATTTTATCCGTTCACTTTGTAATCTAGATCTTTTAAAATGGACTGCATTTATATGGCGCACACACACAAGGTGCTCATCAGTATTGATAAGCATTCACTCACACTCACACACCGTTGGCCATCGGGAGCAATTTGGGATTCAGTATCGTTCCCAAGGACTCTTCGACATGTTGACCACGGGGATCGAACCTCTGTTGAGGAGTTATAACATTTATTCACCGACAAATAGCCCAAACTACACACACCCATTCTGCTACGTTCACAGCTATTATAAGTCTCTGCTAACGTCATACTCACTGTCACACTCTCTCTCTCTCTCTCTCTCTCTCTCTCTCAATCCGCACACTCGCTAAGGTTACGCACACCACCTACACACTGAGTTATTCCCATTGTATCAACTCTGTAGTTTGAATATTATCACTTAGTTGACTGCACTTGTGTGCTGTTTTTCATGGCCTGCCTTACCTCTGCATAGTTCTACACATTTACAGCTGCTGCAGAGCACTTCACTGGAGTAACTGTCGATAAAGGCCATTCCAAGACGTGCACTAAGGGAAGCCCGATTGTCAAAAGTGTGGGAATTCTTTAAACAGAAACCTAAAAAGATGGTGCTCTGGACTTTTTGTAAAACTGAAATGGCCTCACGCGCTGCGGCTCTCCGACCTCAAAACGACGAGACAGCGGTGTAAGTATTTCGACTATTACAGTGAGTTCTGTCTGATTGTTGGCTGTTAGCCAGTGCCTGGGGTTGCGTTGCATCTGTATCTGTTGCGTTTCAGACAAGAACTCAACAAAGTCTCTCTTGAGCAGATGCTAGTGGCTAGTATGGCAATGTGGCTCTCTAGCACATTTCCAAGTTGCAATCAGTGTGTTTGTGCGCATAGAGACCTATAAAAGGAAACAAGGTAGATTGCCATCAACGTTACGCTGTAAGTCGGTGTAAGCAACCTTTTGCAGTTGAACAATAAAAGTGAAAATTCCATTTACATTTAGCACTAGCCATTAAACTAAATTACACACAACACTGTGTACGGTAATTAATGGCAGACTATAGTAAACGCCTTCCCTAATAAGGCCTACACTGCTTAAATCTTAAACTTTTACCCAACAATTCATGACAATGATCACAACAGTAACGTTTGAAATGGTTCTTTCATTCATACTGTATATTTGTCACTGATTTTATTTTGTTTGTCTTTTTTGTGTCTCAGGAAAAGGTAAAGCTGTGTGCAAGATGTTGGCCGTGAAAAGTGGATATCACTATATTTGTGCATTCCCCGCATTGTTGCTGGCATTCTCAACATGATCGTTGATGACACGAGAGAGACCACTTTCTTTTGTGGGGGGTCGGGTCAGAAGACTTACCTACGACAACATTGGGTCAACAGCAGTGCAAAGAAGTCTCTTAACTTTAGCACCAGTACGTGTGCACATTAACACATGTTAAGTAAACTGTGTTGTAAGCATGTCATTTAATGCCATACAGTCGCCAACATTTAGCCAGATTTTTATTACATTTTTTTTAAAGGAACAGATCCATTACACTGGATTTTATGTCCCCCAAGCATCCAAACATTGCTCTGGTGCTGGCCTTCCATGCTGTGAGTGGATCAGCCCCTTCCTACATCCAGGCCACGGTCAAACCAGACACCCCACACATCACTTCGCTCGGCATCTGCCAATCTGCTCACTACTCCCTCACTGCGAGCGGGACCCAGAGACCCCTCAAATAAAACCCGTCTGTTTGTTATCCTGGCCCCTAAATGGTGGAACGAGCTCCCCATTGATGTCAGGTCAGCAGAAAGTCGTCACACCTTCTGTCGCAGACTGAATACCCACCTGTTTCGACTGCACCTCAGTCAATAAATAATTTAATTTTTTTTTTAAATAAATTGTACTTTTGCACTTGGTAGGCTTTTTGAAGCTAATAGTTTAATTTGTATTCTATTGTTTCTCTTTGTTGCACTTGGTTGGCTTGTTTGAAGCTATTGTTCTGCCCTTGTATGATTACACCTATTTGAAGCTTATGTACTCGCAAGATTCTCTTTGTTTGGAGTCGTATCCTCATGATTGTTTGCACTCATTGTAAGTCACTTTGGACCAAAGCGTCCCCTAAATGAACTGTAATGTAATGTAATTGTTGTATTTCCAGCTGAAAGAGGACCCTGATCACCACAGCTTTCTGAAGCATGATCCCCAACCATGGGCCGAGTACTACACCCATCAACAAATATGATGGATGGTGTGTTCAGATATGAATTACGTGGATGTGTGTGTATAAGCATTCCTGTTTTTCTGCATGTGAGCAAATGGCTGAACGTATGTGATAAACTATACAGCTGCAGCCATAGTGTTGGTTACACACCCACATATGGAGTATTAAAAGGACGAGTGGTGTCATCTAGAGTCATCGCCTATTTGCTACTGTCCTCATCTAGTTTTCCCGCTTGACAATGCGTGCATTTTCAATTTTTTCTTACTTTGAAAAAATTTACTTCATTTGTGAAAACCATAGCTGGATAATGACGCGCTGTCTCGCTTAACAAAAACAGTCTAAATAAGAAGACACGGATGTGACAAGTGTTCACGGTGACATGTTGAAGTATTAGTATTGTTATTGTTTGAGGTATTGTTTTTCTGGCTGAGACTTCCATTTCTTCCTGTGCGTGTCAGGTGATTGACAGCATGCACAGCATTAAATAATGTGCCCACTGAGATGAAAACACAAAACTCAGCCACAAAGAAAAGATAACAAAACAGACGCTTAACCAAAAAGCAAATCAAGGCATCATATTAACCATGATAAACTATCCAGCCCGCGCTGTTTCGAAGTCGGCGGTAGTTTCTGTTCATACTGTACAAAATATGAATGACATTGAAAAAAGGAATAAATGTTTTGCAAAGACGAAGCTTGAAATAACCTGAAAAGCAGTCCAGACAATCTACATTAACACAAAAACGCTCGTATTACCTTGAGAATGTAATATTTTTGAATCACACAGAGAGAGGACTGATACGCAGGCCAGAAGATGGACATGGTGTCCACAGGGATCATCTGAATCACAAAAGAAGAAGAGACAGGAACATTACTTGTTAGTCATGTGACAGAGCCTCATTACACTCGCACATTGCCAAACCTGAAACTCTCTCAAGTGTATATTACACTGGGCTTCGGGTAGAAATCGATCTAAAATGACAGCCGGTAGGTCCATTCCTGTGGAGTTGACCTGTACACAGTGATGCCTTAGTGCCTAATCTACCCGAAGTTACTGTGTTCAGCTGTCCAAGGGTGTGATCCTGTCACAGGCTATGTTGTTTAGTTACATTATGGCTTCTGCTGGTTGCATTTTTACACAAGAGGGGAAGGAGATCGAGGAGAGAGGAAGGTTTGAACATGAGAACATGTGCAGAACTATACGTGGTGTATTTATCACCACGTATCATTTATTTGTATGCATACCTGACAGAGAGAGAGAGAGAGAGAGAGAGAGAGAGAGAGAGAGAGAGAGAGAGAAAACAGATATAGTTCTCAGAGAATGCTAAAAGCTAGAGACAAAAGAACGGAGACCTGAAGCGTATTGTTCTCAGCTTATAAAGCTATCAAATGATTCTTCTTAATAACAAAAATTCTATAAGCAAATATCTAAAGTGTTAATCATTTCCAGTAGCTGATTAATAATCTTGACACAGAAGACACAGTGCATGGTTGAAAAGGCAATATGTCCTCCTTTATATTCCAAAAAAAAGAATACTACATTTTAAAAGTGAAAAGTATTTAAATACACTGTAGCTCCCAGTTGGATGAAAACAATGAACAACTGCACAAAGCAACACTTCCTAGTATGTTGTACTGCTTTTGGTCTGTGGGGAACCCAGAGCATAGCACAGCTGTTAAGTACTTTGAGCAGAGCTATTGTTCAGTGAAACAAAACAGCCCATTCAGCTTGGCTGGTTTCCAGAGCACTCCTATAGCGGCCAAATGTTTATCATTGTTTTGACACAGCATAGGATAGGACAGCATGGGGTATGCCTATAGAGTGTCTGTATGGGTGTGGGTGTGTGGGGTGGGGTTGGGGGGTGCGTTACAAGGCATTAATGCTGTAGAAAAAAATGTGTTCTATATTGTAACAGACAATTTACCATACTGTTAAACATTCGTAGTATCAAACATCATTATTTCCTTTCTGTGTAATTCCTTTTGGAGAAGGAGCAGAAGTGCAGCGGTAACTCACTTACAGTCTCAGGTGTCTTGTTTTAAGTATATCAAAAACACGTGTGTTTTTTTATGTGTTATTATTTGCCGTTCCTACAAACCCCGCTTTATCTAATGATAGGCATTCTCTCTGCTGTTGAATCTTCCCGGATTGAGTCAGTCGTTGGCGTCAAAGTATAGGACAGAAATGAAAGGTGTTGCATTATCTCTTCTGACTGCAGTCCGAAGGCTGCTGTTACACTGATTTTGTTTCCCCTCTCTCCTTACCCATTTAATCTCTTCATTCTGGCAATGTGCACAGCCAGGACAGTTCTGCTTTATTCTAATTGCATACTTTCGATTAAAAAAGCTTGTTTTCCTTGATTACTTTGATGTTGAAATGGGAGCAGGGGAGCAATTCGCATTCATTCGGCAGTATGTTTCCCCCCCCCCCCCCCACACACACACTCTTTTGTGCTAACAGCAGAATTCCTATTTATATATTGGCAGTGAAACTAAATTACTGCAAACATCTCTGTGGGCCAGCCAGCCATAACAGATTGGGAGGGTCCTGTATTATATCAGTGCCCCCTACCGGCCACCAGCAGAAATGCACTATTGTTCATTCCAGGCACGTATGGCATCGGGGGCTGTGAGAAACACAGTGGAATGAGCTCCTAGAATTTTTGCTGGGCTGCTGGAATATTTGTTAAATGAATCCCTCATGACTTGGATTCCTCTGCCAGTGCACTGCTATGTGCACATATCAGGAAGGAATCCAATGTACCTCCACATTATCAGCAATTAGCTTACACAGTTTTTTCTAGAATTTACAGTGAGTCCAACAGATATCATCTCCAAGATCAATTTACATGACATGCATTTGCAACCATGAAGTGCTTTTTTTAATTTTGTTTTTAAAGCCAAAGTTTTTTTAAAGTTTCTTTGTATATTATTTCAATGTCCGTGTAAAGATCAGAAGGAAAGGGCTTAACAAATTAAACCAAATGAAAGAGGAAGATACAAGATATGAATCAAAGGGGTGGGACTAACATCTTTAAAGAGATGAGTATTAAAAAGAAATCTCCCCAGAGGAATATATTCCAAAGGAGGAGGGTAGAATGGGGATGAAGATAAAGAAGTGAGGATTCCTTATCTGTTTTGATGCTAAATGCTACATGCTACATTGTACACGTTGGTACAGCAGGGCTTAGCGCTGAACTGTCCATACAGCAGAAAGCCTCATCCGCTGTGTATCATTCATGCCCTTCATTGATGTCAACCCACCAGAGTACAGGGGCAGGTTTGCGACCAAAGGCGTGGGTCGACTCCCCCGCTGGGATGTGAGCGCTTCTCCCTAGAGTCCCATCACACACTGCTACAACACCAGCAAACATCAAGGGGCTCTTTTTATGTTTTATTCTCTCTCCATTTCTCCTCTTAACAGTGAAAAAGTGACTTGCACAGGGGTGCACACAATGCAACAAACACTGCCCTATTGGTCTATTAGCACTGGACTACAGGTCAATTAGGAGTATTCAACTGCTGAGAGCTCAGCTGGAGCAAAATCTTGGCGATTAAAGTAAAGAGTTTGAAAAAAATACGTATTTTTGCCATGTTTCTCTCCAAAGACAAATGGACACTGACAGAGACAAAAAGAGCTCTTCAAGCACTGAGCAGTAATTGTTGAAGACATAAATAGGATCAGACGCAGCCAACATAACAGTTTGTACCACAAAATAAAAAAATGATTCTCGTATCGACTTTTTGAATTAGAATGCTTTATTAGATGCAGTGTCATGTTAAGACTTGACACTAATAAACGCATGGAAATGCCATAAAAACCTTTTTAAAGAAATTGCATCGATATGAGTTAAAGTACAAGTTAATTTAAAGCTTTTTTTCTGTGGAAAGCAAATGCCAACCACTGAAATGTCACAAAAAGTTCATGGTTGCCTGAGAACTGAATAATGTTGTGAGTAAGTGCTCCCATCACATTCATAATACAAAAAGGCATCTTTGAGGCTGCTTGTTCACTTCAAACTCTGCTATTTCTGATTATATGACAGGATTTCAAAGAAGTTTGGTGTATTTGCAATTATTATTATTACATTTTCTTCTTGGTAAAAACAGCGTAGCTCAGTTTTAATATAATGGGTCTATTGACAAGCACCTTCCCTCTCTCGTCACGTCAAAGCCTTTGCCAGCTGCACCTTGGGATGAGGTTGTTTGTCTTCATTAGCATCCAGTGTTTCTTCAGTGTTTTCATTAGCAAGGTCCCCTCCTGTATTTGTCAACTGCAGTGAAAGGCCAGAGACACAACAGAATCTGGGTCACGCTTTAATCGTTTTCATGCTATCTCTACTGCTCTCCGAGGTGTTTGTCTTCCATTAGCCGAGGAGAGACTTTCCCACACTGGGGGTTTCTGGAGCAGCTGGTACAGCCCAACCCTACCAGTCTTGTGAACGGAGGGCGAATGAAGCTGCAGGTTTTGTTCCCAAGCATTCCTCCTTTCCCACCTGCATGTGGCCACAGCATGATGGCGTTGCTCGATATCTGGCAACGGCGAGCTCCAGATGTGGCCAGGTGCAGTTGGCTCAGCATAGGAAAAAGTCAGGGGTCTTGCGCAAACAAACTCAGTGCCAGTAGACATGCATACAATGGATGAGTAGCTCAAGCGGAATCAAATAACAATAACAAATGTCAGTGATTTTAAGGGGCCAAATTAAGAACCAAAATTGAACCAGTGGATATACATTGTTTTAATCTCAAATGACTTGCTTTCATTGTGCCTACAAAGGTCATTTTGCCTTACTGTAAACATGTCATATCAAATCCAAATGATTTCTTTCCCCTAAACAAGAGGTCAGGGCGTTTGCGGGGAAACAAAAGTGCATGCGCATGTATTCATGGGTAGTAGTGAGAGTATTGCATGTACATGAACTTCTATTAGGGCTTAATCCATTACACACATCTTGATAGGAGATCTGACTAATCACGCTCATGTACCGTCATCAGTCTCCAATGCACTCACCCTGCTCGACACAACAGCGCCGATGCATAATCATCACACACGGTGACCTCTAATTAAACTATGAAGAGGAACTTTGAGAAGGAAACGTCTCGTCCCACTTCATTTGCGCATTCTGGGGAGAGACAAATTAAGGTACCGTCAGCAGTTTAATGAGTCTCTCACCTATTGTTTCCAGCACCTTTCTGTGGAACCGCATCCCCGTTCCTCGCTCTCAACAAAAATGACTGTAGATACTGCTCTCAGCATGTAAGTTGCATTGATTAGCAGCTGTGATTTAAGCTCTTTCTTAATTAACCTTATTCTTTAATTCCAACCTCGACTAATTTCCAGGAGAGACAATGGAGTCTCTGCACTCATGTGCTCATGGGGCTGAGCCTATTCTGATGACAGGGTGATAGAGATACGGTGTATCTCACAGTGTGCACATTAACCAAGTCAATATGAAAGAAGATCATCTTAAATCATTAATCTCACGAGATGTGAGTGCATCCGTTGGCTCTGTACAGTTAAATGGGTAGACTCTGGTACTGGGTTCCTTTACATGGGGACTTTTTTCCACTATGTGGGGCATATTTAGAACAATCTACTATTGTCATTCGCTATATTTTACTAACACTGCAATTTCGGTACATATGGAGACCGCACGTACCAGAAAAATCAAAGCATTCATTGTTGAAAATGTTAAAACCACATATTTTTTATATGTTGTATAACTTTAAGAGCTCACTGCTCACAAAAAGTCATGTCTTGAAGTAATGCAGGCACTAATAAACTGCCACAAAAGATCTTAGTTGGGTATTGCAATGTTTGACTTTGGGCTGTGTGCTGTGTCCTGTCTCCTACCAAACCCTAACTTTGGTTTCTGTTAACCATGAAGGCAATGCTGCGTACATGTAATGTTTGCAGAATAGAAAGAGCAGAAAATATCAATTTAGGTTCTCAGTAATTTTTGTCCCGCATAATTCTCTCTCATCAAAGAGGAGATGTCTGGGGGCTGGAAATAGGTCTCTACGTGGCGAAATAACATGCCAACATTGATGCTTCATATTTAGGACTGTGAAATATACTGCAAGTGAGTTTTGCTTGATTGCAAAGTTTACAGTATTTGTAATTTCTTTGGCTGTTATGTGCCAGGAGGCTCAGGCTGGGCTGTATGGGCCATGTAAACTATCAAACATCTTATACTTGTTTTTTTATTATTATTAAATATCCCACAAAACCATTGACTTGTGTTGTATTCAGGCCTTTTTTGGCCTTTTTGTGGACCAAGTTGTATGTGAGAAGACTATATGGCACATGCAACAATATAATCAAAGCCATTTTGTATACATTTTTTTTCAATTAAATAAAAGCATGTCAATAAACTATAAATGTCTGACCCCGGATTCTCATTTCCCAGAGTGGCCCTTAGTAAAATTGAGTTTGACACACCTGATTTAGGTAGTCTAAATGAGCTACACTTGCTTTTTTTTTTATGTATATGGAGCAGTTTGTAAACAAAACATGTGGAGTGCTTTGTTTAAATTCTCATGCACGATAAGATTTTGGGTCCTGGCTTACTTTTATTACTGTCCCAGTGTTTTGCACGCATAATAATCTTCACAGAGTTACACTTTCAGTAGTTCATTGAACTGGGCAGGAACTATTAATAAAAAAAACGTAGGTTTCTCGGTTGGAATCAAGCTCATATCTTTGTTGGAGGTCATCGTCACTGTCTCTTTCCACTGTTACAAATTGAATAAAGCGTTAATGCAATTAGAATAATATTCCGAAGAAAATGTTCACGTCAGGGTAGCAGTCACCTTAGGACAGTCAGAAGAAAACCCTGCAGTCGAATGGATATCTCTGTGGCTCTGTAGGCAAAGTCAATCGGGGCTATTCCTTTTTACTGATGTGGTTTAGTAATCTCTGCTTGATTAACATACACCGACTTGCAGTCTCTCGTTTGAACAAAATAAATGTGTCTTTGCTGTGGCAGTTGGCTGAACGGAATAAAAAGTGGAGGATGAGCTAAATACCGAGAGCATGCAGTGGCTGTCTGTTCATGAGAGGAGCTGTGCTCAATGATTCTGGACTGAATAGCTGGAGGCAGGGCATCAGAATCAGGTCAGTCTGTTTACTGATCAGCCATGAGCCTCTAGACAGCCACAGGGCTAACAGTGCTGTGCAGCAGTGTGGAGAGTGTTGTACTGTAGGTACCCATCACCCTCAGCCAAACTCAGCAACATCATTTCAAAATGCAATGACCATAAGTCAGAAAAGTTAACATTCAGGGATAAAAGTGGCAATGCTGTTAGTATTCATGATGTGCATTAGTATGAGTTGTGCTCTAGCTTTAGTGCGTTGGTGCTCTAGGCTACTAACCATCTATCCTCTTCTTTTCTAAACCTCTTGTCCACTTGTAAATACATAACTCGTATATTATTAAGTGCGAATTGCGTACATAGTTATGCACTGTGGCTGCACAGCCTGTTGAGCATCATGGTAGACTGTAAATAGAGACAATGGAGTGTATGACATTCTTGTCCCTTGTCCTTCTGGGCCATGTTGTTACACATAGCACATGTCAGAGCTCTACTACGTAGCTTCTTTTATATTGACCTTAAATCATTACCTACTGTAATGAAACAAATACACTATAAGTGGCTTTCAACAGTATCATAACATGAGTTCAAATGACTGTGCACTATCAATAATAGTTTATGAGTTCAAATGACACAAAATAAACAAGTGCCAGGTAAAGTTTAACATCTGGAAAAGAGAATATAGGGTGGGAATATTAAGTAAACATGTGTTAGCCATAAAAGCGTCATAAGTAAGTAAAACAATGTTTTATCCTTGGTTGTAACAAATCCCTAAAGACAGCTGTAAAGGTTTTCATTTCAAACATTGTTCAGGTATTTGTCAGCATTTTGAGCACAGACTTTGTCAATATATAAGTTCACACTCACACACCCATATGTACATTGACACAGTATTCAGTCACTTTAATTGTTCCATGCCGGCCATGAAAAGGTGCATCCCTAGCTTGATTAAAATGAGATGCTGGAGAAAACCCAAAGTCCTCATTCTGTGGAAAAAATGCATTTTTATACTAGCCAAAGCTAATACAGGTCTTCAGCAATCTGAGTTAGCCAAATCGAGTGGGTATTTTCCAGTTATATATATATATATATACAGTATATATATAAAAAATGTAATATATATATATATATATTACATTTTTTTTACTATGTTCCCTCTTTTGTGTTAGTATATTTCAGCTCAGCAAGTGAACACTATCTGGAAAAAACACTAAGAGGGAATTTGGTAAAAAAAGAAAAAAAAAAAAAAGACTACCACCTTGCTTCGGCTTACTGAGACTGCCTAAGCCTAATAGTAGCTTCAGTTGAACTTAAGTATATATGTTTGTACCAAACAAGGATTTTCTCCATCATCTCTTATGAAATTGCGTTACGAAGAGATCTTTTTACAGACACTACGGAAAGGAGGAATAATTACAGCAGCCAATAACTGTTTAGTGCACATATGGATATGCAACTAGTGTAAACAAGACAGACATGGAAAGTCGAGAACCTATCCTTTCAGGACCATTCTGACCATGTTGTAACCCAAAGGTATTACAATAACGTTGCAGTGTATTTGCTGTATTTGCTGGATTTACTCTGGAATTTCTTTGAAGATGATCGCGTTCTGCTTGTAAGTAGTATTATTGTTGTCAAATACCTGCTGTGTCATATCAAGAATGTGTGGCGATGAGAGCCCTCACAGTTCTAATCACTCTTTTAGATGAGAAGAGGTGTGACTCATTTTCAGGATAAAGCTTTAAAATGATGCATTTTTCTTTAAGCTCCATTTAGGGATTAGTTCATATTTTAACAGCCCTACCTGGTACAATAGTTTGCATAAACCTATTACCTAAAGGTATGGTTGCGTGTGTGTGTGCGTGTCTGTGTATCTGCTCTGCAAGCAGGTGCTGATTATTCCTATTAGAATCGTGTTGTGTTTCAGGCACAGTAACAGCAGTGTCATCTGCCAATGTTATTTCATACTCGGCTGGGTGTGAATCAATTTCATTCCGGGGAACAATTACTGGAGATTGCAGATTTTTTTTCCATCCTTCCAATCATAAGATTTGAATCAAATCATTGTGCGCTGCTTAACATACAGTGCCAGATTTAAAACACCTCGGCTGCTCAGTGCTGTGAACATGTGACATCTATGACAGGCGGTTTCCAGGAAAAAAAAAAAAAAAAAAAGCTTTTTTTTTTTGCAAACCGCTGTTTGTTTCAGTTCACTCAATTTAAAACCACATAAAAAAAATCCCTCCAATTTTTTTTCTCCTCTTTTCTCTGGGTCAATAAATACCACACATGACCTTGGTGAACTTTGACTCGCGAGCGTTTACATTGTTGGGGCAGGGTAGTCAAACAATGCCCGGGATGGATGAGAGATAAAGCCACACACATTCTCCCATTACTCACATAAAGAATGTCAGCCCCTCGGCGATGGACAGAGAGCCTAGATTCCAGGAGCCTAGTTGGGCCAACGCTGACAGTTATTTCTGGCCTCAGATTTGGAATGAGGCAGGCTGGGGAAGGCTAAACAAGGCACCATGCTTCACCAGTTAAAGAGGCTGATCAGTTTGAGGTTGTGCAGCTTTCACTAACGTGGAGGTGTCATTCAAGCCCGACTACCTCTAACTGGAGGAAAGTGTCCATCCATGGATCACTAAACAACACAGACAGACAGGCCCTCTCCAATTAGAACTGTCTGCAATGTATCCGCCCCGTCTTCCACTGGCTTTTAGTTAGACATGGATTGGTATAGGGTTACTGTTCAGGGTTAAGATGAAGGTGGATATAATTAAACTGGCAAAGCTTTAAAGACACATAAGTGTTCAAAGTTAGTAGTGTATTTTGTATATCCAGTAGGTAACCTGCTTTGAGCTAAATGCTTGCTAAGACTTTTATAGGATGGATTATTTATATTTTGGTTATAGCAAACTGCTGCTTTATAGTAGCATTCAGTCAGATGGTGTTACATTTTACAGTTGAGAGATAAAAAGGCCGGCAATTAAATGTTTTCTGAAATCGAGTGAAGAGCCAATAATTGTAACTCTCCTCCAGAAAGATTATCTGTTTTAGCATCATGTCTTCCCTTTGTCACAGAAGAACACCTTGGAGAGCGTGTGCTCACAGCATACACAGATTTCCTTCTTTCATGCCTTGTGAGCTACTCATCTCTTTCCTGTCCATATCACACAGATACCCATCTGCCTTCAGCAAGGCTGCAATCATCAAGCACTGAGTTTTTTTTTTTTACTCAGGTCTCCACAATATCAAATTGACAAAAGAAGAAAAAGCTTTTTTTTCTGAACGAGGCAGAACAGCATAAAAAGCATACAAATAGTAAAAGAGCAAGAATCGATAGACTCTCTTTTTGCGACATCGGGGATGTGCGATGTGGTGCATTGTACGGTACATCAACCTTCCACCCACACTTTGCAGATCTAAACAGACACTAGCTTGTTGTTTGTTGTGTTGCCACAGCAATATTTCTATTTATCCTGTGAGACAGCTATACAAATAGATGAAGTGCAACAACATGACATTTTCTGTACTTCAATTACTTTGCGGGGCTGGGCCACGTGGGTTAAAAGCCAACAAACCATAACTTTCCCTGACATTTCCTCCCCCCACAGTGACCGTTGATGGATTCTCCCTGACAAAGCATTCATTATCGCGGAGAACAGAGAGCGCACTAAAATCTCTTCTCTCTTCTTCTCCCCTCCATCCTCTGCCTCCCTGTCCAAATCGAGATGAACTCAACTGCAGGAACATAATGGGCTCCGCACTCACCGTCAGAAGGGAAAAGTGTTAAATCGCTGCAGGATATTCACTGGCAATCAAAAAGTATATCCTTATTGCAGGACAGCCATCATGGTGCAGTGGGTAGAGGGGCATATCAAATGGAAACAACTGCTCTATGCCAGCTCAGATTTGATCCTGCCACAATGAGAGAGGCTGCTATGGAAATGAGCTATGATGGCATGCCATTGAAGATTATCTCCCTTTATCATTTATCTCGGAGTTCAATGCACTGAGGCTCAGCGGTCCAAGATGCATCAAGTCACCATACGTGGCAGGCAATGCCCCAACCCCAAGTCCCCCAAAAGCCCTCTGGACGGATGTAGCTTAAATGTAATATTCAGATGGTTCAATCAGTGAAACAGTTTGGACTGATAAGTGTAAAGATGGAATATCAGCACTGGGTCAAAAAAATAAAAAAACGTGTGCTGCTTTTTTCTGTAATCTGTTATGTGACACTGTTTAACAGGCAAGAACGCATAAGTGAACAATTTACAGAGTTAGTGTCTTAATCACAAAACCTCTTACATGGATGCAAACACACATACACAGACACACACACACACACACACACACACAAGTCTTCCACCCACAGGGAGGGGACTGATTGTCTGATAGCATTAGCATTCCTGTCCAACCCTGATAGAAGCAACACAGGAGTCAGGCTCACTTCAAGAGGTTCACATCACAGACAGAAACACATCCATTCACTGTGGACAGGCTAATAAATAAAAGAGTAACCCTGTGGCAGTAACAAGCCTATAAAGTATAGCTATGTTTTACAAGTGAATGAGACGGACGGCCAAGAAAGATGGTTACCTTGCGAGACTCGGGCACTCTGTACTTTACAAGGCTGAGAGGAGTGTGTGACTCTATCCGACGATGCACTGGGCTGCAGATTGACTCTGCTTCATCATGATATGAAAATCTCCGTCACAGCGTGAGTTATCATGTTTACACTGTGGAAATGATATACTGCCCGTCTGTTAAGGTGATGTGCGTGTTTCTAAAATATGAATTGGAGACGATATATATTCTGTGGTTTGATAAACACATTCAACACACACACACACATTTACATGTTGGATGAAGGGTGCAAAGCAGTATATGACATATATTTATGAACCTGTCCTAAAAAAAGAAATGTAGATGTGATTGCAATGATTGGCTCCAATCAAGACACAAAAGCATTAACCTACAATAAGTAGATGGTGATTCATGTGTGGCTACATAAGAGACGGTGTTGATGGTATGCCGATTGTTTTTCAGATTCATCTTTATTCAATAAAATGTTAGAAAATAGTGAGAAAAAAAATCATATTTAAGTCTTTTTAGTATTTTATCATACCAACAGTCCAAAACAGTCCCAGATGTTTAGTTTACTATAATTGAAGAGTAAAACTAGGCAGACACTGAACAGATGTAGCCCTATTTTGAGATTCGCAACCAATTTCTGCCTGATCGCTTGTTGTTTTACATGCAGTTTGAGGGGGTCAGGATGGCAGAGTAATTGCCTGAAAATCAATTATCGGGCTCTCAGACAATGGGATGGATTTCTGGAAGGTCAGAAATTGTATTCGGTTGTCTTGCAGTTTGAACAGCTCCACAGTCGAATTTCCCACATGGCTGCTGTCAAAAGATACATTATAAATTATAGTGAGCTTTTTTTAACATTGTTGGAGTAGTATTTTCCATGTCGTAGGTTTACAACTTTAGTCTTTAGACTGCTGTGGTATAAAACCGAACTTTGCTGCCCAACAGATAGACCATCAAGCCAACGGGATCTCCATATTTTTCTTGTTTTCTTCGTACTTTTCCTTAATAGTACATTGTACAATGTAACGTTGCCTTTCTCTTTTCTTTGTCTTCAACATTATTAACGATGCAGCCATCTTGTTTGAATAAACTTAACTGGGGGCTCAACGTGCACATTTTTGACATTTAAAAAGCTGGAACCAAAACATTAATCGTATTTTGGCTTAAATGAATGACAAACGAATAATCGGTTATCAAAATTGTTTCTATTTCCATATCCGTCAATTGACTTATTCATTAATTAACTAATTGTTTCAGCTCTACCAATAACAAAGTAGACTATAAATCTGTCTATCCCAGAGCAATTAATAAATACCTCCTATGTGTATATTTAAATTTTTTTGTAAAGCACTTTGAGCTGCATCTCTCTAAAAAGAGATCTATAAATGAAGTGTATTATTATTATTATTATTGTTATTGTTATTATATATATATATTATTTATTATTATTATTATTATATGTGTGTAAGTTTCAATTAAACTTAAATGTTGGTGTAATATGTTGGTGTAATAAACTGATCACTTCAGTTTTCAAACACATTTCTATGTTCTGTGTTGTCATTGTAAACACTATTTATACTGCAATAGATCAAAGCATTTTATTGCCACAATAGGTAAAAGTCTACCGAGAAAATATCTAAAGCAGAAGTGGACAAAGGACAGCAGAGATTGGCTGTCATGCCACATCCACGCCCGGTGGACACAGCGCAGCTGAACAAAAAGGCCCCCTGTCGGCTCCAACATATGCACGTCAAATACTGGATCAAAAACACGCCTGGTGGACACAGGCCTTTTTATATTTACACAGCATCTGTTTTACAAGAAGAACCAAAAGCCAACCAATCAGAGGAAGCTAACTCAACGGCCTCAATTACAGGGAACGTCTGAGCAGCCAAAACACTGGCCTCATCATGTCTGTGTTAGCCCTACTCCAGTCCACCGAGACTGCAATCAGCAGCACACAACACAAATATAAACACATTAGCTTTAATTAGATTGTGGCCAGTGCTTTGACTCCATCAAATCTAATACATATTATGCTGGATGTAATCCAGCTGGTTGCTATGGCATTGTTGCCTCTGCAGTGGAGTGGGCCGGGAGAATATGTGCTGCTTGGGAGTGAGCGAGTCTCTGGTCTACGTGAGTGAGTGAATGTGTGTGCATGAATAGGCTGGCAACAGTGTATTTAATGTTGGTGTGCATGCATGTGAGTACAGTGTTTCACACAGGACTATAAATTGGTTTTTTTTCCGACTAGGGAAGAAAAATGTTGACATTTTAAAGTTAAATGCATCAATATGGTGCTCTTTGAGAGCAAAACTTATACAAAAGTTATTAAGTTTGTGCTCTATAAACAATTAAATCTTAAACAAATTTGTTTTATAGATATACTGATCTAATCCACTGCCCCTGCCCCTCACCCACCTCACACACACACACACACACACACACACACACTCCACACTCACATACATTTAGGCTACCCACTGTCTGCAGAGACTTTTGAACGGATCTCTCTCTTCTGTATATTGTAGGCTATGTGCATATAGCTTAGCATTCTTTATTCATTTCCTTGTAGGCTATTTATTTCTTTATACTGTTTTCTTTCATACTGCGTTCACATTGGAAGGCAAATTAAGAATATCAATGTACAGGGAAAGATGAAAGATGATTACCATGCTTTGGGAGGTGTGATTTTTTTTTTACCATGTAAACGAGAAGAGGTCTGTGTTTGAAAACGGGTCGGTTAGGTTGCCGACATTGGCACCGCACCGAACCGGAGGCCCCGTCACTCCCCGCGTGGAGATCAACAGACACGCAGTGAGTCCACGCCCCCGGGAAGTGCAGAGGTCCGTGCAAGGGGTGTTGCTCAGATTTTAAAGCCGACCTAGTGCGGATTGCGGAAATACGCCCGCAAGGGCCAGCCAGCCCACCCATTGAGAAGTGTAAAAAACATTTTTCGTTCACTATGAAACTGTGGTGGGACATATTATATTATGGCGGGCTGCCATAGTCTAGGTTATTAATGGGAAACACATCAACTGTGTGTGTTAGTGGTTATTTCCAGGTGGTTTAGAGAGAGTGAGAGAGAGTATGTGTGGTTAGGGGGCTTGCTGTTGGTATAAATGCAAGGCCACAAACACATGTGTCAGTGCGGCCATGTGTCACATGCAACATATGCTCCCCAGCAGCTCTTCCTTCGGAGGGAGGATGAGCTGTGACACACAGCAAGACTTTCCCCTGACATGATCCAGGGGGACAACGTAGAGCACGGTCCCGGGGGCCACAGAGCTCAGCCTGGGGCCTTCAGAAGGCTGGAGATCTGCTTGTCTCCTCACTGTCAACGTCTTGCCTGCTCACTGCCCGTGAGCATGGAGACGGACTGCACCACACCCATGAAATGTACTGCACATATGGACATAATGCTACACAAGTACATTCCTACATAATGAAATGTACATCACATGCAAACATGGTGAGCTATCTGGCACGATTGCCAAAATTGTGCTTATCCACATATTAATGACCTTATACTTTTGGACGATATGCATTCATAATGTTACTTTTAAAATGGTTTATCTAGGGTTTTTGGGGGTTAATGATTTACAAAATAAGTGTTTCTACTTTACATATAGTCAAATATTTGGTGCGCAACATCTTAGAAATGCAGTACATTAGAGAAAGTGTGTATTCTCAGCAGGTTCATACACACTACACACATGCACACACACTAACAAAGCATGGATACCTACAAACAAGCATAAATGCAAACGCAACTGCTTACAAATGTATATTAACACATGCTTACAAGCATACACACACAGGCAAATCTGCACATGTATACACATATACATTGATGCACAGATTAATTAGTAATTAGTAACCTAAAGACATTCAGTATCCAATCATAGATGGCAAAGTAAAACATAAAATCCTCACACTTCAGATGTTGAAATCAGCAAACGCCATTTTTGCCTGAAAAAAAGATTCAAATAAGAATCAGAATCCGGTTTATTGCCAAGTAGGTTTTCTCATACGAGGAATTTGCTTTGGTTTATTGTTGCATAGCATAAACATAGTAAAAAAAAAAATAACAGTAAGTGTTGCAAAAATCAAGGAACATAAATATACAATAGAAGAAAAATACAATCAAAAAATATGAAAGAAAATACTATACAGATTATGTACAATATATCTGAGTTGAAATGGAAGAGCTGTGCAGTTCTATAAGTGGTACGTTTTGTGCAGAAATGTGCAATATTTTAAGAGTAATGAGTAAAGGTTCACAGTACTGAGCATTAGAAGAAAATGCAATGTACAGAGAAAATAGTTCAAAAGATGTGCATTAGTGTAGCGCATATAGTACGAAGATGTTAATGTAATGTGTGGTGTCTATGGGTGGAGATAAGAGTCCATGTCAGTGGGTTGACATCAAATTACTTGTTTATGTTTTGTTTGCTTTTTAATTGACTAAATGATAATTGGATTACGGTTAGCTCTAAAAATCTCCCATACAGTGGATATATAACTGGTAAAAACATTAAACAGTGAAACCATCATCCGTGACGATTCGACCCATTGGTGATCGTGCTCCCCACCCATGTGCTGGATCCACCAATGTTAACTTTACATGGCACTGGGCAGTGGGCAGTCATACGGCTCCAGATCTACCAATGCTGACACAGACCAGCGTCTCTGCAGTCCCCATTAGAACAGAAGAGGCCTGCAGACATCTCAGCTCCCTCTGTCTACAATTTATTAAGACACCTCAGGCTGGCCTGTCCACAGCTCTGGGCATTCTTCTAATCCATTAGGACCTCACGGAAAAGCGTGTGTCATGTTTAAAGCTCCCAGTCTGTGAATGCATTATGATGCCCTCACTGTCGCCACAGCTCAGATTGTGCTTACTCTGTGATTTAATGGAATGAAGCTTTAGCTCTTTTTCCATTCTGACATGCTCTGTATTTTCAGTGTGTTCTTCGCTGCAGGCTACACGTTCCGTTGTTTCGGTTACAGAGAGTGTGTAAAGTAAAGAAGGTAATAGAGAGAAAGGGGTGAGAAAACAGAGAAACAAATCAAATGCCCAGGTGTATTGAGTTTGGGTGTGCGTGTGTGCATGTGTGTGCGTGTTTTAAGGAGTATTTCAAAATGTTGAGAAATGAATATTCAGTTTTTTGCTCTTGCTGTCATGTCTGAGGAAGCCAGCAGGTTATTATTGTACCTTGGCATTAAGACAGGAGACAGGGGATAAGAGCTAGCCTGCCAAAGTTAAATAATATGCCTACTAACACCTCTAAAGCGTACTTATCATACAAACAAGATTATCTGTACACAGACAGAAATTTCCAAACGACAACACGTTTTATGTGGAGTGACGTGCGGTACGTTTTTATTGGCAACCAGCGAAACAAGTGGAATGCAATGAGTCTTGTTATCACTCTGAGGTTGCCAGACTCATGCACAGTTTTAGGCCATGTTTCATTTTGGTTCACATTGACTGTGCCGATCTATCCTGAGATTACGTTCAATGACAACATGTTTTTGAACACTTGGTATGGCGCCCCCTGGTAGAGCGCGCGCACCACTGAAAGCCGTTTAAAGGTTTTAGCTTCATTGGCCATAAAGGGGAAAGACTTTAAGGCTTCAGATGGTATTTTTGCAGCGTGGAATCAGTGTTGGTGAGTGGTGAACTACATGTCATTAAGCTAGTAGTTTAATTACGTTTTGCAATAGCTTGCTGGTCGTTAAACTACATTGATATTTGCATAGTGTTTCAATTAGGTAAATTACTGTTTTTGCATTTTTTTTGTGCACTTACCTACTAAAACTACAAACAATTCTTGGCCATAAAAGGAAATAAATGATTTCTTATGTTATATATTAATATCGCTTCTCTACTGTAATTGAACCCTTTCTCTTTCAATGCATTCGTCAGTGTTCAAGCTGGTGTTATGCTCTGAAAAGGTGCGTGTTGAAGAATGTTTTGGTTGTTAAGATGGTACAAGTCAGATGTTACAAAACTGACGAGTAAGACGACAGGCTAATTTTTTCCAGACCAGTGCTTTACTCTGTCAAATGCTCTAAATAGGTTTAACTTCAATATTTTGTTACTAGGGTATTTTATTTTTTTTAGGTTTATGTATGACCTGTGTTACTGGGCACTTTTTGAAATATACTGAGTGGCATTTTATGCTGGCATGTGACTTTTTTTTACTATTGTATTTGTTATAATTTTGTATCACATGTACATTGTCAATTAGATTTATTTTTTTTAATTTTTTTTTACAAAGTAGTTTGAACTATTTATTTGAAGTAACCTTAGTCAACCAAACTAGTTCCTCCCAAGGGTAATTTTGCTGTAGTTCTACTTCTTCCCGTGTGAATAAATTGGTAACTTGCTTTCAAAGTAGCTGACCCAACCCTGCGTGATGAACCCACACAAAGATAACCCTCAAATGTTACAGCCGCAGCCTCAGCAGATCTTTGGCCAACGGACACAATGAATGACGTACGGGGCCTTTGCTGCTGTAATCTGCAAACATCACTGTTTGAGCTGTTCTGGCTTTGGCCGCGCACTAGCCTCTCTGCCTCTCCAAACTTGGAGAGCAGCACCCAAAGCTGTGTGCAGTTACACGTCTCTAATCCTGTAATTACTGGCCCATCAGTGCCTAGTAAAACCATAATTGGAACCAGCTGTCATTTTTGTTTTGTCTTTTCCTCTCCCAATCTGCACCATGACCAATTTGACATTTCCAAACGCATCTCTGGACCTCCAATAGAGCCTATTTTTTGTTTTTTAACAAGTGGGGACAATGTGTTCCAGGTTACATTTGTTCAGAACCACGAGCCAGAGAAGGGGTTAGCACCGTCAAGTATGGCAACCTTGTCTCAAATATCCCATGATTCCACAGGGCACAGTGTTTGGCTAAGACGAGCCAAACAGGCCTGGCTGCGAAAAAAAACATGAAATTGATGAACAGACAAACAGACAGGCTCATGGGCATGCTTAAAGGGAGATGTAAAGGTTACTAAATAAAAAAAAAAAAACTGACAGTACAG
This sequence comes from Bovichtus variegatus, assembly GCA_943593645.1. Taxonomy (NCBI): domain Eukaryota; kingdom Metazoa; phylum Chordata; class Actinopteri; order Perciformes; family Bovichtidae; genus Bovichtus; species Bovichtus variegatus. Next base: position 4,645,257 of record CALSCE010010649.1, read on the forward strand.
AAGAAGACAAGAAAGTAAAAGAGAGGTCTGGCAGAGGGAGATTGGATTTTTCTTTACGCAAACATTTCCCAGAGGCAGCTGCTCTCTAGGCAAAAAGAAGCACATTGTTTACTCACTGCTTCTACTGTTCTACTGCTTTCATTTAGTTTGTGTTTGTTTCATTAACCAATACATGCCGGCAATGTATACTTTAGCCATGAAAACCAATTCACCATTTGTATTTGTTAATTTTGGAAATATTAATTAGAGCCGCTTTAAATAAGAACTGGGTACAGTGTGTCCAGGATGTTTGTTCAATTATGTTGTTTGGAAGAAACAGTCTGGACCAAGCTCCACATGTTTTGGATCTACAGTATTTCTTTAAACAACAATGAAACCAGCAGTCAATGTTGCTTTCTTTCAATGACCCCTAACCAAGGGGTACCATTGCCTACATTTAGTAATCCCTTAATTATAGAGGTGTGAAATCAACAAAAGAAATGATCACATGATGAAAGGCACTGACAATCTGAATTTGCATAAAACTTATGCACAAGTTTTCTAGTGGCCAGAGAGGAGGTAGGTTAATTTCTGGAGTAGTGAGTGGTAGTGTGCTTTTGGATTGCTTTATACTAAGGGTGCTACTACTATTCTGCCCCCTCATACGTACCTAAATTAAAAAAAAATAAACAGAAGCACCCCCAGCTCTTTGAACAAGGAAATGGCAACAAAGTAAAAGGCTGGTCTGTTCAGAAACATATGTTTAAACATATTTACAGGACCTAAAGTAATATTGTTGATTAAGGTTTTATCCTTTTTATACATAGCTCTTAAAATGAAACATTATATCTGTATGACGCATCAGATTTAAAGTATTGATATTTATGTTTATTATACAAGGTCCCTGTTAAATGGCTTGTACAGAATTACATTTAAAAACCTAATAATTTGACTGTACTGGAAGCTTTCTTCATGAAAATCAAGGTTTTTTTTACATAGAAGCTTTTTTAAAGAATATTAAGTTTCTTTTGACATCCAAGCTTTTTTCATGAAAATTTTATTATTTGTTTTACATAGAAGCTTTTTTAAAGAATATTAAGTAATTTTTTGACATCCAAGAGTTTTTCATGAATATTACGTGGGGTTTTTTTTACATAGAAGCTTTTTTAAAGAATATTAAGTAATTTTTTTAATTCAAGCTTTTTTCATGAATATTAAGTAATTTTTTGATATCCAAGCTTTTTTCAATAAAATTCACATCCAAGCTTTTTTAAGGAATATTATTATTTTTTTTATTTATTTATTTTTTTTAAGGAATATTTTTTTTGTAAAAACTGTATCAGTACCATAGTAATTTAGGCATAGATAGCCGCTAACTACTCCGGAAAAAGATGTTCCACACAGTCATGCTAACCTTCATTTTCGTTCTGTTTTCCTTGTGAAGGTCATTGTTTGCTTTCCTCTCTCTGTATACATTACATTTCACAGTCTATCGCTTCATTCTCATCTAATGACTCGCTCCTCTGTCTGATTTGCCAGAAATGAAAGCAGACATGACAGACTAAGTGACTTCAATTCTGCTCCGCAGTCGAACTACATACCCTTAGTGAGAAACACACTGCAGATAAATAACAAATAAAGAAGCAGGCAGAACTATCAAGAAGTACAATTATGATGCAATAAAGCTGTGCAACAACAGAAAATACATGATTAAAGTTGTTTATGGAATCGAAATGGAAGCAGTTATTATTGTGTTTTTGAAATGTGCTTTTAGAAAATTGCATCCTCAAGTGAATTCGGTCAAGGACTGCACATGAATATTAAAAAAACTGTCTCTGTGCGATATTATCTCCTGCAAATTATGCTTGAATGGAAGGGTTTTGCATTGCAGTTAAGTTTAGGAGGAAACATGATGTAATGCTTTTCACAGTATCAGACAAAACCTTCGGATCGAACGTATTTTCAAGTGTTTACTGCACATTTTATGCAGATTGACCTTTTATATCTACAGAGGCATCTAAATAACTTACTAATTAAAACAATTCCACTAACTTAGGGATAGATCATGATTAATTAGAAACTAATGTGAAGCAGACCGAATGCAAAACTGAGTTTCTTCCGACACAATTATTAATAAAGTTAGTCTTTTTAAAAGTAGAATCAACTGCTTTGGAAATATTCCAATCTTTTCCAGATTGAATGCATTAACATTCAACAACTTTCTTATACAACTGAACCAGGGCTCTTTAGATAAATGTTTTTCCATTTCTTTAAAAGGCCAAATGAAGTTGTTTTGCACTCACTCTCATGGCTTCTTCTACCACAGCTACGCAGATGACGTTCAACTGATTCTGAATTTTCACAGGTCCGAAACCCAGGTGGAGGCACGTATCTCTGCTTGTCTGCTTCAACTCTCAACACTGGACGACCGACTGTCCCTCAATGCCAGCCTCGCTGCAACAGTCCGCTCCTGCAGTTACACACTTTACTGTTACCAGTTGCTGCCCGAATCTGCGTCAAGACTCTGTTGCTGGCCTACCGTGCTGTGAATGGAACAGGCCCATCCTACATCCAGGCCACGGTCAAAGCATACAGCCCAGCTCGCTCACTTCGCTCAGCATCTGCATCCTGGATCCAACATGGTGGAACAAGCTCCCCATTGATGTCAGGTCAGCAGAAAGTCTCCACACCTTCCGTCACAGACTGAAAATCCACCTGTTTCGACAGCATCTTGGCCAATAACAAAACTTTTTTTTTAAATGTGTATTTCTGTATGTAGCACTTATATTGGTTTGGCTTATTTGAAGCTATTGCACTGTGCTTAAATGATTACACCTATTTGAAGCTAATGCACTTGCAAGATTCTTGCAGTTCGGAGTCGTATCCTCATGATTGTTTGCACTTATTCTAAGTTTTGGACAAAAGCGTCAGCTAAATGAAGCGTAATGTAAAATGTGATGTTTTGATTCTTATTTATGATCTTAAGAAGGAGGGTAAATGTAGCAGTTTACCCTATGATTGACAATATTTGAACATGTTTAAGCTTCCACAAAGATGGAGGGCTGTTTAAACAGCTCTATTTGAAACATTGATGAGAGATAACAGTATTAGTTTATCTCAAATAAGAACATCATGCTGTAGAGTTTGTAGGCTTTCTTCACGGTGTTTCTTACTGTACCTTTTCATTGCCTCAGGGCTCATATTTGAAATGTTACAAATGCTGTAGCAGCGCAGGATAATTTAATAGGTTTCTGACTGCCAATCCCCAGGAGCCAACATGAGACAGGAAAAAAAAAAGAAAAAAAAGGCAGCTATTCTAATGTGTGCTTGGCTCTCTTCCTTGACTCGGCTGCAACTAGCACTGATAGGAATGATGGTTTTTATATGTATCGCTTTCTGAGTGGCGGCAGATGTTCCGCATTCTCCAGCAGCACTCCGTTCCAGGGGGAAATCAGGGAAAACTACGCACTATAAAATTAAACCACTGACACTTCACCGGCCCTGAAACCAAATAGGGCCCGCAGCATCAGCAAGCTGGAGCGAATCCATCATTTCTCATTTTTAGAGGGTTCCATCTGTGCTAACTTTCATTAACACTGGCTGTATCTGCAGTGAACTGCTTTTCGTATAATAGATAAACACCACACTACTTATTCACCAGGGCCCATTGTATTTGATATCACAGGAAAACATATAGGACAAAGAAAACCCCACTGTTTAAAGCTAACATTGTCAGATTTCATTATGTACAAAGCAGCAATAATTATGTACATTAGTGTGTGTGCCACAGTTAGTTAGACTCTTGCCAGAAAAACAACTCTGTCCAAAATGATTGTGCTCCAGTTTGACTCAGATATGTCTGGCTCTGAATGCTACAGATGGATAAAATGATTTCCTAGATGACACATTTGAGTTTTATAATAAGCCCACGTCCCAGAAATGATTTGTTGCTCTTTGTAACAGGATCCAAAAAAAAACAAAGTTTGATCTTTGTTTTTGCAGGTTTTGTTTGGTTGCAGACATGTGATAAAGAGACTTTAACGTCATTCAACATGTATGAATTCAAAGAACAAAATGTAAAAATGAGAAGCAGAGATTGAAATAGGATCCACTGACCTCCCTGAGCATGGGGGAGTTTTACTTTAAATATTGCTTTGCATTATTTAGATTATAGTAAGCTAATATCTGTAAAATCATTTCCGATGTACTTTTTGTTGCATTGCGGTTAAGTTTAGGAAGAAAAAAGATGCCACACATTATGTTTGTAATGCCTTCATATCGTCACCTTCTTAAACTAATGGCCTAAGTCATATTTTAAAGTAAAAAAAAATAATTTTAAAAACTGAACCATTGATTTGGTTCAGTATTTTTCTGTTTTTTTAAAAACTTTAAAATATGACTTAGGCCATTAGTTTAAGAAGGTGACGATATTGAACATATTTTATATCTGTAAAATCACTTGGATGTGCTTGCATTTTGTATCTTCTCAGTACGTACGAAATGCAAAACTAAGTATGTAAATGTAATTCCTTTTAATTGTATACTGTCAGTCGATGTTTTTTATTTTTTATTTCAATAACTGTATTCAGATCAATTGCTTTGTATGTTTATAGTCCTTACATTGTTATCAGTCAGCCAGCAACCGGTGACATCCAGTTGAACCTGGATAAGGGGATTAGACCTCAGGCATTATTGAAATAGTAAAGATCGAAAGAGGACCAGCAATGGTCAGACTGTTCACGCAGGTAGACTGGTGGAACAAAGCCTTTTTAATTACCCTTTTAATTGCCCCTTTAACAGTATGAATTAGCATTTTAATGATGGGTATGTAATTAGAGTGGAAAAGGCTACGAGAGCTGCAGGCTGCTAATAATGCCTCTCAGCTCAGAGATCACAGCAACAGGAGACAAGAGCAGCTGCACCTGAGCGCACTGCGCTGCTCAGCCAACAATGAACAGATGCTACATATACACATGCATACAGAGAAGGACTTTCTGCACACAGGCACATGCAAAGATACAGCAGGTCGCTGGAGTGAACAATTGGTGGTCGTCCAGAAAGCGAGACACCATGACACAAACAATTTTCATACACAAATACACATGCACAGCCAAGTCTGCCCAAAAGCCTGATTAAATCCTTAAACCGGTCATTAAAACCATTAAACATTAACATTAACGAGTGATAATATCATCAATCACCACTGTCTATTGGAACTCAAAGCTGCTAATTTCCTTTGTTTGCCTAACCATGTTAACAACAACATACAAGTGCTCCTATTCATGCAGATAGGCGCAAGGACACGGACGCACATGCCAACGGACAGTTTACACACACACACACACACACACACACGTGCATGGACACACACATGCACTCTTACATTTTGTTCCAAACACACAGCCTATCAGTGTCACAGCCTCACAGAGCATAGCTTTGAGGACCTTGGCAATTACACCATTTACAACAGGCTCCCCTAACGGCTCGCATGTAGAGATTGAAGGATGGTAAAGGATGAGAGTAGTTTGGCTAAAGGCTTTCCAGCTAATTAAAAGACTAACGTAGCCGCCAAATGACCATTAGGATTCATTTGGCTTGTATGCAACAAAAAAAAAAAAAAAAAAAAAAAAAAAAAAAAAAAAAAAGGAAAAGATTTATATATATTATCATCAAATGGGCACAAGATGAAAGCAGACCACATCAAATGTGCCATTCCTGTGTGCCAATCATTCGTCGTAACAGAAACCTTTACCGATGTTTAGATGCTGAGCAAAATTGTTCAACTGCACAAGCAACATCAAAGATGTTCTAGTAATGGTCTGTTCTCAAGGGGCATGCAGTTTGTTTTCATATGAATATGTAATAACTTAAATAGGCCTAAAGGAGACAGAATGCAGGCATTAATTACGTGACATAATGGCACATATGAATATAGATGGGAAACAACAGCAGCACATATCTCATTATTATCCCGTAATGACATCTGCAGTGTAATAATGGTAATCTGTGCTCATGTAGCTATAAAAGCTCATATATTATGAATTCAAAGCATTCTTTTGTTTTGTCCGTGATGGAATACAAATGTTCTCCTGACCCTGGTTTCATTCTTTATGACGTGTCGTTCAGCAGCTTGTAGTATTTATTTATGATTGGACACTAATAGCATGCTGCAACAATGAGACACATTTTTTATGAGCTGAAAAGAGATCAAACCTGACATGTAGCCTTTATTTCTGCGGAACCCTTAATCAGCCTTTGCGTTCAGTCTGAAATTTGCCCCTCTTCTGGCTAATCTTACTCTAATTGCGGCTGCCCTTTTACAGGCCACAAACTCGGTTCGATTTAGCACCCGCATTAAGATTATTTAACCAGAGCCGAGACAGAAATATCAAGGCGGGGCTGGTATCAAGAACAGAGGACCGTCTTTGTGCAGTGTTGCTTCTGGGCGAGACTGGGGGGGGGGTTTCTCAGTATGCTCTGGACGGCCGTCCTAATTATTTTTCCCAGAGATGAGGTCACATTCTTCATGGCCAAATCATGGATAGAGGAGAGCTTGTTATTAACAATCCGCAGACAAACAAACATGCCGGCTAAAAGGCATCCATTCAGCGCAAGCCCTTGAGTGTTTCGTATTCGAGCCATAATGATCAAATTCAAACAAACAAACGTAGAGACACCGTAAAGGTAAACAAATGTAATACAAAAAACAAACAATCTTAATATTTTTGGCCGTGAGAGTTTTAACTTAGAACAATAGAACAGATTTTTCTCATTTCCCTCGAGGCATGCAGGACTATGGCATGATGACACAGCGGGCAATAATGCCATTAGCAGACTATTATTGTTATTTGATGTGCGTTAAGCAACCCTTCTACAGATGGCTTAGTAATGTTCAGGGGTATTAGGCCTGTTGTCATGGTGAACACAAAAGGCTCCAGCAAATTGTTTGGGGAAATTGTTGTAATAATAAGCCTTTCTCATCCCAATGTTTTTGTTTTCTAGTGATGTTAAATGATGAGCACAACCGAGAACCAGGAAGAAAACCAAACAGACAAATACATACATTCAAATGCACACACGTGTGTTACGTTCCTTTCGATGTCCGGCATACGTTAGTTGTTTTTTTGGACTCCAACATTTCAGCAGATGGTGACAAACATGGCAGGACGTTCGCCATGCCTTCGGAAAACAATCAGCAGGAAGCAGGTGACCCTTTGCTCAGCAACGCGCCCCTTAGTTACTGTTGCTACGCCTGTCAAGCTCAGCTAGCACGCCACCTATTCAAATTCCATTAACGATGGCAGATGTATCCATCAGAATATTTATCAACACAAAATATTCGTAGAGCATTTTTCAGGAAAGAGCCACTTTAGTTACTCTAAACTTTGATATAGTAGCATCGTTGCTCCGCCTGATGTTCCACTCATGAACCAGGTTTTTAATACTTTCTGTAAGTTTATGTACTTATGTAAGTACAAGGCATGCTGGTTTACATTAGAGCAGATTACAAAGTATTCAATCCATTCCTAACTCTTTTGCTCTTCCGTTTATGTTTTTTTCTTTTCAAAGGCGGTTAAAAGAAAAACACCACCCTCCAAAGTTCAGGAATTTTATTGAAATTGCAATATTGACTGGTGCAATATCCAAATCCCAGGAGGCGGCGTATTTGTTAAAGGCAAAATACGTGACAAAATACCAGACTGAATGAATTATTGTCGCGCACTAAAAATGACAGAAAAACTCTTTGTTTGGTAGAGATCCTTGCAAAAAAGAAATCAACCCATGATCATTTTAATATATTTGTCAATATATTGAAAATCAGAATAATGATGCCAAAAGGATAATTTCCTCTGATAATGTGACTCATACTGCAACTGAAATATCCGTCCATATGATTGCAATTCGATATTTTTTTCAAGCAGTTCAGCCCTGCTCCTAATGCTTACACACAGAGCGTCAGACCGGAGGTTGCCGCTTGGTCGATTCAAACCCCCCTCTGCATTATGGCGCTTGATTTTTGAGCTAAGCGAGCTCCATCGCTACACCTGTAACATGCCACCCAATCAAAAGTAAACAGAAATATGTACTGTATGGATTTTCCCTTGTATTCACAAAGGTTATCTTTTAAAACAAAGCGGCAACTCCTATAAAAGACAAAAGTGCTCTTCAATGTCGATAACAGAGATCGCATCTGGACTCGTACTGACCATACAGTGGCTACCATCACACATTTGCTTTCACACCGATTTTTTTTTCTTCCTTATCAAATTTGATATTTTACAGAGCCCACTCGTCCACGTTCACAATAGGAAGAGCTGATTCTGCTGAAGGTCACCCCGACATCAGAGCTGAATGAATGACATTTAGAGTACAATTTCCTACTTTCCCCCCCATTTCCTTTGAAAGGTGTTACTCTACATATACGCACCGCGCACGCACGCACCTACACGTGTACACATTAACACACACCCCCATACTGAAGGCTTTTAGATGTCACTAAGCGCTTGTATTTTACTGCAAGGAGTTATACATACAGTAATGACTTGGCGGGCCCCAGAGAAACTCTCCTCTCTCTTTGCAACGCATTAGATACAGGAACTATGCAAACTGGATCAACTCCTCAAACGTTTATCTATAATTTAAAGAAACATTTGTTGGCAAGGTGACTAAGTTCCCATATGAGTGGGGTTTACAGCTTCAGAATTCTAACATCATCAAGGTACTTTTTTTAAGGAATTCACTTTTACTTGTGTGAGTTTTCAGCCATTTATAGCTGGCACTTTTACTCCTGTTATTAGAAGATGGTATTTCTTCTAACCCCGTTGCAAAAGGACATGTCTCTTTGTGCTCCCATCCAGGATAATCAAGTCATCCTGGTCCACGTGCCTCCCTGTATCTCTCTTCCAGCGCCCTGACCTTTATCTTCAGCTAAATCTTATTTGCCTTCAGGATTTATAGGGTTTTCCACTCATTCATAATCTATTTGCAGTGTCCTACAAAATTTTCATTGCCATGACATTTGACAAAAAAAACGTAATGCTAAGATATTTCAGTCTCTGTATTCATTTGCGGTCGACTTTGAGCGGATCCTTTTGGAAGCAGTGGGTAGATGGATTGTGAGCAGCTTTGCTCGAGGGACATTTTCCCCATAGTTCTAAAAGATTACCTTTTTGGATCTGCGCTCCATTAAGCAGCTCCCCAAATCATAAAAAAAAATAAAAAAACCTTTGTGCAGATGTTATTGTTTACTGTCCATTAAAAGGAGTCTAATCGACTACATAACACACTGATGAATCAGTGTTTGTTGTGAGATGAGATGACGACTTTTTACTTCCTGAGCAGACACGCTCTGACTCAGTCAAACACAAAATATACATTTCAAATAGCATAAGATGAATGGTTGAATTTATACTTGCAGTCAGCTATTTCATTTTTTTGCATCTACTCTGTGTACTCTTTGTGCTATGGTATTGACCTTATGCACACTTCCCATTTTATTCATTTGTTACATTTCCAGTTTTCCACGTTACCTATGTTACATAGGTACATGTTAACTAGCTTATAACTAGTTCAACCAGTTGTACGTGAACTTTTCAGTACGATGGTCCAGGTTATTAAGTTATTAGTATTTTTATTTTTTATTTTTGCATTCTTCACAAACGATCACCAAACCAGCTGATTTTCGCTTGTTGATCTGGAAGCTGATTGATTAACATAACATAACTTTCACCCAACTATGGCATTGTGTGAAAACAACGATTCCCTAAAACATGAATTCATGACAGCTCCAGTAATGCAGTGTAACTAAAAAAACAAATGAGTGTCCTCTGTGTTTCAGCCTATAATGTTCAGGATTTTTGTTTTTAAATGATATGTTTTAGTGTTGAAGTCATAGCACCCCCCCCCTCCCCATGTACAGTATGTAAACACCTCTGTAGTCCAGTACAACACCACCTATGACCTCAGAAATAAACATATGTAATTTGAATTTACACATTTCCCACAATATCACCAAAAACTGTAAGTTTTGACGAGATGCTATGGCAGGGCTGTTGTATTGGATGGATTTACACAGTACAAGTGTACCTAATACTGTACAGTGTGTATACTGTGCACATTAGACACAGATATTTGTTAAAAGGCACGTGCGATGACGTGCCTCTTTTCACAGCATTTCCTTGTTGCTGAAACGCAGCAGGTCAATCAGGGCAGCGTGGTATTTGTCTTGAAACCTTAAGTGTTTGTTCAAATCAGTGTGCTCTATCATTACTTAGTGATTTTGATTATATGACATTGTGTTGATCCAGTCCAGTATACCATGTTATTATGCTATTAGACTCTGCTGAGCATCGCTTCCCTCCTTTTTCCCTGTCTCATGGCTGACGATAGGATGGGTAATCCTGCAGTAAAAAGCAAAAGGGCAAACCCAGTGAGCAGGTACATTATGCAAACAAATTGTTCTGTCCCAGGCATAAAAAACAAAATCATATAATTTGACTACTACAGTTTAAGTGCCCGGCCTTGCAGATAATCTCACAACAGAGAGAAGATATCTGTGTACACTTTGCCCTGACATTGAAACCCGCCGTCTCTCAGAGAGGTCAACAAAACACATTTCAAAGCGATTAGATCACTGAGAGAGCCTTTGCTATTCGTGTTCAATCAACTGTTTACGAAGCGACACTTCAGAGTCCTCAATGACACGGCAGGATCAGATGGTTGTGACAAGTTTTTATGAATGTTTAAAAAAAAAAATAATGTTTTTACTCAAAATGAAGCAACCCATGCCTCTCTAAACAACCAGAGATGCATCGCTGCGCCACAGTGTGATGGTGTCTGTAGCCTGCAGTTGTGGTGATGGTGGGGGTAGAGGAAGAGGAGGAGGAGGAGGAGGAGGAGGAGGGTGGGGTGTTTGGAATCAGTGACATTCTTCAAGGCCAGTGTAAGATTAAAGACCGGGGCTGTCGTGCCTCTGATCATATATTCACAAAAGATACCCTGTGAAGAACACATCTTTAAAGAGAGGCTTGCTGAAAATAAGATCACTACTTGTGAATATTTGTGGCAGCCCATTATACATATCATATAAATGGTCCATTACTGAGAAAGGAGATTACACCCCAGAGAGTTTTTTTTAGTTACCCTTCTCATTTTCTGGTTGCCCTCTTTTTTTTTTTTTTTGGCACAATCCTGTGAGCAGCTGCCTCCGGTGGCACGAGTTTGTCCTCTGTGATGTTTTATGTGTGGAAACGTCATGGATCCGAGGTTTGGATTTAGCC
>CALSCE010010649.1:4736205-4758770 GCA_943593645.1 Bovichtus variegatus
TATATATATATATATACATACTATACATATATATACATATATTAATATACGAGTACGGAGAAAGAAGGTAACTCCATTCAATTTCTTCTGCTAATGAGTGAGTGTATTTTGGTTTCTTACTGTTGCTTCCAGTGACACATTCTACGTCTCTTCCGGAAATCAGCACATTTTTGCAGACCTGAGAACAGAAAACGTCCAAGTTCATAACTGTTGAACTCATACAGTCATAACACACACAGCTACAAAAGCCCGAAATACACTTTCAATATCTTAAATCACACTTAATCTGTCCAGCTGATAACGCAGTTTTTAATATTCGGTAACATCCTAAATCACACATCTTGTATTTGATTCATCCATTATTTTGAGCAGCTTCCTGAGATGACAGAGACTTCAGGTTTGTGTATCATTCACAACGTTTTGTTTATGGGTCAAAGATGACAAGGCAGAAATTATCTAAAAAAATAAAAACTTACACTTTTGCTTGCAAGAGGCCTAGACTTGTAGCAGTTCATTATGCATTTGAAGGGTATCTCCACCTTGGTAATCTGTAAAAAAATTAAAATAAAAAGAAATTAAAAATCCATAAATCAACAATTGGTTAAGTACTTTGTACACATGCTTTTACAGTACAGGCCAAAATCTGAAGGGAGTCAAACTATCCGTCTTCCCTGGAAAGAATCTTAAGATCCAGGTGACTAGAATTGCTTCAGGACAACAAACCACTAATAGCCAATCACATTTAAAGTGTAAAACAGTAAACTAGGTTTAACCTTTTACAGTAATAACACCCCCTGGACGCAGACAACCCTGCATATACACCGCCATGTTAACAAACTCAACAAATGACCATGAGCTCTATCAAAGCCCACCTTAGCTAGGATGTAGATGGCACACATGAGCAGTTGGTCCAGGTGACGGTCTACCATGAGGTCAGTACAGTGGACCAGCGAGTGCTCAAAACAGGTCCAGATCTTCAGCCGTAGCTCATCCGAAATGTCCAGTGTGGAGCACAGCTCCCTCAGGCGCTTGCCCATCAAGTTGTAAACCTGAGCCAAAGAAGACATCCCACATTACATCGTAACTGCAGAGAGTAAAAGTAGTTAGGTGTAGTTTGATGAGCTGGACAGGATCTAAACAGCACAGAATACGATGTAGTCTCACGGATCAACTTTAATATCAAAAATATAAAATGCACAGATTAGTTGGCTTTTTTTCCTCTTGACAGGTAATTGTGGCTCCAAATAACAGCTGTCGTCACACTGCCGACTCTAGGAGAATGTTATGTTGTGGTAGATTAAATGACCTTGCGAGCAAACAGGTGGAGGGAGTTGCTTCTCGGAGGCCTGTTTACAGCTGATGGGGAACACTGTTGGTCAGTGCTGGCACGCGGCTCCGCTCCCAAACCGAGATCTACTAGCAAAATCAGTCAATCCATAATAAGAAAACTGCAGTCACTTTGGAACTGAGGCAATAGAATTACAATAATGTGATCACCATATTTATACCTCCGGGTTGGTTTCTGTCAGGCTGAAAGTCTTTTCTCTTTGGACCTTCAAGCTTTGTCGGAGGCATCACCTAATCAGTAGAAAGAAACATTTTAATCATATTACTAATGTCATCTTACTCAGAAATTGTCACTAGCATCACCTTGGAAGAACCTCTAGTATTAAATCTTGGATAACTCCTGGTGCCAGGTAAAGTGTTTTTGTGTGTTATTGCCAACCTGTTGGCAGGTGGGCAGATGGCCCTGGTTGGCTCTGATTTCTTCCCACAGCGGTGAGTCGATGGTCCAGGCCAAGCTCTCCAGAACTTTCTCTTCCACTTGGGCGAGGTGTCTGACCACAGCACGGGGCAGGCACAGCTCCGCCCGCAACACCAGCTCAATCACCTGTCAGGCCACAGGAAAACCAAAATGGAGGACGGAGGTATCCTCAAAGTTAAGAGCTTTGGTTCAAATCTCAAACCAGATGGGAAACTATCTGGGGGATAAAGTTGGTGACTGCTACTCTCCACTCCCTCAGAAACAACTCTTAAGGTTCCCATGAGGCTGGAATGTAACCAGATGTTCTGCTGTGGAGTTTGTTCCTATTACATTATTCTTAGAAGTGTGTGTCTTAAAGTAACAAACACGGAATTGACCTCTATAACGGCTAAGGCAAACCATGACAAATATTTGCAAAAACCTCGTCTGTGCACATCATGGACATTCATTAAATTTCATTGCATGGCGATAAATGCACAAACACGCCAAACGTGCACACACCGAGACGTACGCACCTTCATGAAGTGGTAAGGTGCCAGTTTTAAGACCCGAAGGAGCAGAGGGAAGTCACATGGCAGACGGTTTGAGGATGTGGTAATCTCCAGACAACAGGCCACCAGACAGCACTGGAAAAGATCCTTCTCCAAGATGAGCTGCGACAAACACATGCCCATCAAACGTGCTTCACTTCAAAAAGAAAAACACAAATTAAGAGATAAAAACTTAATTTATTTATTATTATTTTTTAAAGGCTCAAGAAGTGCATCAACATGTAGTACAACATTCTGTATCACTCTGTTCATGCAGTGCCCCTAGTGTGCAGACAAGTCGGACAGTTAGCATTTCCACTTGTGGCCACACGGGGGCAGTGCACTCACCGAGACATCACTGATGCCCAGCCGATTCCGCTCTTGAATGACAAGGTTCTCCAGGATCCTGTAATACCAGATCCATGCTTCACAGCACCACTTTACGGCCAAATCTGTAAACCATATCACACGGAATATATGTGATGAGCACCGACAACAAGAGCTTTGTTCCAGGATCCGATACCTGTCATTAAAAGCAGTAAGCTCTCCAATCATGCGGGGATTTAAAATACTGTAGGTGAGCAGGCAGGTCAAAGAGACATGTTGCTTCTGATAGAAACCGTAATTAAAATGTGGTCCGTTTTGTCTTGACTGGGTACCGTTGTAATTTCCCATCATACAATTCTAGCCTATAAAGCAGTGACACTGTGAAGGCCATAATCATCTGTCCTCCAGAAATACTGAACATAAAGCAACAGTGTTTTCTTTACATTAGAATGAAAGCCTTCATCATGCATTGATCTCCAAGTTACCACCACACTCTCTCATCCTTTTATTTATGGCTCTTTAAATATCTTAGTATACCGTTGGTGTTCTCATTTCCTGCATTGTCCCTGTGGTGTTGCAGAAATGTACGCAGAATACATCTCAGATTGGTTTCAATCGCCACCGTTGGATCTCTGGAGCAGGCCCTGATTCACAGAAATCATAGTAGTTAGTATTGTAGCATTTTAAGTAGCAGTTAAATGACGGGAGCTGTTGGTTGGAAAACATCTAAAATCAGGGGTCCCCAACCACCGGGCCGCGGACCAGTACCGGGCTGTGGATCATGTGGCACCGGGCCGCACAGAAAGAATAAAATTGTTTTATTTTTTTTGTTCTGGTAATATTTATTGTGAACATTTTTATGTATTATACTATATATATATATATATATATATATATATATTACAATGTAATAATAATATGAATAAAGTGCATAATATAAAACTGAATAATTACATTTACATTATATATGTAATAATTAAATTATATGTTTTGCACTTTATTGTGTGTTATGTTATGGCTGACCCCCCCCCCCGGTCCGTAGAAAAATTGTCTTGCATGAAACCGGTCCGTGGTGCAAAAAGGTTGGAGACCGCTGATCTAAATAGTTATTAAAAGGCCACACATGTTTTTTTAAAAAGTCCTATAGACTTTGTAAAATAATTGAAAGAGTATACAGAAACCTCCTCAACCAAACATGTGCACACACAGTGAAACAATCCACACCCGCAGGCTTCCCACCAATACACCAAATGAAATGCAGGAAGCACTGCAGAGATTCTTTAAGCTTTCAGTGTCAGTTATAGTTCGCTTTGTTAAAACTACTCGCTGCATACTAAACATAGATAACGTAAATCTGAGTTTCCGTGCAAACAAAGTGACCACTGTATGAGTGATACTGTGAGACTGTAGTGCTGACCTGAACATAGCGATCAGGCGGTCGCTCGGGCCAAACCTCGGCCGTCCCTGGTTACCCTGAGGCCCGGTTGCCATGGTGACAAGAGTCAGAGCAGGAACGGGCACCTAAACATGGACAAGGACATTGGAAACACAGAGATAATTCGGGAACATTAGACATTGCAGTGCAGTCCAATCAGATTGATCAACCACTAAATAAATGCAATTTCTAAAAATGGTTCCATGCAGGAATAAGGGAATACAAATGAGAGGAGGAAGATTTCTTTTGTTTTTGTTTTGAGAATAAGGGTCTAGAATTAAGTTGAAATGTTGAGAATAAAGAAAACATGTCGACACTACAAGCAAAACTATTAGTGTTAGTGCATCTACTGAAAGTTCAACTTTATTCTCTTCATTTTATCCCCTTAATGCCTTGACCTCAACACTCTTCCGTACATGTCATATTGTTAGAGTTTGCTTTTATTTTTCACTCTTTTCATGTATCTCAGCTCATCCCAGTTGGACAACACGTCCCACCCCCGTCAGGACACTGTCAGCGGCCGGCAGCTCGTTCAGTGACGGGCTGCTTCACCGACACCGCGGGTCCTTTCTTCCTGCAGCGGTCAGACCCACAGTAGACCAATACAGACTGTAACACCACCGTCGTGCAATATACACTTTATATTTATTATAGTTACTACTAGCTGCAAGTTCACTTACTTTTACCATGGCTGTTTGCTTATTTTATTACACGCGTTTGCCCCTTTTATTTAATATGTTAGCTTACTTATTTTCTCTTTCATCTGCACCGTCCCCGTGCTGTTGTAACGCTGTAAATTTCTGATTCTGATTCTTACTCCCCACCGGTAAAGGCCCCCCCCCTCCCATTCTACCTCACCCATTTCACTTTGTGTTTGTTCCCCCTCCTCTGTCCGGCCTCAACGGAGACTCTGTTTCTTTAATCATTCCCTACATGTGCCGTTTATCATTCTGGGTTACTGTCCTCACCGGGTCAGACAGACCTCAGCGTACAGTGTCTGCAAACAACATGTGGTGTGTGTGTGTGTGTGTGTGTGGGGGGGGGGGGGACAGAGAGTGTAAGGAAGCTGGGAGAGGTTGCACAATACAGAGCTATGATTTTGTCTTTTCATCAGGAAAGTGTGTTCCAACTACCTGGCTGGGCACCGCGTGTACAGGACACTTATGTATATAAATCAAACAACTCAACAACTTTATAGTGATACTTTCCCTAATATATGAAGCCATTTTGAGCCCATCACTTTATCAGATTTATTATTCTTTTTAAATGTAATACATTTCTTTCTTTGGGAGTTACTTGGAATAGCCACCATCAGTCCAGCCGTCTATTGTAAAACGCTCCCTAGACTTTCTTCCTTAAAACAGGGCTAAT
The DNA here is from genome assembly GCA_943593645.1 of Bovichtus variegatus. Lineage (NCBI taxonomy): Eukaryota > Metazoa > Chordata > Actinopteri > Perciformes > Bovichtidae > Bovichtus > Bovichtus variegatus. Next base: position 4,741,634 of record CALSCE010010649.1, read on the forward strand.
CCACTCACCCAGGCTGGTATACTAAATAGCACATTCTGAAATCACTTCGCGGCTAATAGCTTTCTATAGCGGGCACATTTGTTTCAGTCTGAAACGGCTGTACTGCGCCATTAATATTATTTGATTCTGACCTTTGTTTTTAAGACGACCCTTCAGTCATTCGTCTTCACACATCACGGAGATAAGGTCCCCTTTATCTTGCGATGCTCTAGAGGAGGTTGTTAATGGCATTAATTATTGATCATTATTGCAGCTCATTTATCTACCGCCTCAGGCCACTGTGGACAGAATGGATTCCGAGGGTTTTAATGTTAACATTAAAAGGTGCAATGTGTAGATGGAAGATATGGCGAGCATTTCAGTTTAAAACACGCACATAATGAACTGTTTATTAACAGAATGGGAACGTGGGATCAAGTATCCTGATTAGAAAGAGAGAGAAATATACCAAACATCCATTCCATTTTATTTTAGTATTGTAATCATTCGGGTTGAAATAAGGTGAAGATGTTTTACTGTCGGTTTGTTAAACCAAGACACAGCAGTAATAATCAGTATAGAGAGATGAGCCAGAGTATTCTGTGAGGAGGGAGCAGATACTTTGAAAGACTTTGGTTCCTCTGAATGAGCATTAATGTCTTCACAGAACTGCAGGTTAATGGGTTTTTTTTTTTGTTTTTTTTTTTAAATAAAAGCTTTCACTTGATTCACTTTATTCTCAGACGCAACACTTCAATGACTGAAATAAGGAGAGAAGACAATATATTTATGTCACGTTATCGGTTCATTCCTCAAAAAAAAAAACACAGCACATTTTCTCACTCCTTTCCACAGCTGCAGGTTTTAAGACCAGACATATCTCTGTGGCAGTGCAACACCCACAACCAGCATCAGCAGCTCCTCATGAATCATAGACCACCAGGCCATTTATTACCTGATTTTTTTTAATTAAGAAAAAAATCACCCCATTTGTCAACACATTTTGGTTTATCCTCCTTTGACAACAGATGGGTTAATGTGCCACTACACAGGGACTGCCAGTGCCAGGAGTCCCAGAAACAAAGACCCAGGAAACACAGGACAGTTGGTCAACAGTTGCCTGCAAAAGTGATGAATTGGACTGCAACAAAACGTAGAAAAATTGCTGAATTTAGTTATGAAACCAAACCGTTATGCTTCATTATCTTCCTCATTCTGCCCTTTGTCTTTAACGTAATATGAACTTGTCCATGTATTATATGGAAATAGAACAGCTCTCCATAGAATGTCGTTCAACACTACGTTTACACTGGAGAAATGCATAATCTGTCGCCAATTCTCTACGGGTTACACCCATTTCCTGTTTTCTTCACTGACAGAAGTTTCATCAAAAAAAAAAAAAAAAAAAAAAAAAAAAAAAGAAAAAAAAAAAGGCTTTACTTTCACTTTCATACACGTGGAAGACATGTACATGTTACTGTAGTTAACTGGAATAATGTTCAACAACAAAAACAAAACGTCATCGTTAGTGCATTTAGGCCTGGCTGCATTACACAAATGTGTCTGTAATAAGTCTGTCTTATTAACTGCTGAGGCTCAGTCTGTGCTGTTCACAACTCATGCAGAGGTGGACAATGACAGTACTCCATTTAAACATTTTAAAAAAGTCAGCAGAGAAGCAACATGCAATAATATGTCGTCCAAGTTGAACTTTTGACTCCATAACAACCAACAAAACCTACATTCATAAAGAAAAGAAAAGTCACTTACCAGTGTTGGTCACTCTTTGTGGGTAGTTTCTGATTTTCAAGAGCCAGATTGAGGGTCTTCTGATCAGAACCCCGACCACCCCCCTCCCCTTCACCCCGTATGTCTCGAGCTGTATGTGCGGCTGGTAGCAGAGGAGTGCAGCAGCATGGTGCAGGGCAACCTGCTGCTCTGCACATTTGAGGAAGTTCAGAGTATTGGCCTCTCTCAGACAAGCCCCAACTTGTCACTTGGGCTCTCGTTGCTATGAGGAGCGATGAACAGTTGCAGGAGTAAAGCCCACACTGGCCCCTGAGCGCCACCAAGAGGAGGAACAGGAGGGAGGAACAGCCGTTAACCTTTCAGTGAAACTCTTCATGCACACTTGTTGGTTGAGAGAAATTAGGAAATGTTTTTTTGTTGTTGATGGTTCTTTCTTCCTACAGCAGAATATTATTAATGACAATATAATGTGCAATGCCAATGTTGGTAACATCAACCAATCATTTCTAGATAGTTAGATTAAGACTTTTATGATTTACTTCTGTGCTGAATGCTGCATTGCAATAGCTAAAATAATCCCAGAGAGAATTTATAGTGCAGCTTTTTGCTACTTGCATTCTGAAAATTGACGTTACGTTAGTTACATTACCAGCATTTCGTAAATGATAAATTTCAAACTTTGATAACATTTTTTTTTTTTAAAAAGCAACAATTTCAACTTAAAGTAGGATGGAACATGCTACGTTAGGGTTCAGTACAGTTTATTGTTCTGTCACTGGATAATTTTATGTATAGAAAAACATAAGCGCTTTTGTCCAAGCTCACATGAAAATACTTTTCTGCGTCTTCTCCCACTGACCTGAACGTTGCCAAAAAGTCTGCCGAGTGCCAATGTGGAGAAGTAATTGGAGCAGAAGATCAGTAATAAAGTGTGAGGAGGACAAGTGCCATAAAGGATTTCTTTGAATAAGGCCCCCGGACAAAAGCAACAGGCAAAGGCACACTTAATGATAGTCAGAAGAATATGTTTAATAAAAATAATTAAACCTCAATTTCCTCTATAGAACTTCATAGAAAGTAATCCAATAAATTACAAATGAATTTTAAGACGCGTTTTCCTGCACTACATAAAGAATTATTTTTAACTACACAGACCAAAACTTGCAAATATTACAACTGTCCAATGAAAAAAAAATAAAAATAATAATAATAAAAAGAGAGGGAGACAAAAACTGACCAGGGTGACATTTAGGATATTATCAAGCTTGAAATCAAAATACAAAACCAATGATACTAGTTTTGCCATCTCAGTGAGTACATGAACGAAAACGGAAAAGAACCCCCCCCTGTACAGCAGTAGTGTGTTTTATCATTCCTCTTGCATATTGGTCATTGTTTACTTGTGTTTAACGCAGATTCAACACTGCCTCTCTAGCACTAGCAGTGCTTTGGGAGTCCTTGTACAGTACAACCTAAACATCAAAACAAAAAAAAAAAAAAAAAAAAAACAGCGAAAATGAAAGCAAAAAAAGTCCAATCTTATGTCTACCATTTTTAACCCCCCCCCCTCCCCATTTGTGTCCTAAAGAGGCTCAGCACAGTCATCAATCCATCAACCCATCGCTGTGGGGCAACAAAAAGAAGCAAACATCGCTAAATCAAATCACCGACAGCAGAAGTAGCAATGGCTGGGTGTTTGCATAAGGGCACTACGAGTTTAAAGAGAGCAGAGGTGCAGATATACAAAATGACAGTGGCATGTTTAAGTTCATTGCTCAGACATAGAAAAATACTATACATATATATAGATATATATATATAGATATATGTATATCTATATATATGCATACAAGGAAATCACTTTAAAGCAACATTAGAAATCAATACAAGTCTTCAGTCGAGGGGCTGCTCATGGTTTCACCCACTACAGAACAATGCTACAGCAATACTTAAGAACGAAACAGACTGAGTTAATTCAGAGGGGCTCCGTTGTACCCAGGCCAAACAAAAGCCTCACCTCAGAAATCATTTTTGAAACGTGTATCTAACAGTCCACTGTGTAACAGCAGTCCTAGAGCAAGCACTGTTGTGCCAGAGAAAATTACAAAAAGGTACTTCGGCTTGAGTGAACTCCAGTGTTTATGTGCATCCTGGTTACAGCTGAACCACGTGCAGGGACGATGAACAAAAACACACGCATGGACACGGAGCACGAATCTGAGCGGTTAGTTTGTCGGACAGAAGTTAAATGAGAGCGTGAGGTACAGGATAAGGGCACTTCTACATCTAGCTGAAGCTCCATTCATCAGCAGAACAGAATCCGAGACAAAGTGAAACACACACACAAAACGAAGCTGCAAACTCCCAGCAACACAAGCTGCTATAGTTGAGCCCTTCCTGAAGCGAACCCGTCCGGCACGGTGTAAAATATAATACTCAATCTCAGCGAGGATTTGAACCATTTTGTGCTTGTGTCGTGTATGTTGTGGCAAGACTTTGGTAGACAGGTGGTCATGCAACACAGAATCCAAAAGGACTGTCCTCCAAATGTCTAATGAGATGTGTTTGAAGGTTTAAAAAAACAAAACAAAAAAAAAAAACACTTGAAATAGTAGTTTTCAACTGGTCATAGCTTTGCAAGGCCCCCACCTTAATACACAACATTCAGACATGAAGTTATGGAAGCAGGAGATACCAGATACCAGGTGAGGAGTCGAGCCACAGAACACAACACAGTGGAAGCTCTCAGTAAAAAAAAATAAAAAGATAGACTCTGACAAACACATTCCAGCAGAAACAATGACATTATGTACCGTACATGGACAGCAATCAAACACACCCATGCACATGTACATCTGCACAGTGAAGCCAATCCATGTTGCACAGTTGAGGTAAGATGCAGTCAAATATGCCGGGGTTGTAGTAATAATATCCTTGTCATTAACAATCCTGAATTCTTATTTCACACAGAGAAACTAAGTCAGGACCTCAAAAGGGTCATGGGGCAGTTTTTTTTTTTTTTTGGCACACAGTAAAAGGTTGTTTTGTCCCCACAGCTCGAGGAGTTTACGAGACTCCGACACCGTAGTCGAAATCAACAGATGTGCAAGTGAACGTGTATGCCTACTGAGTAGATAAAGTGCGACTTGGACATGTTGTGGCATGTTTGTAAGGTGACGTGGAAAATAAGGAGATTTTAGAATTGGAATATTAAATGTGAAAAATGAAAATCGCAGCAGATTTTAATTATGATCCATTTTGACAGATTTAAGCTTAAGGGTTTGATTTAAAAAAATTTAATAAAAAAATGAATAATAATACTTCCACAGATTTCACCGAAAACGAAGCGATATTAAACAAAAAAAGTGAGCTTCAGGTAATTCCGTTTCCAAAAAGGTTGTGAACTAATACAGAAATGAACAAGGTGTGATATGAAGATGAGTGACAGGTAAGTGAGGCTGCGTGAGTTGTGCACTGGGGTGGAACATGGCAGACAGAGAATCTACAGCTTCAGTGACATTCATTAGCTGCCCAAGTTATTGCTGACATATCCAACGTATGATCTGCAAAGCATAAGTGTCAACGAACCTGTAAAAGTACAGACTATTTACAAGAGAAACCAAAGTGTTTGTCAAGTGTCATTCCCCCAACCCCAAACAATCAAAATATATTAATAGTACAGCTCAACGAGCATGGTGATGTAGTTTCACTTTTTTAATAAAATTAAATCCTGACATAATTACAATAATGCCGTTTTTTGTTGTAATTGTACATAATTGTGGTACAAGTTCACAGAGTTCAGAAATCTACTAAAGTCTGACATGCAAAATGTCTCAAAACAAGACTGTACCTTGTGAACAAACACTGAAATTTTATTTCAGTTCTTTTTAAGTCAGTTTTTACTGTTTTTTTTTTTTGCTTTTTTTAAGGTTTTTGTAGTCTTTATTACACAACATTTGTTAGTTCTTCTATTTACATGTAAAGAAATCGCAACATAAGTGCTGGAAAATCCATATATATGTGAATATATGTATACATTTCTAGGCAATATATAAATAAATTTATAATTATATTCATAATCAATCCTAATCACTGGAGTCTGAATCATCTGATGAAGAAGAGCTCCCAGACTCTGAAGATGATTCGGCTTTCCCCGAACCGTCAGGACCACTGTTCTCCTTTTGTTCTGCAGAGTCCTCCTCTTCTTCTTCTTCTTCTTCGTCTTCTAATGCCTCGTCATCCTCCTCTCCGTCCCTCTCTGCTGCTAGCCGAGCTATCTCCTGCGATGACTGGGAGACCGCAGGAGGAGGACGAGTAGGAGGAAGGGTGGGGTCACTGTTTGAGCTCTGCGGCTGTGTGGCAGACACAGGAAGGTTAAGGCCTGGAGTGAGAAGCATCCCTGGGTAAAGCATACTGGAGAGTAACAAGGGGTTAAGAGACAGTGGGTGACTGGAGGCTGCAGAGGCAGCTGAAGCACTTTGTGGGGCGGTGGCAGAGGAAGTGGAGCTGGAAGTGGAGGAAGGAGTCGTATTCGAGCCCTCTGTCCTTTCTCCTTTGGGGTCTGAGGTGTGAGAGGGGGCTTTAGAGGCAGACGGCTCTCCTGCTACACCGCTGGTGGTTCCCTTTGTCTTCTCCTCAGAGCCTCCTGTGCCCTCCTGAGCAGGCTTCCCAAGCATGCCGCTCATGCCAAGCAGGTTTGGCAATCCAGCCATACCAGACAGCATCATGGGAAACATGGCAGCTAAGTTACTTGCAGCCAGGTTGCTAGCGTCAGACGGCAGCCCCATCAGGCCCGCAGTGAGCTGCAGCGACTGTAAGCTTTGGAGGTTTTGCTGGAAGGCCTGCAGGCTGGTCAGGTCCATTCCAGAGAGGAGGCCGTTGGCCAGCAGGGGGTTCAGACCCAGGGCGGAGGCCGCCGGGTTTGGTGCTGCAGCAGCAGCTGCCGCAGCCGCCGCCTTAGCCAGAGGATTCTTAGGTCGACGTCCACGCCGGCTCACCTCCTCGGGAACGATGGGTCCAGTCAGGATCCTGTCAAACATGCTCTCTGGGAGGTAACCCTGGAGAAAACGTAGAAGATATATGTAGGATTAGCAGTTTCACACAGCACAGTACATGTAATAAGAGTGAGGTAAATGCACATATTCATTGCCATCTTATTAGATACACCTAGCCAAAACTACTGTAGTCTACGACAACAGCCCTGCAACTAATCCTACATTTATGCAGGTTAGAATTTCAATTTTTTGTCCAAACTGTTTGGCCTACCCTCATTCATATAACATATTAGAAACACCTCTCAGTATAACGCAATACAATTCAATGGCACTACTAACTACAGCTTTCAAAATAACCATGAAGTTGAATCATCACCTCCTAAAACAGGTTATGACCTTCATGAAAGGATTTGTTGCAGGGCAGTTGTATCAGACGGCACTGGTTTGGGTTAGGAGTACCTTAAACTTTAAACTGACTGTATATCAACACTGTTAAAAATGCCTTTCTTGATACAATATAATCCCAGGGAAAGTTTTAATCCGAGGGATTTGTTACTTTGTGACTCACCGACTGTTTGACGACATCAGCCCATTCGGGTGGGACTCCGTACTCAGGGTTCTCCTGAAGGAACCGGCACAGATCCTTCAGAGGAGGAGCAAAGGCTCCACCAACCTACAGGAGAAAAAAAAAAGAAAAAAAAGATTACAGCAACAGGAACCGACATGCACAACAGGCAATATGCATATTTTACATTTAGGAAACATGCAGTCATCTCAGGTAATTAAATGGCACAGACTGCAAATTATTCAAATATCACTTCATTTACAACCTTGTTTAAAAAAGGCATAAGTAGTAGAAGTATCTGATTTTCATTATAGTAAGAAATGTCCATTATGTGGACAATGTGAAAGTTACAGCATGCAGTGTATCTAAATACTTATACACAGGGGTACAACCTACAACTTTTCTTTTGTGTGTGAGGATGTACACGTGTACAATACCACACACAAACACACCTTGCGTGCATTTCTCCGGTTGATGATCTGGACCCTTTCCTCTCCGGTCAGGCTGTTCACGTCAATCTTGTTGGGGTTCCTGCAGCGGTGCCTCTTCTGCTTGGGTCGACCATCCTGGAAGTGGAACTGCATCTGCATCTTATTTACCCCCTGTACATGACATGGCAAAAATAAAAAAGTCATTTTGACAGGAAATGTCTGATTGCAAGTGACTTTTCTGTACAAGCTAGCTAGGAGTTTACTTGTTTTTAAATCCATTGCATCATCAAACTGCGGCCCTGTGGGTGGATTTATGCGTTCTGTACAGCAGTGGTCCCCAACAAGACAATTTTTGTATGGGGGGGGAAGGCATAACAAAACACACAATAAAGTGCAAAACATCTAATTTTTATTATTACATATTCCATTTTATATTATGCACTTTATTTATATTATCACATTGTAATATATATATATATAATACATAAAAATGTTTACAAAAAACATTACCAACACAAAAAAAAAAAAAAGGTACCAAATCATCCACGGTTGGGGACACCTGCTGTACAGTATAATTATTTCTTAGTAATTTTTTTATATCTTTTCATAACCTAAAACTGCATAAGAACTGATCATACATTATAGAAAAAGAAGATGGACTCACAGGGATAAAGGCTCCTGTGTCTGCCACAAAGCCAGGGTGCTCTGTTAGCCACTGTTCTAGATCTTTCTTCCTGGGCGCGTCATCCCCAGCAAGCCGGGTGCCATCTTTGAGGTTGATGACAGGGACCCTGCTGTCAGTGTCCGCAGGGGGCTGACTGGAGCTCTGGCTGTGGCCCGGCACCGGAGCCACAGCCATGCCCACCTGACCAATACCCCCCCACCCTGGAGGCATCTGGAGATACACGAGCACCAAAACAGTGTTCATATATTATTTACATTACATCATATACAGCACACTTTGGCAAACGATGCCATTATGTAGTATACAGAGTTATCTGTACAAATAACCATAAGCACCAAACCATAATTCTGAATTTGAAGCTTTGCGGTACCATGCGAGCTCCTAAGATAACTGCTTACCGGTTCAGGAACAGCTGGGGCTCTACTCCTGTTCATGAAGAGCAGGTCCATCCCCTCCACATTCTTCCTCCTTCCCCGCCGCCTCTTAACCACTGGCTGGCCATCCACTACTCCGTTCAGTCTCATATGACCAGTGAGACCCGGAGGCACTGCAGGAAAAGGCAACCTGTTAGCTGTGAACTACGGTTTTAAGATTTGCCTAATTAAAAAGTGAAATGAAGAAGCTTTGAGATACAATTGGAAATGGTCTTAAATAGGCACATTCCCCTCTACTGTTAGGCATTTCATGAAAGGGTTAGATGATATATTTCAGACTGAACACACACATTTTCTACTCTGTAAATATGTGTAAACAAGGAAAGTAGGCCTACAGAAGATGGCAGTCTCCAGTCACTAAAACTGTACAATGATGCCATCTAGTGGTGGCAACAGGAAAATAGGGTGGCCTGCCTCAAGTTAATATGTTTGCACAGGTCTTACAGTAGTTGCTGTATTTTAAATAAACATACCAGTCTGGAAGCTGCACTGAGGCTTGGTGATGTCGGCCAGGCCTGTGTCCGAGGCGCTCTGCAGCTCATGAAGCCGGGCTAGGTACTGCTGCTGGGCCTGGGGGCCCTCCTCCGACTCCAGGGGCCTCTTCAGAGGTAGACCTTGTTTTTGGAAAGTCAACTTCAGACCTCCTTCCTGCTATAAAAACAGACACACAAACAAAAAGGTGTTGGATACGTCTAGGAAGATTTGTAGTCACAGGGCAAACCTATTATAAAAGCTATAAACGAGGAGAAACTTTAGCTTAAATTACATTTTATTCTTCTCAGACTATTTGGTGAGCTTTCACTGCCCGATTACTCCAGTGATTTATTTATGTTATTTTCATATCTCTAATGCTATATCCTGGTAGGTATGTTACATTTTAATTCATGTAATAAATGATTGTCTAATTTATGAACATTTCTTACAATAAAAGCAAATATTTTTCAGGCATTTTCTTGTTAGTAGTATTGAGACACATGGACACACAGAGGGTAGTGGCTAGTCGGGCAGTGGGTAAAGTCTATTCATAGTTTGGACTGTAGTGGGAAGCCATGCCAAAGAGATAGCGGCTGTCAGCATAAAGAATATAGGTAACAAGCAGCAGGTGTCTGAGGGTCTTTATACAATTTGGGGAAAAGACCCTTATCAAAAAGCAGCACAAAAGCAGGACATAAATGGAAGCATGTCAGAGGCATGCCAAGTTAACAGCCACGTTGCCTAGAAGCATATTAGTGAACACCCACAGCCAAGGTTTCCATTTCAAATCAGATTAGAAGCAAGACCCCTTCAGTCTAGAGAGGCTTCAAACTGAACCTTGTTATATTATCATGACTGAGTGATTTGTGCTCATGTAATCACAGCCTCAGAGCCCAATTCAAATTGAGTGTGTGGGAAAAGAGAGGAAGGCTGCTATTAAATTAATCTCTCATCCTGCCAGGCAGTAGAAAACCACTAATCATACCCAAAGGAAAGAAGGAAGAAAACCAGAGACACATGCTGAACACGGCAGCTAGCACCGGTCATGGCAGCGGAAGTGGTAGGGTCCTACGATTAGGGCGAAGCGGAGGGAGGTGGGGGAGGAAGGGAGAAATCAACATACATCGTTGAGTTTTACTGAGAACTCCTTGTTTTCTGCAACATGCTTGGTCACCTTTGACCCCTGTGGTGAGGCAGAGGGGTCCTCGCACAGGCTGTTGGCGTTGTCCAGCAGCTTGGTGGTGTAGAAGGAGGCCACTGCACCTCCAGGCTCGTAGACCCGACGTGTTCCCGGCCACTTGCCCTTTAGCACCGCCTGGCAGATGCTGTCCAGGCGGTTGATGATGACACGATCCTAAATAAACAGCACAGACAGACGATCAGTCGAACTCTTGAATCACTTTGATTTCTCTTCTTCTCACAACTATGCAGCAATTTCCTTTATTGATTTGTTTCAATCGTCAAAACTATTTATCCAAATAATAAATGATCAACTATTCCCCTTTTAGCTAAAGACTCCATGTGATGCTTTGTTCGTCATGCAGTGTTGTTTTGCACCAGCGACTGGATTGCACACATGTACAGTAGTTCACCTTTGGCCAGTAGGATGCGGCGAGCATGTACCCTCCTCCCTGGAAAGGATGTGAGGAGTTGTTGGTGAGGCCGTTCTCAGCAGCATGGGTGTCCTGGGTTTCATCCTGCATAGTGCTCAGAGACGCCACACTGTCCTCATCAAAGCCCTTCACAATTGCTGCTGCAGCCACTGAGGATGTCACAGGACACAGAGACAGACATTAGAAACACAACTAAACCCTTTAGGTGTGCACACTTTTCTGCAGTTACTATTATTGAACAGGTTGCCCTCCAGAGCCAAAAGGGCCAAAAAGCAGCAGAAAAAAACCCTGATTCAGATAGTATATTTAATTTAAACAATCTAGCTTTTTTTTTGCACCTACACTTAAGGGTTGGGGTTTGAGGTACTCACCTTTCTTCTTCCCTTCCTCTCCCTCACTTTCACTGTCATCAGAAGAAGATGAGGAGGAGGACGATGACGACGAAGAGCCAGAGGAGCAAGATGATGAAGAGGAGGAGGAGCTGGACCCGGAATGTGACGAGGAAGAAGAGGACGATGAAGAGGAGGAAGAGGAGCGCGATGAAGAGCTCGAGGAGGAGCCATCGGAGTCGGACTCTGAGCCCCGCTTAGCTTCCCTGCGGCTCCTCTTGCTGGCCTTCTTAGGTTTCCTCTCAGAGGAGTTGGGTGTGAGTGGTTTGGTTCGTGCCGCCACCATCTGCCTCTCGCTGTCCCTCATCTCAGACAGCGGCTTCTCCTCCAGACCTGTGGGAGTAGCCGGTGCTCGAGGAGGGCTCCAACTCTCCCCCTGCTTCTCCTGGCCCTCCTCCCCCTCAGAGGTTGGTTCTACTTTGGGTACAACCTCCCTGGGCTCTGCGTCTCTCTGGGCAGGTGGAGGCAGCGGAGAGCCCGTCAACACTGAGCTGGTTGCCTGGCACTGAGGGGGTAGAAGCGGGGTGGATGTGCATGATTGCTGCGGTGCAGTTTTTGTTTGGCTGTAGTTTCGTTGGGCAGCCATGAAGCTGAGCTCAGGGTCTCTCAGAATGTGGTAATCTGTGCGGCTGACGCCGTGCTTGGCAGCTCCGATCAACAGGTCACGGTCATGGGTACCAGCCTCCCACCAGACGGGCAAGTCAGAGCTCATCTGGCACAACAGCAGGCGCTCATAGAGTAACTCATGGCGGAGGACTTGTTCCCTCACCTGGCGAAGCAACTCTACTCTGTACAGTGTACGAGACGCTCGCTCCTCTGTGATGGGCTGGATGGTCAGAGACGAGTCCACCGCAGAGTCTGGAACAAAGACGAAGAAGCAGGTGTGAGCGAGTGCGTGAGAAGAAACGAAGGCTGCTCTACGGTACAACCCAAAGATCTGGTTGTGACTGGAGTTTAAACATCACACTGTTTGTCTTCCCACAAATGATTAACCTTATCAGCTCCTTCTCCTTCAGTACTGCTGAGCCAGCTTGTTTATTAAGGTGGTGGTGACCTCTCTGAAGAATAAAATCATGTACAGCCAGGAATAAGTGTAGTACATATACGTCACATCAGAGCATGGTACATTTAAAGTAGAAATGCATAATATACCCCAACATGGCATTTTTGCAGGCACAGCTTTTGCTGGACATATACATAACTTATCCAACAATCAAAAATATTTAATTAATTTGTTAGCGATAAAATTGGGCAAGCAAATAACTTATAATTTATATAGCACGGTGTAGTGCTGCAACTATCAATTATTTGCATTATTGATTAATTTGCGGATTATTTTCTAGATTAATCAATTAATCGTTTGTAATATAAAATGTCAGAAAATTGTGAAAATGTCCATCCCAATTAACCCTAACCCTAAGTCCAAGGTGTTGTCATTAAATGTTTTGTCAGTCAAAAGTCCAAAGATATTCAGTTTAATACGATCTAAAAAGACTTCTTAATTTAGGATGTGAATAAACAAAAGACCAACAGTTTGTCTGCGAGCGTGTTTGTGTGTAAATGAATAAGACGACTGCTGACCTCCCTCTTTGGGTGGCAGGCGACACACCCTTCGGCACATGGCGGTAAAAGCACACAGGTATTTCTGCAGGCTCTCGTCAGTCTTCTTGTGCAGGCGAGCCATGGCCCTGAACTTGGTCCAGTCGAACCGGCCGAGGTTTGGGTCGAAAACGACACCAAAAGTGGAGACCACACGGTAGAAGTCAGCCTCTTCTCGTCTGGTCCATCTGAGGACAGTGGAAAATGTACCCGGTTAACAATTTTCATTTGCAACAGTCTGATATTCTCTCTCACTGAAAACTTCCAAGATTTTATTCGACCCGCTCCGTCTTCTGACCTTTGTTGCCGTTCAATTTTAGCAACCATCTTGGGGTTGAGGGTGTCGTTGAGTGTGGGGGGCAGCGGGCAGAGTGGAGCAGACAGTACCATGGTCGACGGAGACGGAGTCTGAGTCTGGTGAATCTGGAGGATCTGCCGGCTCTTGGTGAAGCGCTGAGAGGCTGTGATTAGTCGCCTCAGCCTGGCTGTCAGCACTGAGGGTGAGGGCCAGTAGGAAGTTTCACTTTCTGTCACTGGAACTGCATCTGGATCAGAGTGACGCACAGTACAAAGGACTTTCAAATTCCCAAAAATTTCAGTGCCATTATTTCCATGTTTTGTTTTTGGAAGAAGCATAAGGTGCATCCACAAAAAAACTTCACAACTTTTTCAGATTCCTCCCGCCTGTGGGAAGCCTGTATTTATAATAGGCATAGTAATGATAATCCACTGTGGATTACAAGCATTTAATACTCACCTCCGGCGTTGTCAGTGACAACCAAGTCTCCAGGAGAAGAGGCGTCATCCTGCACGATAAGACGTGTGTGATTATAGAAGGACAAAACGCACTCAAACGAGGAATATAAAAGGTTACCAGACTGATGGATTTCGTAATTATTCAACAACAAGCTCACGTACACAGAGGTCATAATTTCCTCAACCAGTCAGTTTAATACGTTTGATCAGAGGAGCATCGTGCAGCTTTGGTTCACGTGGCCTTACCTCCATATCGTCCTTCAGCAGGGCTGGAGCAGGCTTGTACTCTGGGTCATCCACATCCCTACACACAGATAAAGTTTGTCATTTTTTGCAGCTGACACATTCTTTAAAAAAATAAAATATCTAAACTCAAGCCAAGCACATTAAAACAAAAAGGCCACACGATGTTGGTACCGACCCATCCATGAAATCGTTGCCTCTCTGTTCGGCAGCAATGGCCTTCTCGTCTGGTCGGCCCACACGGTCTAGGAAGCACAGGGTAGGGTCTGCACGCACAGTGTTGTACTTCTCATAACCTGGGAGTGCACAGGAGGATAAGCAAATACCACAGTTAGCGAAGGATAATGCATGGAAACTCTTAGATAGGGAGCAGGCAACACACACAAGCTGGATGAGTTCCCACAATCGCCTGGTATCAATGGAAAACATAGACATAGTGAATGGTGAAGCCAGAGTGATCAGTTAAAATAATGTTTTACTTTTAAAAACAATTACTCTTAGTTGAACTTTGAATACTGGGACTGTTGCATAGTAACTCGTTTCATGGACCCCCCCCCTTCTGTAACGATGCTTTGACAGTATAGAAGATACTAGTTGATCTTGATTTCAACTCTAGAGCACACATTTATCAATTGGATAACCGTATGAAGTAAAACGAGTCACAGTCAGAGCTAAGGTTTCTTACCATGCTTGTAGACACCAAGCAGCAGACACTTGTCAGAGATGGCATCCCACCACAAGGCCGGCAGATCCGAATGGTCAGGGTCTGGCACCCAGATCTTTATCTCACTAAAGAGGAGAGATTTAGACATTAAATTAATTAAATCAATAAAGATTTACCCAAAATAATATCCAATTTTTTTTTTATCATGCTCCTATTAATTTGGTGTTAATACATATTAATTTGGTGTTAATACAAACACTTCAAACTATTCAGGAGGCCAAACTCATAGCTCCCCGTGAAGGGCTTTTATTGTGAAACAGCAAAATAGAAATTGTGAAACAATAAAAGCATCCTTTAACTCTCTTTATTATTACTTCCTTGTTGATGGCCTTTTCAACAACTCAGTATAATAGAAGACAGAAAAATAAAGTGCCCATCTTTCACCAGCAGGTGGAGCTCTACAACCTTCTTATTCATTTGGCTGATCAGTTGTTTCTTCCTTCAACAGGTTGATATCATATGCTAATGACCACATTCCACTCAAGGAACAATCTACAAAGCTGCCATTTCACTTCCATATGGAAACTCTGCCCGGGTGTATAATGTCGTATGAAATCTATCTGAATCCAGCTATCCCCTTATCTGAGCAAGTCAGGAATTCTACAACCACACTAGGTGTTGTTAGGCACCATCTACCATCTTATATTTGTTAAATAAAGTGTGTTTCAAGAGTCTCGAGCTGTCAAAGTTGTAGAAAAAAAAGCTAGCAATGATTTAAAAAAAATAATTAAAAAAAACATGGGGCAGGAAGTGTATGTAAAAGAGGTAGGGTCCGCTCACCTGGAGTCCACGCCGTCCAGCACCCTCTGGGCCTGGCTTCCTATCACCTCCTGTTTCAGGTAGTAGAGCATTCTGACCCTGAGCAGCACCCTGCACAGAGAAAACCCACTGGTCACAACAAAGCCCTGACCAAACGCTGAGCGAGCAGAACCAACGCACGCACGCACACACACGCACACAGCAACCTGTTGAACACAATACAGATGAGTAAAAATGTGTGACAATTCAGCTGTAATCCTAAAATTGTACTGTATAGTCCCATCATTTGACACAAACAGCACACACTAATGAATTTATGTAAACACGTACGCCTGTATTCTAGGATTTTCCATGCGTGTGTGTGTATAGTTATAGATCCTTACAGGCCTTCCACAGAGCAGATGAACACACTAAGCCTGATCAATTCATTTATTATATTATAGTTTCACGGAAGTCAACGTTAACGTATAGACCACACAGAGTCGTGGGCAGCTCCACAGCCAGGCTCCCAGAACTGAATGAACAGACAACATTCTCTCTCCAGTCGTCATGTGGTCGTGCACTGGCAGTAGATGAAGGCTGGGAAGTGGAGGCTGACAAGGTAGCGAGAGGCTGACTCACAGGGGAGACATTAGCTCTGTGATGCATGATCACACATCACAGGCAGCAGGCTTTGAGTGAAGACACAGCGAAGTAGTGGGAACTGTGGTGTGCTGGTGTGCCAGGCTGTAACGTCTGGTATGCCTTGAGATTTTGCTTAATGTAGAAATCCTTGCGTGTAATCATTTTTTGTCTAAACACAAAATGATTCTTCAATTCCATCGAGTAATGCTGGCTGTTGGCAAAATGCGGCATGGAGGTTTTAAGAATTTCTGGCGCGAGAGCAAAATTCTCTGTGGGACATTGCTATTACTGTGGAGTTATTATCTGTCCTACAATTACTCTTTACAAAATGGTTACATCTCAGAGGATACAGTATTCTCCACTGACCATGGCAAATGAGCAGGGAAATTTAGGAAATGGCCAAATTGCCAACATCTAGCTTTTCTGAATAAAGCCCCTAAAGAACACCCCTATCAAAAACAACTTATTCAAACCAAAGTAGATAAGGAGAAAAGTATAAAAATTTTTCTCTATAAGTCGCACAACAGTGGAGCAGCATAACTGTCCGTCACCTGTTGCCAGACTACTGAGGTCTCAACACTCAAATTTTAATAAAGAATAATAAGAACGACGAGACTGAAAAACGGCTCTCTGAAAAAATATCCCTATCATCAAATCAAATCATGTAAACCTGTGGCCTGTTCTCCTGCCAAGGCTTCTCTACAGTGCTGCTCTTCTTTCAAGAGCACTGAAAGAGTTGTAGACTGTCACTCTGAAATATAGCATGCCAGGCATTCCATCTTTTTTATGCTGTAATTCAGCTAAATATTGTTATAAATGAGCCCCAAATCCTTCCCTGATTCACTGACAGGACAAGGAAATACTGCAGGGCTCCCGGGTTTGTGTGTCTGTTGGAGTGATGGATGTCTGTGGTGACCAGTCTGGACTTGTAGCTTTGCTAAATCAAAGTCTTGAACTTCCTCCCTTTTCCTCCTCCACCCTCCAGTGTGACTGGAGCCGCCCAGGAGCAGCTGCTGCTTCTGCAGCCTGTCAGCACAGCCCTTCATCACTCTCCTTCCAAGCCTTTGTTAGTCTGTGTGTGTGTGTGTGTGTGTGTGTGTGTGTGTGTGTGTGTGTGTG
>CALSCE010010649.1:4758780-4773776 GCA_943593645.1 Bovichtus variegatus
TGTGTGTGTGTGTGTGTGTGTGTGTGTGTGTGTGTGTGTGTGTGTGATGTGCTTCACTCAGAGAGGCTGCAGAGGATCTCAGTCATACAGTCTTTCAGAAGCAAATAAGCAAAGTATGCATGACATGATGTGTGGCATGAAAAGAATCCCTCATGGTCTGTTCACAGAAAGAAAAATCTGTCAAAAAACAGCGTAACCGGGAGATACTGAGTCACAGATGTAATTCTGATTGAAAGCGCACAAACACCATGAAATTTTTATGTGCCTTCTCAAAACGGTGTCCCTCCATGTCGAAAGCAAGTTTCACATCTTTACTACAGTACGCAGTAAAGGATGTCGGATATTCATGCAGCAAAAAGCACACGCAAACTGCTTGAGGAACAAGACATCCACAGCACGACGATCCATGCTGATGAGATTTTCACAAGACTTTTGGAAAACTATCAGAATCATTTCCTTCCACTTCTTATAGTTTCCATTCCTGTGTAGAACCCATTTTCATTTACGGTCCTGTTAAGGAAGCCAGTGATCCCCCCCCCACCGACCCCCACCAGTCACATTCCAGGTCCTCGGAGTGAAAACGCAAAAGTCAGCAAACCCTGCTGACTGTGTCCCCATTTGCCTGGCGTGTCACATAGCAGACAATCCCTGGATTCAGCACAACTGGACTGGGAAACAATGGAGAACTTTCTATGGAGCTGCAGCTCTCTGCATCCAAAGCCCCACGGGCACAAGCCCCACGGGCACAAGCCCCAAGGGCACAAGCCCCCCCTCCCTCCCCTTTCCCTTTTAAATAGAAGCAGCCATCTATTTGGCTTTATATCTCAGCAGCCCATGTTTTGATAGTAGCCATCTTTTCCCCCCTCTTTCTGCAAATAAGAGAGATCCATGAAGGCCATTAGCTGGGCTGAAGTCTCATTAAGAATCGTATCAGTCAGCTGGTCCCGATGTGATGCACGTCAGTTAATGAATCAGTCGACCGTCAGCTCCAATAGACATTTTAGTGCCTCCTAATTACTGTGGCTTGGAGGGGGGGGGTCACAGTTAAAATTTGAGCCATGAGCAAATTCTATTTTCATACATTTCAGGCTTGTATTAAAAAATAAACAGATACAAATCTGTGCTAGTAGAGAATAATGACCACCTGCCATTTTCTATAATAGCATAAAAGGTTTAAACGCAGACTCAAGAACACACACATCCTCGACACACAAGAGATGAGACAAACCAACCATAGACTATTAATCACCCTGTGCACTGTAAGTAAGTTAAAGGCATTAATATATAAGATATTTCAACAGTCTCCTTCAGCTAATAACACACATAATAGTCAAGAATATTTGTCTTGTGTATTGTGGTTGCTATCGCTGCATTCTTATAAACAGCTGGTTTCATGTACAGGTGGCGATGTAGTAACACAATACAACTTGAACTGGATTAAAGTGTCAGCTAACAATTGTATTGTATAACACCTACTTGTTGCAGTGGTGTTTGAGGTGTTTCTTGTAGCCGTCGTCCTGAAGCATGTGCTCTGGGTTGTGTTTCCTAAGCCACTCGGCTTTGTGGATGTCGAACGAGCTGGACTGGATCTTCATCTTCTTACCCTTTCTGCCCCGAGGGACTGGAGCAGATAAACCTAGTGGAACAAGGGAAGGTTGAGAGTCATTTGCAGTATAGGAAATTAAGTAGTTTCTTAAATCCCACTCTGTCTAATCTCTCCACGTGTCCTGCTATCTGTTGTGACGAGGCCAGTTAAATGTTGGCCGGCAGCCCGGACACTCACCCAGGTGATTCTGCAGCTCCTTGGTGCGTCCGTCCTCAGTAGGGGCGATCAGGTCCCACATGAAGCTTTTGATTTTGTCATCTCCACGGTAATGGACCAGGCAGTAAGACAGCAGCGCCCTGCAGATGGACTCCACATCCCTCTCGGCCAGCTGCTTCTTAAAACGCCCGTGGTTGAGAATATCCTTCCAACGACCCCACCTGGACAACAAAAGGGAAAAGCCCAATTTTAGAAAAGTGGGCTCAGAATAAAAAGATTCACTTGTCGAGCTATGCTACTGCAAGACGTTTTTATTGTAAAACTCAACATGTACATGTTCATTTGCATATAACTGGCATTAGTTGCTTACAGTAAGGGATATTGGGACGAAACAAAAAAATGTGCGTTTCCTATCACAAATGTTCAGTTTCGGTTTAAAACAGTCTCATCTAGAGACGAGATAGAGATCTAGCCAATTGCTATGGCTTAATGGCTTAAACTATTTGAATCATCTTACCCGTAAACGAGCAGGTTCTTCTCTACTCTGAAGCACTCTGTGCGCCCGTAGCTGTTGAGGCGGTCGTGGTTTCGCCTGAGCTTAGGTTTGGTGTCGTCACTGTCGCTGTTGCCCTCGGAAAGCTCTGCCAACTCATCCTTGGTGGCACTGAACGGCCTTGTCTGCTTTCTGACACGAGGAGTGTCGATCACCAAGCTGTTCTGTAGCGAGGGAACGAAGGGAGAACACACATTCAGCAAAGGCCTTTTCAAGGTCCACAACACAGGTTAAGACAGTCTGCAACCATACTGGATGTCCAGCAGTCATATCTTTAGGCCCACATCTCAAGGTCTTAATTCGGCTCTGTAGATTGCATTATTTGTGGGGAAGTACGTACTCTGCCGTTGGCCATATCCATATCAATGTCAGCCTTTTTGGCCCATTTGTCCCAGAAGTTGGGGTCATCCAGAGAGATGTCTGTGCGGTTTCCGGACGCCACAAAACTGGCCTGAAAGCAGACGTGAGAATCATATTTAAGCCATAATCACATTTGCCATTCCCTGTATGATGAATCATGAGCTGCTCCTGCTCATAAAATCAACAACCAGTGACCCTGAAAATGTTAAAAGGTACAATGTATCGAGCTGTCCCTAATTGCATGGTGTGGACTGAGTGAAAACAGTTGATAAAGTTTAAATTGGCATCATTAAATTAAATTAGAGCAGTCATATTTATCCATTTTTAATTCACCTTAGCAAAGGTGGATCCTCGTCCCTCAGACTCGATGGTGATGGTCTTTGTCCTGCGCTGGAGGATCTGATCGATGTCCTCCTCACAGAATTTGGCCCCTTCATCCTCCTCATCCATGATGGCCCCGTATGCACCACGTCGCAACAGATCCTCGATCTCCTTCTTAGACAGCTGCTGCTGCTGCACTGCCTGCCAGGTACGGAGGAAATGATTGAGGCCAAACAGAATGTAAAAAAGGACTTGAGGGACAAAATGGCACAGTATGGATGGAAAATAATACTCCATAATGCGAAACACAAAGAAAATTACCTGCAAAACCACACAAAAAACAAACAACAAATCCCCAGCAGATGTTTATTATGCAAATATGTTCAGTCAGACCAGATGTGGAGACCTGCTAAAAGCTCAACCTCCTTATACTTCTGATGATTGTCAGAGGAAGCCAACTGCAGCACAACATCCACCTACACGCTTCACACACGGTTGACACACTCCCTCACAACGACATTAGACTCTAATAGGATCGGTTACACTTCAAGTGGAATTTTTTTTTAAAGAATGAGCTCCAAGTTTCAGGGTTTGTGAACAGTTATTGTTCTTTGCTTGGCATCTTGTTGTGGTCTGCCATCTGTTACAGTGTACGTCGGGTGTCATTTAGATTCTTTTTTTCTTTTTTCATTTTTTCATAACGTCACTCATTATCACATGATAAGAGGAAAAGTCTGAGTTAGTGAGTGTAAGAAACGCGTGTGTAATTGTGTTACATCTCTTAAATGAGTACTTTGAAAGAACCAGTTACACATTTCAATCCAAAAATGCTTTAATTACTCATTGTTACATGAGTTTAGTGGGTATGGTAGAGGTACACTAAGAATATATGGTGGATAACAAGTTGTCACAATAGGTTGTGTACAAACTGCTCTATGATTAGAACAGAGCCACAAAAGGCTTTGTTTCTATTTCCTGCTCGTTTGTGTAATAATCTGATGGTGAGATAGTCGTACCGAAAAATGTCATGTCTAGCCAAGGTCAACTCGAAAAAAAGGATGGTATTCATCACAAGCAGTCTAACAACAAACACATCTCTTTGAAAAATTAACTGAACATAATTTATTGGACTAAATGATTTAATTCCCCATTTCTGTTTCGGATCATTTGGACAATTGTCAAACTTACCCCTCCTCCGGCGCCTCCTCCCAGGCTGTTATCTCGGCCACTCATGCTCTGCAACACTGCTTTGTCCAGGCCCAGCTTGAGGCTGGCGCGATCAAACATTTCCCGCTCGTACGAGTTCCTTGTGATCAGACGGTACACCTTCACTGCCTTGTTCTGACCGATCCGATGGCAGCGAGCCTGGGCCTGTGAAATGCAGAAACGCAAATAGAGTGAAATGCACTCAACATAACAATTAGGAAATTTTGTGTTGATATTTTTAGTTTGACCTAAATGTCTCCTGATCCCAAATGATGCCAACTTTAATTATCGCGTGTCATTTGCACATGTTCTTGATTGGACACAGTGTAAAGCACTTTTCGTGGTGATGAGTCTTGTTGGCAGGTGTTTACACGAGCAGATGTCAGACAAGCGATAACAATCAGAGTGCCAATAATTCTACTACCAGCACATTAAATTGTACAAATCTCCAGCACGTTGCATCTACTGCTAAGTGCGTCTGCGTGGGTGGTTGTGTGGTACCTGCAGGTCGTTCTGTGGGTTCCAGTCCGAGTCGAAGATGATGCAGGTGTCTGCTGCTGTAAGGTTGATTCCCAGGCCACCAGCTCGTGTGCACAGAAGGAAAACAAAGCGCTCCGAGTCGGGCTTACTGAAGCGGTCGATGGCTGCCTGCCGCAGGTTACCACGAACACGACCATCTATCCGCTCATACAAGTACCTGCAACACAACATTACCACCCATGATGCATGCATAAAGCAATAACTCATTAAATACATAGCTTATTATTTAGGTGAAAGTTTGTTTTCTTAAACATCATAATTTAAGTTTTCCTTAAGAGTTTTATTAAGTGAATTGAGCTTTTAATAAACACATTTTAAACCGACATAACTTGACTTAAGGGCGTTAAAATGACCAAAAATACTACTTTTATTTTGCTTCCTTTATACACCTGAGTAACTCTATCCTAAATCAAAAGATAACTCTGTTTTCACATGGAGTGGTTATACTCTTTCATCCTCGTGACCATTCTCATCCCCTCCCACAATCTGACCCCCTGCCCCTCCCCAGGGAAATCCACTTCCAGTCAGGAGAAGGCTAACAGAAACTGCTCGTCTTATGTACAGCAGCCCTGAGGGCTTCTACAACCTGCTGCTGAACCCTGTCTGAGGCCTGTGCTGCGCAGCACCTCACATCTTTACAATAGTTTAGGGTTTGCTCCAGCTGCTGGTGGGAAGCTAGACAAGAGACAGAGAGAGAGAGAGAGAGACAGAGACAGAGACAGAGAGAGAGATAGAGAGATAGAGAGAGAGCGAGCGCGAGAGTGAGAGCGAGAGCGAGAGAGAGACAGAGAGAGAGAGACAGAGAGAGATAGAGCGAGAGAGAGACAGAGAGAGATAGAGAGAGATAGAGAGAGAGCGAGACAGAGAGAGAAGGGCAGAAACAGAAACATGAGAGCAACAAAACGATCCCAAAAACTCAGGAAAACAAAACATTAAAAGACTGAGAAGTGCAAGTTGGGAACCTTGAGAATTATAAAAAATGAAAATAAAAAAGGCAAAGATGAGAACTATAAACCCAAACTCTAATCTATATTTATCTGATTCCTAATTGCTTTTAAATGATCGCCCTTATGGCTAGTTGTAAACCTTTCCCCATGATAGTCTTGCTAAATGTTCCTGACCACTCACCCCATTTCAGCTTTTTAAAACGGGACGTCTGGGCATTACCTAAGACACTGCTGACACGGACAGAACCAGACAGGCAGAAGCAAGGCGAGAGCGCTTTGATTCTCAAAGTAATGTTGTACTTTGGCAGAGCCTTAGGTTGAAGCTTTATGGCCATGATATAAATCCAAATCACTGTCCATCATCTTTATCTGCCCCTGTGCTCTGTGGGCGGGGAAACAAGCGCTTGCTTTTTCTTTCCCTTTTCATTCACCCTAAATACTGGGTTAGAAATCATACAGTGCATTTTGCATAAACACCGGGAAAATATTCTTCCAAAATGAATAAATACCTAAAATCCTGTGACTTATTTTTTTGGAGACTGATATGACTGTATTTATTGTGGAGATTAAAATAGCATTGACAGGATTTATTTGCAAATCTTGGCAAAATTGTGTGAAATTTTGAGATCCGTTTGTCCATACAAAGCTGGGGAAAGAAAAGAGAAAAAAATAAATACTATTTCCAATGCCCCCATAGAAGCGACTGCTTAAATCTAATTACAGTTTTCTCCAACAGTCTAAAGCCACGCAGGTCAAGTGAACTGGACACGTTAAATACTCACTTATACCTGTGGGTACTTAGTATTTCCATGTATATGATTCATATATGAATCATTATTGCATTTAATTTGTACGGTGTGTAATTTGATGTATGCCAACTCAATGACTTGTCATAGCTATTTTTTCCTTTACTGCAATGCATGCTGTTTTTTTTTTTTTTTTTTTAAATGCATGACGTCTTCAAGTGATTTACATGATCAAAAATCACTTTTTAGACTAAATAATGAATCCATCATCCGTCACCATTACCTTCTCTGAATGAGGTAGTCTTCCAAGATGTCCAGGCAGCGCACCATTTGAGAGAAGATGAGCACCCTGTGCCCCCCGGCCTTCATCTTAGGCAGCAGTTTGTCAATAAGGACCAGCTTCCCGGCAGACTGTACCATAGCCTGCAGGTGGAAGTCGAAGGCAGTGGGGCTATACACCTCCCTGAAGTCCTCTAGGATCTTCTCTTCTGCCCCTGACGCAGCAAAGACACGGACACATTTCAGGCTTTTTCAACAACATTTTATTTCCCTTAATGTCCATTCATGAAGATTAATGCTGTACTGTATGTTTTTTTTTTTTGTAAGTACAAGTGCATGAAACATTACTTTAGAAGCACATCTGTAACAAAGGCTCTTCCCATCTCTGAAAGTCAAATGTGTAGATTCCTTTGTAACACATAAGTATATAGTATCATTTCAAGAATGTATAAATAAAAAATAAAGAACCCTGAAAATATGCATCAGCGACACTGTGGTTTAATTAAAAACCATCTGTTGAAATCGTCATGGCCGTCTTAAGGCAACATCGTCAGTATGCCAGTCCGATGTAACAATCACTTGGGTCATCAAATTATAGTGAGTACCATAACTTCAAATTAAGTCAACAGCACCTCCTGAAGACTAAACAGGAAACGGTGGAATTGCAGACCTACCGCTGCTTAGCCTGCCAAGATCACAACTACACCTTCAAACTATATTTAACTATGTTAACCTATATTTAACCTTTTAAAAAAAAGGTACCATCCTACCTTTGATGAGGTAGGGGTGGTTGCAGCACTTCCTCAGTTCCATCATGGTGTTGACCAGGTTAGGCATGTTTGCCTGGCCAGCTCCTTTAGCCAGGAAAGAGAAGTTCTTCTCGAGGATGGCGCGGTAGTATTTCTTTTGAATGTTGGTGAGCTCAACTTCGATGATGGTTTCCTCTTTAGGAGCCAACTTCTTTTCCACGTCCTCCTTCAACCGGCGCAGCATCATGGGCTTCAGGATACCCTGGAGCTTTTGTACCTGTGGGCCGAGAGATGGGAAGACAGTGACAGGAATCGCAGTCAGTAACTGCTGTGAGGCATCGTTTACTACAGAGGGTTAGAAATGCTGCGTTTGTGCTGGGCCTGATTGAAACTCGGAACACCAGTGTCATACATGGCATTACAACAGAAATGTGTGAATGCTTCATTGAATTTTCCATTCCCAAATTGAGAATAATTTATTGTATTCAATAACCCAATTTGAGTGCAATGCAACAGCAGACGAAGCATTTCAGTTTACTATCCAATTTACAAATTGACACGTTTCATTATATGAGGGAATGTGAGCGTCACGACAGTAATGGATGCAGATGCAAAAAAAAAAACATTAAAATAACATGAGCATACATTATGTAAATAATGACTATGCTAACATAAGCTAGTTTAACTCAACAGCAGTTGCCTGCTTATACTGTATCTATATCTCTCTATAGATATCTACCCATCCATCTATACGTCTAGATATCTATATATCTATCTATATATCCATCTATATATTTTTTTATAGTCTAATAATGTCATTCTGAAGATTAATTATATTTGGCTGTAGAGTGATTATGTAGAATGTCTGTTTTATACAAATATATTAATTATAATTATTTTAAACCTAGTGCTAAATGTGTCAACCAACCCCAAGTCACGAGTTTGTACAGCATCACAGCTTAGTTACTACTGGGGCCAGCTTTATTTTTATTTTTTTTTATTACACATACAAGCCCTTATCTAACATCAGTTATGTGTTGGAAAAATTCCTCTCAACAGCACCAGCAAAACTTACTATGAAAAGGATTTCACATGTCCACTGGCACAAAGAGCTTCTATTTAGTGGCACACGTGGAGTACTCGCTGTTCCAAATATTTTAACTTTCAGCACGAGTACTACACTTCAAAAACATGTTTTAATGGTCTTTTCTCAAACATCTCTTTAGGGATTCTGCCTGAAAATATAAAAAAACGCCAAACAGCAATATGTAAAAGGAAATTTAAAAAGCCTTTTTTCTTGTGAGCAATTCTGTCAATAAAAAGTCCAACGAGTAACATAATACCCCATTATCTGTTATCGTTATCCACCGGGTGTGTGTGTCTGTGTTATGGACAAAATGTCACTGTCGCCTAGTTGGAAAAAGCCCCACTTCAAGGGGTTCCATCTGTACAAAATAGGATCTTTAAAGCAGAGCTCTACAAAACAACAATTTCACTGTTCTTTCATATAGTTTCCTTGGTGGTGACAAAAAAAAAAAACACCTGAAGCTCAAAACAACATCCAGCCTGATCGTGCGACATTTGTATTTCTGACTTGTATTAGCAATTCAGAATATTCACAGTCCATAAAGATGTCCGCACATATTCCCGATGTACACGCGGGCTCACCTGCTCCTCAGTTTTGAGGTCTCCAAACTCCTGCATGAAGGTGATTTCCGAGGGGAAGCGTGCCGGCTCCAGGAAGTGGAGCAGGCTGAAGAGCTCTTCGACGGTGTTCTGGAGAGGAGTGCCCGTCAGCAGGACCTTGTGCTCCTGAAAGAGAACACGATGAGAATGTTTCAGTCTCATTTCATGATTAGTCAGTATACTGCAGAGAAAAGACAGAAACTACGCACAAAGTCTCGAGTGAACATAGGTGGAATTCATTTTTAAACCAGAACATGCAGTTATAAGCTGGGGTATGGGTACATTTGAAATGCCTTTTTATTTTTTAATCTCTCTGTAAATTGATTGCATATGTACCAGGTTCATGAGCTTGAAGCCCTCTAGCAGCTTGCAGTTCTTGTTCTTGAGGCGGTGGGCCTCATCGATGATTACACAGCGCCACTCTATGGCGTTGAGTATCGGACAGCCTCCCAGGATCATCTCGAACGTGGTGATAACTGCCTGGAACCTGTAGGCACCTCGCATCACACGGCCCTTAGGACAAAAAAAGAGGACGTAGGAAAACTTTTGTCAAATTGGGTTATGAAGCGTTTCGAAAAACATATCACAACATGTCACCATTTTAAAAGATGGCATGTGTGTCTGTTCTACAAGTGGAGGTGTGTAAAAACACATTTATGAATTTGAATGATGCAGAACTTGTACGATCATTAATAAAGAAAAGCTGTTTAGTGAGACAATATAATGAGTATTTAACGGTTAACAGTTAACATTAGAAACCTACTCATTTGGAGCCTTATGCTGTTGACAGCAAACACATGGCTTGCTTTATTGTTCGATTTTGCTTAAAATCTAAAAAACACACCTCTTGATTGAGAAGCCATCTACAATATAACCAGGACATGAGTGCACACCTGCTCTGGAGTCTTTCTGCGGTTTGTTTATTTGCCTTTCTGGGAAGGCTTTTCTTCACCCCGCCTCTCCATTTGTAACTATTGCCTTGACAACAGTCCTCGAGGGATACTCGGTTATCCAATAACCCCCTCCCACAGCCAGCTAGCCAACAGACTGCTGTAGAGGAGCTTCTCTCTCTGATGTGCCTGAACAGCGATGACAGATAGCTCCCCTTGGGGGCTGCTATGACATCACAGGCTGCCTGGGAGACAGCCTGGTGGCGGCTCCGCTGTCTTCTGCTCTCGTTTGCCTTAATTCCTCCTACGGTTCGTCTGAATACTAAGAGCTTCTCACTGCCTGTTGTGACACATCACATGGCCTGCCAACCACAGAAAGCCTCCGCTCAAGGCTCACCAACTACCTAGCAGCCTACTTACTGTTGGGCACGTGCGCTTCTTTCAATAGTGTTACATGCTCCGTTAGCACTGTCAACCACTTATTCATAAAAATGTTCTCTTACCCAACATGGTTAGAAATAAGTGGCTTCATAAAATGATACAAAATGTGTAGCACTAGACATTTGGTGGATGTACAACATGATGACGTCAACAACGTCACAAAGAATACATTTTCTGTTATTTCTTCAACACAGACATTTTCCATTTCAGAAAACAATTTCCTGAGATATTCACCATCCTTCCACTGCTGCCCGCTTTCCTCTTTTCCACAGGTGATATTTGCCTCGGAAACATTTTTTGGTAAGTGAGTTTGCTGCATTCGTTACAGAGTCCCAGTGTATCTATGCTTTGTGTCACACATGGTAATCGCGTTCTGCCTGGATTTTCAATATCCGACTCGTATTGTTGTATACAGGCCTCCCGTTTTCAAACATATCATTAGATTACTCTCAGGACTTCATGTTGCTGACACAGTGCTGCTGTTTTCTAAAAAAGCACTGTGATTATTTTAATCGGAGTGAATCACTGCTTTCCAGTTTGGAGGTAAGCACTGCGACGTTGCTTTCTGCTCATGCGTCTTTAAAAAAAAAAAAAAAAGGAGAGATTAGGTATGTCGGGACGAAATAAAAGGCCTCTCAATCCTCACATTTCTATTTGTGTTAGCTATACGAGACATGCTGAATGCCCGGCTGTGTATCCATGACTGATTCGTGCCCGGCTCCTTAAGGCTTTTCTCAGGCGAAAACAACCACTGCAGTGACAGACACACACAGACAACACTATGAAGGAAAGCAGTGTTCTCTCTTAAAACACACAAAAGCTATAGTTGCTCCGCTATACCTAGATGTAAATCCAAAATGTATATAAAAGAGTATGTATGTATGTATTTATGTTCCCAGTGTATCTTAATTGATATTTTTCTGACTTGTGTTTATACTTATGTAATAAGCATTTGTTCCGATTGAACTACCATGAGAAGAGAAGTGTAAAAAGATCTGTCCATTTACCTGAGCATCCCTGAAATACATCTCATACTGTTGAAGCATCTGCCTGCTGACCATGCTTCCATGGTAGACGATGACATTGAGATGGGTCCAAGTACGGAACTCGCGCTCCCAGTTGGCAATAGTGGAGAGCGGGGCAATGATGAGGAATGGCGCTTTAATGCCCACACGATAGATCTCCTCTAGGAATGTGATGGACTGGATGGTCTTTCCCAGGCCCATCTCGTCTGCCAGGATGCAGTTTCGTCTGACAGGTGGAGATAACGAGGGTTAGAGGAGAAAAAGTGGAGACACAATTGGGGTGGAATAGTAACAGCAGAGGCAAGCGAAGGCAAGACTGCAGCAAAAAAAGGCGATGAACCATTTACAGATCAATGACACCTGTGTGAAAATGTTATTGTACAGCATAGAGTATATGGATGTTTACTTCAAGTCAACTTTATTGTCAATTCCTCTGAGTGTGATACAGACAGGGAGATTGAAACACACACACACACACACAAATAAATAAATCAATAAAGTCTAACTATGTTGCAGCATTATGTCTCCATACACAATAGACAATGTGCCGTGGTCACAGTTCAAATTTCTGTTGCATGTAACTGTTGTACTGATTCAAAGTAAACTAAATAAATGTGTGGTGGGATAAAAAAATAAAAAAATTAAAAAAGGGTGAAGAAATCTAAGAGGAAAGGGGGAAAAAAAAAATCCCATGACACTTAAAGAATACACAGCAAACAATGGGTTAGAAAACGACATCATCAGCAGCAGTAATAACGGACCAAAGAGATGAGATGCAACATAAATGGCAAATGTGACTGCCTCTGCTGCGTGGAGAACTCCAGCAAACCATTTATTCAGCTGTCCAGTGGGTGGGGGTATTATGTCTTGATGCTAATTGCAACGTGCATATATTCCCACTGGCCTCTTAAGCAGCTCTCTAAGTTTGATGAATCTCTCTGCGTAGGCATACACAAACTCCTGCATACTCACACATAAGTCAATTCCCTAGGTTAATGCAAGCACACTGACACTTCGTACTCCAGATGTACTGTGCAGCACTTGTTTTTGCGATTGTGGGCGAAGAAAAGCAACTGTTGTTGCAGCAGTGTGCACACTGACAGGAAATCTGACTATCCTCACAGACCCAACCAAATAATATGTACGCACGCACGCACGCACGCACGCACGCACGCACGCACGCACCATTATCTGCAGTCCCAAAGCACCCAGAGGATTCCTCTTGGAAAAACTCGATGCCTATGTAAAATCTCTGGATCAATAAATACACTGTAGTATTCCATCGGCATGGGATTACTGAAGGTTTACAAGCAAATACAGTATGTTAGGAGATGCCACTTTGCTTGAGGTGCAAGATATAAATAAATAAATATACCATTTGTCTTTCCATTTGAGACGTGTGCTTATCTACTGGAACTAACTTTCCTATGCAAAGTGGCAGCATGCCCCTGTGCCAGGGCATTTGCTTGAAATGCATAATAATCTGACGTTTGATTTGAATATTTCAGTGTGAACAGGCTGTAGGTGTGTGCATGACATGTATGCATATACAGTATTTAAAACTGACCTGTTGTACCAGTTGAAGAGGAGCCAGTTGACCCCCTCTAGCTGGTAGTCCCTGAGGCTGTTGCCATTCCTGTATTCCCGCGACTGTTCCCTCTTCTTCCACAGATTGGCTGGGGGCCGCTCCTGAATGACACATTTTATATGGAGAGTTAAAAATAGTTTGGAAATTAGCTCTACACTTACAATGCACCAAGCCAGCGAGTGCTGATGTTTTGAAAAGGTAAAGCAGGTAGGGAAACGGAAAACGGTGGTGTTTGTATTAGGAAAATGTGTCACTCTGGAACCACTCCCGTCATATTGTAGACGCGTGGCCATAAGCATTTATGTATTTGTATCAATACTGCGAAAGGAGGTGGACCTACAGTAACAACAGCAGCTATCTAGAGTATGAGCTTTCCCCGTGGACAGGATGGCAACTATGGCAAGATTAACTGAAAACAACATTACATGACAAATCTGTGTAGTCCGGTCACTACACTATGAATACAACAATCTAGAGGTTACAGTTGGAAACATGGTTGTATTCAAGCTCTTTTTCTTCCCCCTTTAAGTTTTAACTCTAATCCTAACTAGAAAACATTCTTCTGATAAAAACAGTCGTTTTTTTTTGAAGCAGAAAGATCATTCACTGCTCTTGAAGGGACTGGCAGCAGGTGTTTCAGAGTCTCTTCAGTTTGTTCACTTTGCTTTGCGAGTGTAGTCTTTTGGCTAATGATGATAATTAATTTTACCCTACAGTATGTTTGGTGAGGGCAGTGTAAACACATTCTCAAAGATTCCACTAGAACAAATCTGTATCATTATACAAAAGAAGTAGATTTGTATTTGTATTTAAAAAAGGAACTACCTCATCAGCACTTCTAAACCAGGAACAAAAGAAAACAAATATATTCATGCAGTATGAGAGTGATGGACGAAAATGGAAATACAGTGCTAAGTAAGGAATGTTGATGGGCATGGCTTACCATCCTGCGCGAGTCTGGCTTGACTGCCTGCAGCTGCTCAAACTCTTCAATCTTGCTCTGATCTACGTCGTCCTTCAGCTCCCAGGTGCTGTCCTCATAAGGCAAAGAGCACCACTTCACCAGGTAGTACACCACCTCCTGCAGCAGGCAGAGAAGAATTAGTGCTGCAAAAGACTAGAGGGAGGCCAAGCTCTACTTTTATAATATTAACAAAGGCTGTGAGGAAGCCCGATAGCATGGCCTTGGGCCCTTCTGAGATACAAAAGACATCACTAGAGTGGAGAATATACTGAAAGGAACACAACAAAAAACACACACAAAAACCCTGAAAAAGAGTAAAACATGCGTAGGCACGCAGACACAAATGAACACAGAAGTGATACTCAGGGATATGATTAAGAAACAAGAGACTTTACCTCTCCTGTGTCTTTGTCCTCACAATATGACACCTCCAGCACTCTGTCTACCTCTACATAGTCCGGGTTAAAGGGGTCCTCTTCCATCTGAGAGCGACAGAAAGAAAAGACAAGTGGGAATGAAAGCCAGAGAACAGGAGAGTATAAACCTAAATGCCCACTCGCCATCTGGAATCTGAGATAAGTATTACTACTGTTCAACAGAGCAGGCAAAAGAGATTCAAATATATGCACACAGATGTGCCTGCCCACACAGACAAAAACACAAAAAGTGAAACAAACATCCACACACACCTGCTCACAACAAAATGCCCAAATACGAGTGTGCACATAAAGACAGTATACAGTATGTCCACGGACAAAAACACAGCCTTACATCTGCAAAGAAGAGTGCCCTCTGTGCTTGTTTCATCTTGAAACGTTTGATCTTCTGCTGAATCCTCTTGTCCTTCTCCAGCTGCTGCTCTGTGGCCCACTCACAGTGTAGGTAGGAGCTGACACACACACACACACACACACACACACACACACACACACACACACA